>JAFIRS010001078.1:95000-444780 GCA_018342105.1 Gonioctena quinquepunctata
TTTCAAGTGTTCTGATGACACCATAATTTTTTCAAATTTTTATATCAATATTTAATAGTAAAAAAAAAATTATTTTGTCTGATATACTGTCCCCAGCGGTGTTGCGCTCATGCCTAACGGCCGCGCGGAGACCTATTTTCGGCGTTGAATAAAAATTATAAATAATAGAGATAGAATTCCGGGAGTCAGGACTTTTTTATTGGAAATTTCCCCTTCTTCAAGGATCTTGTGTATCAAAAGTTCTCAAATATTGATAGTTTTTCAGTTATTAACGAAAAGCTATGTTTTTTTCATCTCATTTTATTAATAACAATTGCAAAACAGTAGTCAAGATACTAAAATCCCATATTTTCCAAAATTCACCCATTAACAGCCTAAATTTAAATTGGTTTCTAGAAATGATCGGTTTGAAAATGTTGGTTGTTTACGAACTGCCCCCAGCATGGATCCTAATCTGCAAGGAATTTAACAGGATTTCGAGAAAATATTTTGGGTAATTATAAAATATCTTCTTGGTTCCTAATTGGATTAGTGGCGAGTGTCCACTCAGGGTAAGTTTTCGGTACTCGGAAGCAATAACCCTTTGTGCTTTTATTTCGTGTAATGGTACCGTAATACTAATTGAAACGCTTCCCAAAGGATTAGCATTGTTCACACTTTGGTTAGGAATATCGAAGTGTTAGAAAATTATCGGATACATAATTTATCGCCTTATACATTTGCAAGTTTTGAAGAGAGTTTTCGGGTATCCACAGTCAAGAATATGTTCTATACAATATAAATCTTATTTTGAATAGTTCATTTTTATTAATGATAATGTCGAAAATATAATAAAAACCGTTAGAGAAGGTACCACAACAAGAAATATTTTTTGAGGTTGCGGCGCTGTATTGTTTTTTGTTCCGAATGCCTTGCAAACTTGTATTAGGAAGATTTTTGGTTTCGTTCAATGAGTATTTTTTGTAGAGTGGTATTTGAATATTGGGGTTGGTTTCTGTTTTTCAATAAATTGTTTTTTTTTTATTTCTACGTATTGTTTTAATTAGAAATGATCGTTTAAACATGGGTTTTTCTGAATACAGCAATATTCATTTAAATTGCAAAGTTTGTTCAATATAATTTTTTTTAAGTTCCTTATACGGAAGGTAAAAACCCAACCCTAGTGGGCTCAGCCCGTTTTTCCGATTGCTTATTACAATTTTCTGAAATTGATTCAAAAATACATTTTATTGGTCGGCACAGTATCGGCCGCAAAACATTGAAATATATTGGGCTTTTTTCGATATTTTGAGAACCTATTTTTAGGTAAGTATGAATATTTAAAAAAGTGGCCACCAAAAGGTGCTGGACTTCTTTGGAAATATACTGTATAGTGATTCATATGCCAAAAATACCCAGGCATAAAATTAAAAACAAGAAAATTTGAATATAAAGTTAAAAAAAGTAGTTTCTTATGAGGCCTCAGAATCGAATATAATGAGTGTTCATTTTCTTCCAAGTACGACTGCAAACGAATTTCATACTGATAGTTAAGCCAGTATTTCATAAACGATTCGATTCAAAATGTTATAAAGAAATAAAATTGTTAAAACATATTTCCGGTTTTTCTTTGATATCTCAAAAACTATAGAAGTCATGGTGAATATGTAGAAACATTCTTACAGACGAGAAAATTTACAAGAAAAAACTTTGACTCTCGAAACTCAATAATTAATACATATAATGCTAACAATAGTGATCCACACCGCAGCGCTGGTCTTTGCAAGCCTAGCCGACGGTTTTGCATAACATTTTTTTGTTGTTGAATAAGAGGTGAGTCAGAAGTACTTTGACAAACTTCAGGAGGTGATTCCTCACACAATTCTAATATGAATTGTCCGCATAAATATATGTCCGGAAACGCTTCTTTGGGTGTTAAAGTTTTATTTTTATTTTCGTTTTTTTTAAATAACTTTCGAGATACTGACCTCAATTGAACGAAACTTAGTATTGAGAGGTTTTTTGAGGTGTCGAATTCGAACCTGATGTTATTGCTCTTAGTCGTAGAGGGCGCCACGTACACGTCTTTTTCATTTTGAAGATTCATAACTTTTTTGAGCGTACTTCTAGCACATTTTTCAGTGAAAACAATTAATTTTCTATCATATCTACGTAAAAAATTTACCCTTGTTACAAGTCGCTATAAGCAACCGTTTTCTAGATATTTGGACTTGAAAATTTCAAGTCGATTATTTGATAACCGATGCGTATGGAAGTTACTACCATCATTTTGCATTTTTCACAAGAATGCTTAGGAAATGAATGTGACGTTTAAGAAAGTAGTTTTGGTTTTTTGTAGGAGGCGCCACCTATTCTATTTATTTTTACTCGTTTGAAATGGTTATTTTTGTATCAAGGGTGCAAAATCTGTATTTGTTTTAATAAAATTTGCAAGAAATATCAACATTGTATTTCAAGAAATTTTGAATATGTAGAATAAAATAAAATAAAGGAAACTAAATTGTATTCAAATAAATTGTTCAGAGTGTCCACCTTCAGCGAAGATACAGGCATTCAGTCTTCTAGTCATTGAATCTCGTACCCGCTCGAAAATTATTGGTGTTTCTCATTGTTTCACAGGCGTCTACTATTCGGTTTCTTAGATCTTCCTCGTTCGCTACTGGAGTTTTATAAACTAGTGACTTCAAATGTCCCCACACATAAAAATCTAGTGGGTTCAGATCTGGGTACCAGGTTCTTCTACACCCCTACCGATCCATCGATTTGGATAGACAGTGTTAAAGAATTCCCTGGCTAAAACGCTAAAATGGGCCGGAGCCCCATCATGCATAAACCACATTGGATACGAATTTCTAATGGTACATTCTGAAGTAGTCCCGGCAATTCATTTTCTAAAAAGTCTCTGTGAGTTGCGCCATCTAGTCGGAACGGAAGAAAGAAAGGACCTATCAAGTAATTATCAATTATTGCCGCCCATACATTTACAGAAAATTGATACTGATAATGTCTTTCACTAACTGCGTGCGTATTTTCCAGATACCAAACATGGTTGTTATGAAAGTTTGTGATAGCATTTCGGAAGAAATTTGCCTCGTCCGTGAAGAGTACATATCTTAAAAATTGAGGATTTCCAGTTTCTCAAAAACCACTGACACATAGTAATGCGTTGGGGAAAGTCTCATGGCAAAAGAGCTTGTACCCTTTGAATATGGTATGGATAAAATTGTTGATCGTGTATAATTCTCCAAACTGTGGACTGAGTAGAATTGAGAGCTTCAGCAATTATTCTTGTACTTGTTTCTGGATTCTCCTCAAGAGCGTTCAAAACAGCTTCTTCCAATTCTGGGGTTCGTACTGCTCGTGGTCCTCCAATAATATCAGCTGCCCTCTTTAAGCTACCTGTTTCTGCCAAACGACGGTGGCGACTGGTAAATGTGGGAGCTGAAGGCAGTACTCGATTAGGAAATCGCTCCTGGTAAATACGTCTTGCTTCGCGCGCATTACCATCCGCAAGGGCATAAACGAAATGCATATCGGCTAAATGAGCATTATTGTTTGAATATTCCATTTTTTCAAAATTAGTGTTTTAGAACTTACAGAAACTTCAACAAAACAACAAAACGTTTAATATGTAATAACCAAAACTACTTACTTAAATGTCGAATTCATTTCCTAAGCATTCTTGTGAAAAATGCAAAATAATGGTAATAACTTCAACACGCATCGATTATCAAATAATCGACTTGAAATTTTCAAGTCCAAATATCTAGAAAACGGTTGCTTATAGCGACTTGTAACAAGGGTAGCTTTTTTAGGTAGATATAATAGAGAAATTATTTTTTTTACTGAAAAGTGTGCTAGAAGTACGCTCAAAAAAGTTATGAATCTTCAAAAAATGAGAAGACGTGTGAGGGCAATAATAACATCAGTTTCGAATTCGACACCTCAAAAAACCTCTCAATAACAATTTTCGTTAAATTGGGGTCAGTATTTGAAAAGTTATTTAAAAAAAAACGGAAATACAAATAAAACTTCAACACCCTGTATCTTGGAAACGAAGCGTTTCCGGGCATATATTTATTCGGACAATTCATATTAGAATAATGTCAGGAATCACCTCCTGAAGTTTGTTAAAGTACTTTTGACTCACCCTGTACATTTTCTCTGCTCAAACCCATAGCATATGCAGTGAATCGATCTATAGAAACTAGCAATTTACGAAACGTCCGATAAAATGAATTCAATTAATTACAGGCCTATCTCCTTACTATCATCTCTATCTGTGATATTCGAAGAGATATTGAGGATTAAATCTGTAATTATCTAAAAAAACATAATTAATGTATTGTCCCCCAAACAATTCGGATTTCATCAAGCTAAGTCAACTCAAGATGCAATCCTCAATGTTGCCTCTAAAATATTAACAGCCATAGATCAGCAGAAAGCCTCACTCTGCATCTTTGTTGGCAAGAATTTCCTCAAATGTTCGGTGTTATAAAAGCACAAAAGACATTGGTTTCAGAGGAACACTACTGAAATTGCTGGAAAGTTATTTCACTGATAAACAGCAGTGTATATTGATTAATGACAAAATAAGTTCGCTTGGAAATATTGAGTATAGTCTACCTCAGGAAACTATCTTGGGACCGGTATCACTTAATTTATATCACAATGATATATTCACCCATTCAAGAAGATATCACCAGCTCTGCTGATGACTCCGCAACCTTTTGCAAAACGAACAACAGGGGCGCACTAAAAAATACCGTAGAAAACGATATTCCAAAAGTAATAAAATATTTCAATCACAAATCTCTCACTATGAATCTCAAAAAACAACATATTTGCCATTTACTAGTTATTACTGCCATCTCTCATCATAAAATAAACTACACTTTGCATATAATGAAACATAATACAATGCTTGAAATACAATGTTCAGAAACAGTTGAGTATTAGGGAATAATTCTTAATAAACACCTCAAACGGGATGTCCAAATGACATGCCTAGTGAAAAAAGTTCGGGGACTACTAATAAAATTAAAATTTTTCAAAAGCATTTTAGATATTCAACACCTGAATGTGATATATCATGTACTTATTCAATCACACCTCGTATATGCAACGGTCGCATGGTAGGAGTAATAAACAACTACCTCAAAACAATAGAAATGCTTCAGAAATTGATAATCAGAGTGAAATCGCACCTTTTCAAGCGATAAAATGTATCAAGAATACCGACTAATAGTCATCCGACAAATATTCTGTCTACTGTTGTTGATAAATAAAAAAATAAAATTACCGAGAAAGTGAATGGGACAACGATTTCATCTGTTCTTGGGACCAAGGAAAATAACATTCACATCAGACACTTATTTCGGGTACTCTTATGACTTTTGCCCACTGTTCTGAACATTATTTCTTATATTTGTTCATAACCTGAATCTAACCCAGGAACTCATATTTATTAGTTTTATTATTGCGCACGAGCAAATATCTTGACATTATTATTTCACTGTTCATTGAATTAAGTTAAATAACGCAGGTTAGGTCATTTTAAAGGATTTATTTGAATAAAAGAAACATTATTTGACCATTTTCTCCATTCATCAATTATCTGTTTGATCACCTAACCAATTATTCACAAAAAACAGTACATTCCAAATTGACCTCAAGCAGAGCAACGAGGTGGCACCACTGAATCCCAACTTGAGACAGGGCGATCTCATGTCTCCATACCGACGAAGCTGGGGTAAGGTAAAATAATACAGGTAGAAGAGTATTTCAAAGAAAATAAGCATACATAGCAGGATATTTATTACTGTGATAATAGGTATCTACTTTTCAAAATTATCAAATGAAAAATAAATCAATTAATCAAACTTATCATAAGAAATATTTTATTATGATGACTAGTTGATATTAAAAAAATTAAATAAATAGCAATAACAATCATTATAACATTCCCATTCATAATAATTGGCAACCAACGCTGGCCAATAATAAATAAATATACAGGGTCATAAAAAATTATATATATATTTAATATTGTTTGAGAAGAACGTCTGCAACTTTTTTTGCTGCCAGTGACGCTGATACTCAAATTCTCAAACGGCATCCACAAGCGTAGCTGAAGGATAGGTGGAAGAAAGCATTGGTAATAAAATAAGAAAATAATTAATAAAAAAACCTTTTTAAAAACAAGCTTTCATTCAAATACCCTAAAAAACACAAAATGATTGCTTTGGATGTGTGACGTGGGTTAATCCGTGAGTTATAGATTCAAGAGCTTGTCGCGCAAAGTTTTCATTTCGAAAAAAGATGCGACAAGCTTTTGAATCTACAACTGACGGAATAACCTACATCACACATCCAAAGCAATTATTTTGTACTTTTTAGGGTATTTGAATAGAAGCTTGTTTTCAAAAAGGTTTTTTTCATTGATTATTCTATTTTGTGCTTTTTAGTAAGTACCCCTCACACCCACATACCAATTTTGAATCAAATCGGACCATAATTACGAAACTCGTTCGCCATCTTGAAGCCACCATCTTGAATTTGTGATCTCCGACCCCAAAAACCCCCACATACCAATTTTTAATCGAATCGGACCATAAACACAAATCTCGTCCGCCATCTTGGAGCCACCATTTTTTTTCTCTCGCAAATGCATAATGCATTGTCACGTTGATCGAACAACTAGAAGTGACTAGAAGTGGGTCAAATTTAACTTGCAAGATTTGATGACAAACATCGGGAGAGGTGCAACTAAATGTAAAAAAAAATCAAAAAAGTATATTAAACAATGTCCAACTGGGACTATCCCAAGAAATCCCTATAGGAATTGTGGTGAAAAAAAAAAATGTTCAGCAACAACTAGTTGATGCAGAAGTTGCAACCTTTCCTAACTTAGCAACTGTTCTTTCATTATTTATTGTCATACTATTCGAAATAAATGTTTTTATTTCTTGTAGAATTGTGTTTCTCTGTATCCTTCAAATAATACTGACGTTTTTATGCAGTAATGTTGTAATGGTTGCTTGCTTGCTGTGAAATGGCCCATTACTGTACGATTTTGAGGTCGTTAATGTAGAGCATTACTGTAGAGAATGCAAAAATGTATTTCAAGTGTTTTACATTTTCACTTTTCTGTTTTATCTTTACCTACAAATCTTGTGTTGTGGATTGAATGTTTTGTTTTATTCACCGCTGTGTAATTTCTACCTATAATGAAGAGTTACTGCTTCTTTCACACACCTAATCTCAACTTAGTAAGTTCTCATACAATCATTTTGTGCTCTTTTAATCACAATATTGTTTTATTTCACAGATGTCTTGAGAAAGAAAATAAACGTATTCGAAAGGTAGACAAATCAAGAAAGAGTTTATCTCATCTACCGTTATTTGACTGCATCCCCTTTTTAAGTAATAATAATAATAATAAATACGCTTTCATTCACACAAATAAAAATACAAAATACAAACATTTATCACATTATTTGTGAAACAAAGCGAAATCCGATAAGTGTATACACACTTGTTTCGGTATGAGAAATATGAATTATAAAAAAAAAGAATATTTAATATTAAACAGGTATAAAATATAATAATAAATTATCAGATACTGTATAAAAGAGTAAATGTTTAAAAGACAATGTTAGTTTGATTAAATAACAGAATATGTAAAACATTAAATTGTGGGTATTCAAATACAGCGAGTTTAACTTCTATTTAAATTGTCAAAATAATGATGCACATATCTACCAGCTTCGATTAGGTGATTTCTCAGGTGACGTTTGAATTGGTTTATATTGATCAATGATTTTATGTTTTCTGGAATTATGTTACATAATTTTGGTGCAAGGTACGAGTAAGACCTTTGAGTAGCTGTTGTGGACATGAATGGAATGATATAGTGTTGCTTTTTTCGAGTGTTGTGTTTATGTTTTGGTATTTGGGAAAATTGCTTGTGTAAGTGATGTCGCACACAGGAACAGTGGTAATACAATCACCTGAAATCGAATATTTTCGTTTAAGTGTATAATGTATTTGTTGGATACCGGGAGTTCTTTGAAAAAATTATTCTAAAAAGTCTTCTCTGTATGACTTCCAAGGTATGGAGAAAAGTTTTTGCAGCTGAGCCCCAAACGAGTATCCCGTAACGAAGGTGGCTTTCAACTAGGGAATAATATAATGTTTTAAGGTAATTTTCAGGTAAGAGTTCTTCAAGTTTCCTGAATTTATACAATGTTGCTCTCAATCTCTTCAACAGATATGGTATATGTAAGTCCCATTTCATGTGAGTATCGATAATTATGCCTAAGTAGGTACTCAATTTTTGTTTCAGGGTATATGGTGAATGTCTTCAAATGGGAATTCACATTGAGCTGGTTGAAGGTCGGTCTACTAGAGGAGTTACAGGTGAAGTACAGATAGGTGGTTTTTTCCGTGTTTACGGTCAGTAATTTGGAATCCAGCCATTGTTTAATTTGTGAGAATCCAGCTTCCGCAGTAACTCTCAAATCATTCCAGGAGTCCGCCCTATGAAAGATAGCTGTGTCTTCGGCAAACCCTATGATGTCATCATCATTTTCCAGAGAGAATAACCCGTTAATATATATATTGAAGAGAGTTAGGACCAAGGACAGTCCCTTGCGGAACTCCATATTCAATGAGCGTCTCACTGCTGAGAGTATCCTCAATCCTCACACCTTGATGTCTGTTGGTGAGATAGCTTTCGAAAAACAACAATTCATTATTGCGTATTCCAATATCTTCTAAGCAGTTTAAGAGCAGTTGGTGGCTTACTGTATCGAAGGCTTTCGATAAATCGACGAATAAACATAAACACGGCTTGCTGTCTTTGAAACTTTGGTTTATTTTTGTTTTTAAGGCAATTACAGCATCCTGTGTTGATGTTTTTTCTTGAATCCATATTGTTGTTGCGATACATTTTTTAACTTATTCAGATAACTAAGTGGTATTTTCACATTTTGTTTGTATTTCCACATTTTGTTCCACATAATGGAGGCATATCAACATGTTTCATGTGAACACACATGTTGATATGCCTTCATTATACGGAACAAAATTCCAAAAAATAAGAAAATAAAACTGGTTTTAATATGAATTGACCTCTACATGTCACTCAGGTACGTACCCCCACATCAATAATGATATATATTCATACAAACCAACAAAATTGTTTCTCTCAAAAAATCTGGAATTTGTAATTCACAGCTCCGAGGGATGGAATGTATTTTGGGTGAATTTCATCGCGAACGATGTCCCCTTCGAAAATGTATTTGACGTGTCCGAGCGTTTTTAAATAATTCGGTTCTGCCGACCTACAGAGCCGCTGTTTCGTTTTCAATGGGCCACTCTGTATATATATATATATATATATATATATATATATATATATATATATATATATATAATTTCAAGGCTTCGATAGGTTTCAACTACAAAAACGATTTGTTGATTTCATGCAGTATGTTTTGAATGTACGTTACTTTACATTTCAAAACAAATTGATATCGTTAACAGGTAGGTTGGTTTCAGTGAACCTTTTCATTTTCATTTTAAATTTTTTATTTTAAAAAAGAAGTTCACATGATTTATAAGAAAGTTATCGATCTCATTTTTGAAAGTGGATCTTCTGAAGCGAGAGAGTGACTGCGAAAGGAATAATGCAACATATAGTACACCAATAGATAGAACAATCGTTTACGTTTGGTCGGTGTTGAATAATTGTGTGATAATAATAAAAATATACTTAATTCATAAAAGAAGGTGAAATGCCAGCCGCATCAACTTTACCCTAATGTGTCCTTGAAGAGAAAATCTACATAATAAATATACTAGTTATATAAAATTGGCAGAAGTATGATGAGAAACAAAACAT
Organism: Gonioctena quinquepunctata; assembly: GCA_018342105.1. Classification (NCBI taxonomy): domain Eukaryota; kingdom Metazoa; phylum Arthropoda; class Insecta; order Coleoptera; family Chrysomelidae; genus Gonioctena; species Gonioctena quinquepunctata. Next base: position 104,908 of record JAFIRS010001078.1, read on the forward strand.
TATCATTTGATTATTGAACTATGGAAGATAGTGGTTTAAGTTTATCTTTCAGTCGCAGATTATTCCACATCTGACTAGATAAACACTTCATATTTTCATACAAATGATATTCGTAATTTTATATGTTGTTCGAATTTTTGGGGATAAACAGAATTGAGGTAGGTGTTGGTGCCGATTTCTTGAATACTGAATTTTATTGGAAAATGTTTATGTAGAAATCATTGTTCATCTAGAATTGCCTTTATAAACAAATGTTTTTGCCGGTAATCAGTGAGAATGAAATATATGTACCCTGATTTGTTGCAAACTGAGTAATGAGCGAGAATGGCAGATAACGACATTGTTGCCAAAATATTATTAGAGTGTAATGAAGTCAGAACGTGATCTTGTTTTCGATTTTACAGTTTAATAGCACAATTGCCAGTCAGAGTGGTCGTAAGTCAACCAAGGGGACCCGACTCGTGGCTTTTGAAAATGCAACAAAAGTGCACAATAAAATAATCCCATCTAATTTTTGTGAATATTCTCCGAAGCGGTAGCAAAAGGTGGAGCAATTAAATCGTAAAATACTATAAAATTACTTTTGAGAATTTATTTAGAGTCCGTACCTCTGGGTCAGACATGGCTGTTTACAATATCCTTTGAAAAATGAACTAGATTTATGGTTTAACACGCTTCACTGACAGCTCTTCGGAAATTTCTATTTCATCAGGTCAACCATAAACCGAAATTTGGGACACATTGGCCAAAATGCGTAGTAAACTGGGTTAGAAAGTAGGTTAAGTTTTATTGCTTTATTTGTGTCAACGTTGACGTTTTCATTTGGAAGTTCGAATCGATTCTGTACAGTTTTTACTTTCAACAGATAGTTAATTTTGAAAAATAGTCATGATTTGTTACAGTACATTGAATTAGTTAAGGTTCATTTACTGTATACTTTTGGGAATATAATTCTCACCCAAAACGGATATTGTTGCAATATTGTGTTCGACTATACATCTATATATATATATATATATATATATATATATATATATATATATATATATATATATATAAGCAGCGATATTCTGAATAACAAAAGAGCTTCTCAAGGTATAGAAAAAACTATTGGAGCCACAAAAATATATTGGAAAGGGACTGACATGGTGTTAATTGAAATCTAAACTTATTATTTTCGGTACGGAGTGATTTTGACATATATTGCAATCTGAAGGAAAATCAATTGAGTTTTTGTGTCCCAATCCTCATGTAGAGGGATGGAAAGATCATCAAAATCTCCACCAAAAAAATACATGAAGAAATCATACGTTGAGTTATGTAACATTTCTCATTGAATATTCACACAGCATGTGATTTAGAGCTCAAATGATAATATATTCCAATATTTTTGTAGACAAACTTTTATTGAAATGCTCTTAAGTGACACATTTTTTTCGATAGATTTGTTTTTCACTTCCCGGTCGGATCAAGTAAAGACACGAACCTAGATGATTTATTTGAGGAGAAAAATATTGTTGTAGGAATTTTCTTTGACTTAATCAGGCCTTCGACACCTTGAACACTAAATTTGTAGCAGCAAAACTCTCTAACATAGGAATTCGAGGTAATATAAATCACGTTACGTCAAATACATTTCTTGTAATAGGTAACGGGTACCCCTCAAGGCAGTGTTCTTGGACCACAAATTTTTTATTACATGTGAATGATTTCCTGATAACATAATTGATCATAAAATTTCACAAGTAACCCCATATTCACTTCACACCTATATGCGCATTTCGGTAACTAAGTTATCAGCATCAGTAGGTTAACTACACTAAATGAATTGTTACATTATCTTACAATTTATACCTGCTGTTTCTAATTGGGTTATTTTATACTAATTACTATTCCTCAGGTCGCTAATGGGATCATGATGGTTCTATGGGGATTAAGGAAAACAGAGTTGAATACATAGGTCCATTATCCTCAGTAGGTGAATTTTTATTATCGTTTTTGTGGATAACTATACTCTCCAGGCAGTCTTGTTTTCTAGTGTCGTTGACCGATCTGATTTTGTGATAAGATTCTATCATCTGGTCAGCCACACTTGACTTATTCTCCCTTCGGTAAGTAGCATGGACCAAATGTTCGAGGAACCTTCTGGAAATTGAACGTTTTGTCTGACCATAACAGACTTCGTCACAACTAAATTCATAAATTCCCGACTCATCTAATATGTCCGATTTGTCCTTCGGGTTTCCTAATAACGTTTGCAAGTTATTTCTTTTACTATAAACTGCTTGGAGATTTACTTCCCGGAATATAGTGTTGAGACCTTCTCGTGAGGTTTGGATGGAGAAGGATTTTCACGAATATTTTGCTTTCCGTCGTTTTTCTTAGAGTCGTGGTTTGTGAAACGCTTCTTTCTCAAGAGATTATCAATAATGTCTGGTATCATCTCAGGTAATGATTCGCAACTATAAGTCAACTGTGGAAAAGTGCAAAATACTATTGAACGATCGTTTGAAATTCAAGTTGCACATATCAAACCCAATAGTTCCAAAATTATATAGTTTGCCAAAAATCCATATACCTGGTAATAGTATGAGACCAATTGTGTCAGGTATTAATTCTCCAACCTATAACCTATCAAAATGGCTATCGGACTAGTTCAATAATTTACCTATCCAGCCAGATAGTTTTTCTATCGAGAATTTTTATGAGTTCATCGATAGAATCAAAAACTTAACTTTGGTGTAAGGTGAGATTTTGGTTTCGTTCGATGTAAGCTCTCTGTTTCCAAATGTGTACTTGTGTACCTTGCGGAACTTGAAAGAACTTTCAGAGTCGAACAAGTTTGAAACAGAAAGAGTCGAGGAATTTTTGAAATTGACATCCTTATCCATGGAACAAAACTATTTCATATTCCAAGATTCTACCAACAGAAGGAAGGCACTGCTATGGGCAATTGTCTATCACCTTCCATGGCCAACCTTTTTATGAGTAAATTCGAAACGAATCTTGAATTTCAAAGTCAATATTTTCCAAAAATTTGGCTCAGATATGTGGATGATATGTTTTGTATTTTTGACACAAAAAATCAAATCATAGACCTTACATCCATGAATTCGGTATTCGAACGGATTAACTTCACGGTAGAAATGGAAGTTGACGGACGATTTCCTTTCCTTCACACTCTGGTCATCAGAAATGAAGAGCATTTGAAAATAGACATCTACAGAAAGCGACATCTACAGAGAGCCCAACCACACAAACAGGTTCATCCCAGCCGATTCAAAACAGCACTTTCAACACAAAATGGCTAGTTTCAATTTTCTTATACATAGAGCCATAAACTTTCCATTGAATGCTGATCGTTTTCAAAATGAAATCAAGAAGATCAAGGAAATAGCACTAATTAATGGATATACACCAGACATTATTGATAATCTCTTGAGGAAGAAGCATTCCACACGATCAGTGAATGAAACTAAGACTCTAAGAAAAACGACGGAAAGCAAAAGATTCGTGAGAATCCCTCTCCAACCGAACCTCACGAGAGGTCTCAACACTATATTCCGGGAGAAAATCTCCAAGCAGTTTATAGTAATAGAAATAACTTGCAAACGTTACTAGGAAACCCGAAGGACAAAACGGACATATTAGATAAGTCGGAAATTTATTAAATTAGTTGTCATAATTGCGAAAAAGTCTATCATGGTCAGACAAAACGTTCAATTTCCAAAATAATGCCATGTGAAAACAGTGCAGTGGTATGAATCTAAATGTCAAGTGGAAATGGAAACACCGCATCACAATATCCTGATCTATAATCAAATTCTGTAACCGGTGAGGCTATGTGGCGTTCAACTATGTGGGTGTGTTGAATATTCAATGGTAAATGCCCCATGCTATGCTACATCAGAAAAAAGGACACACATTTTTTGTTGAAAGTGAGACGTTATTCTGTGCTCATATCAGAGAATTAGCAGATTCAAAAGCTTGTTGCGCGTTGTATACATTTTGAACACAATATATGTGTCAATAAATTTCAATTTTTATAGGAGCTATTTGAATTAATATTCTCTAATGACACACTCCAGAGTATTTATGTCGAAATTGTATGATTCAAATTCGGATATACTACACATATGATTTTACAAGTTATTCGCAACATTCTTCCCCTGGGTGTTAACTTCTTCAGTAGCACGAATATTGAGCCAGTTGGGTTTGTAAATTCCTTACGCTGTCTGAACATCAGCAACTCTCACAATTCCATAAGGATCCTTTTATTTTTCTCCGCCTTCCCCATTTCCAATGAAAGGAGCAATCTTCATTTCATTTGATACGATTCATCAGACTTGGAAGGTACTCACGTAACCAACGTTCCCAAAACATGTCTGCCAAATATTAAGAAACTCTCCAATGTTTTCTCAGTAGAAATCCTTCTTGTTGAAAATTCCAAGAGTATCACAGTTTCTGATTTCTAAGAATGTTGAGAAAGTATGTGATATATTTTTATATTTTTAAGCTCTCGTGTTTGTAATGAAACGTTTTATTCATTCAGTTATTCCAGAGCTATTTCATCCAGGAATGGTGGGATTTCATTTCGGGTAATGCTTGTACACTTCAGTAATCAAGTTCACTCGAACTTCGTGATTATATGGTTTTACTGTTACAGAAGGACAAGGTATTGTTCAGATTATCTAGAGTGGATTTTTCAGAATATCTAGGGTGCAATCATGTCATTCGTAGGCAGACAATTACATTCGTTAATGTCGCTGTTCTAAAATCCAAACAATGCTAAAAGGAAGTGGTGACAGGTAATACCATAATATTATGAAATTTGAGTATGTTTTATTTGTGACATTATTTGTAGGACACGAACACACGAAGAGGTATGTGAAATATCTAAATTTATTCATAAATTTGGGGAAAGTGGACATGTACGAGAACTCCCAAAAAGTGGTCGCCCTGCTTTTCCAGAGCAAACAACAACTGAAATTTTTTTGTCGATGGTTGAAGATCCTCATAAGGCTACTAGAGTTTTTTCAACCGAAAATCGCATCAGTCGAACAACTGTTCGTAAATATTAAAAAAAAAATGGCACCCCTATAAAGTACAATTGGCACAGGAACTGAACAAAGACGATCCAGATCGCAGAATGGAGTTCTGTGAAACAATGTTGAATATGTTTGACACTAATCCTAATTTCTTTAATCAAATCCTTTTTTCTGATGAGGCTACTTTCCAATCAAATGGCACGGTCAATAAACAAAACTGCAGGTACTGGTCAGATGAAAATCCTCATTGATGGTGGAGGTACATAGGCAGTATCCACAAAAGGCCAATGTGTGGGCAGGAGTTATAAATAATACCATTATCGGATCTAATTTTTGGAATGGGACCATGACAGGTGAAGAATACAATGGGCATTTTTAGAATTGGAGTTAATTCCAGAATTAGCCAGACACTTTTCTGATGACATAAATGTTCATATCGAGAATAGATCAATTTTGATTCAGCAAGATGCTGCGCCTCCTCATTATCTTCGAGGCTTCGTGAGTTTCTCGACATTATCTTTCCAAATAGTTGGATTGGAAGAAGAGGAGCTATCGAATGGCTAGCAAGATCTCCGGATTTGACACTTCTAGATTATTTTGTGTGGGATTATTCAAAAAGCAAGGTGTATGTGAATAGGCAATCGACTATCCAAGGACTGAAAGACAGATTCATTGAGGAGATAGCACTAAAGTCTTGGATGAATTTTCATTCAGAATGGATTTCTGTTTCCGAAGACAAGGAGGTCATATTGAACATCTCCTTTAATTTTTTTTTTAGGTATTGTTTTCTGTTTATACTGCAATAATAATTACAAAATAAAAATGTTTTTCCCCATTTTTTTAAATTAATGGTCAATATTGGCCATTAACAGTTTGTATGCTGCGTCGGCATTAAAAAACTGTAACAGAAAATTGTAGAATATACGTGTTGTCCAATTTAAAAATAAACATATTGTTCGTATATCTTAGAAACTGTACATTCGGCAACGTCGAAAATATAAAATTTGGAATCGCTGCTCCATCTGATATACACATAACCAAAATTTTGTTATTGTATCTTACGGGGTTCAAAGATACCTTCATGTTTCCATACTTTACGCGCGCACTGTATATTCAACAACACATTAGTTCCTATGAACTTATGTCACTGCTTTGGAAATTAACATCCGGGCCGCATATAATTCTTCTTTATTAAATTAAGATATGTATTTTTACATTGGCTAAACCCGTATATTCAATATTAAATGCCACACGATTTTTAGAGTTCTGGAAGCATAGCTATCTAATAACATAAAGATTTACATGACAATATGCGATCAGTCTGGACATCCAAAAATACTGAATACCTTGATAACCAAGGAACTTTCGTGTGACTGCAACCAACATGATTCCAGCAAATTTACTTGTACTTTTTTAATTTTATACGAAAACTACAACAATAATGCTTTCGAGAATAAGAAACAGGTTGATGCCATTTATACAGTCTTATCGAAAACATTTGATCATGTAAATCATAAATTGCTAATAGCAAAACTTAATGCTATTGGTATAAATGCTCGACCTTCGAAATTTATTTGTTGTAATTATCGCAATGGGAGAATACAATATTGTAACGAACCTAGGCCGGACCTGTCGCCTCACGCGTTGCCATCGACAACGATGAGATCATCCCCGGAGATATTCGAGAACCATCCAGTCGCTCTGCCGCGGAAAACAACGGTCAATATTGGAAACAATTGGAACACGCCGGTCGCCAACTGCCAGAATTCGAAACATCGAGAATGCTGTATCGGAGATAAATAGGCAACCCTCAAGTGGAGTCAGACAGTCTGAACGAGCCCATACGATCGAGCTATACAGTGGCGTAGTAATATAAATTAAGTTGTAGATTTAAGTGTGCAATAAATTAGTTAAACCAAGTTAAGTTTATTCACGTTACAATTGGTGTCAGAAGTGGGATTTGAAAATAAACAAGTGATCGTGGAGTGGATAGTCAGAAAAATAAATTAATAGACCATTTTGTACGCCCAAAATAGACAGTGGCCCGGTTTTCGCGAAGTGGACAATTGTGCGTGGGAAATAAACTAATACACTGTTCGCGTGAAACAGAAAATAGACAGTGGCCTGGTTTTCGCGAAGTGGGCAATTGTGCGTGGGAATATAAACTGATACACTCTTCGCGTGAAACAGACAATAGACTGGTGGCCCGTGAAAAAGAATGGGAACCGTCGAGGCAGAGATGGACAAGATGAAGGAAATAATCAGCGATGAAATCAAAGACGGAATCGAGGCAGAAATGGACAAAATAAAGGAAATTAATAGTGCGCCCTCCACAGAGATGGTTAACGAAAAGGAAATGCTGGACTTGAGTTAGGGAACTGGATAAAGTCAAGAGGGTAAAAAGATGTCAGAAGAGTCATTTCAGAAATAGGAAGCTTTCCATGAAGCCGCCCAGTTCGACGGAAAACTCTTATTGGCAATTCCGCCGGCAGTTTGAAGCAGCGCCAAAGCAAACTGATGAATGAGGAAAGAGCTGCACATGACACTTAGCATTACGTGAGAGAAGCGACAAAATTCTACAAACCTCACGCCCAAGAACAGGAGGACTATGATCAGTGATTAAACATCTAGAATTAGATATGAGCCCCCCCCCCCCCCCCCCCCCCCCCCCCCCCCCCCCCCCCCCCCCCCTTGAGTTTGAACTTGGATAAAGTTCAAGAGGGTATAAAAGATGTCAAGGTCATTTCAGAAATAGGGAAGCTTTCCATGAAGCCGCCTCAGTTCGACGGAAAAACTCCATGGGCAAATTACCGCCGGCAGTTTGAAGCAGCGGCCAAAGCAAACTGATGGAATGCAGGGAAAGAGCTGTAGCACTGACACTTGCATTACGTGGAGAAGCGACAAATATTCTACAAACTCTCACCGCCCAAGAACAGGAGGACTATGATCAGCTGATCAAACATCTAGAATTACGATATGGCCACGCCCATTTGGAACACGTATACCACTCCCAGCTGAAAAATCGCTGCCAAAAATCGGGCGAATCCTTACAAGAATTCGAAACTGACATTGCACGCTTGGTTCGTCTCGAATATCCAGCCACACCAGAAAATGTAATGGAGCGACTAGCGGTTCAGGCATTCTTGGATGGACTCCGTGACCAAGAAACCAGACAAGCGTTGACACTAGCTCGTCCAACACATCTCGTAGACGCACTGGCACGCGCTTTGGAATTTGAGGCAGCAAAGCAATCCTGCAAAAACCAAAGTAAAGTTCGAAGTATTGAAGAAGACTTACAGGAGCATGCTGACTTGGAAGCTGCCATAAGAAAAGTGATGAAGGAAGTGTTGCCTGAGAAAAGACAGATAAGATGCCGGAATTGTGGCAGAATTGGACATGTGCGTAGCAAATGTCCAACATTCATCGACTCCGATGCAGGAAAACTAAAGAAGGTCGACGAGAAGGGGCAATCGTCGGCATGTGTCCGGCAAGCCCCGGTTAACAACGCATATGTCGCTATCCTTCAACGACAGAACAACGGTGTCTTCGTAGACGGTCTCATCAATAACGAGCCTTGCACCATGCTGCTAGATACAGGTGCGACTAGGACAATTCTCGGGCCTTCCTTTGCCAGAACACCGGAACGGATTGAACCGACAACTTGGAAGCTACGCACAGCAACAGGGGAGCCAGCTACTGTATATGGCGAGCTACCGATTGAAATAATTTTGGGCAGCACTAAAGTGAAACATCAGGCACTTGTAGCGGACATCGAAGACGATGCAATCATCGGAATGGACATCATGAATTCAGAGGGTTTGAATTGGATTTCAAAGACGGCGTCCTACGTGTCAACGGAGAAGAGCTGGTGCTTCATGGGAGAAGTGAGGGGTTGATCCGTGTGTTGTTGGCTGAAGATGTAAGCGTACCTGAGAGGGCTGAAACCATTCTGGAGGGGGGAATGGGAAGGGGTTACCTGGAGAGAGTACGAGCAGTGGAAACGTGGTGATGTTCGAGCCCAAACTTCATGATGAGAAAATTGGACGAGGGATTGCACTAGGGAAGACCTTGTTGCGTGCTGACAAATTTGTGCCCGTAAGGGTCATGAATGTCAATTATTTTCCAGTGACCTTGAAGAAAGGAACAATATTGGGGCACTGCTCGTCAGTTTCCTCAGTGATCCGGAGTGTACGAGGTACGATTAGCCAACCCAACAACTTGCCCACAGAACTAGAAAAATTAGTTGCCATCTCTTCCAAAGATATAAAACCAGCTCAACAGCCCAAACTAAGAGATTTAGTTAAGAAGTACCAAGACATCTTCGATACCGGACAAGGAAAAGGAGGTCGAACTAATGTGGTCCAGCACAAGATTGATACTGGGGGTGCCCGAGCGATCCGGCAATCAGCAAGAAGACTTCCTCTTGCCAAGAAGGAAGAGGCTGACAAAATAGTCAGCGATATGGGAAAAGAAGGAGATATCGAACCATCTGACAGTCCCTGGTCCTCTCCAGTCGTACTGGTGAAGAAAAAGGATGGATCGACACGTTTTGTGTAGACTCTCGCCAACTTAATAATGTCACGAAGAAGGACAGTTACCCTCTCCCGAGAATAGATGACACCCTAGACACGTTGGCTGGTTCCACGATTTTCTCGACCCTTGATCTGAAGAGTGGATACTGGCAAGTAGAACTGGCTCAGGAAGATCGAGAAAAGACTGCTTTTACCATCGGCTCAGGATTGTGGCAGTTCACCGTTATGCCATTCGGGCTCTGTAATGCTCCCGCCACATTCGAAAGATTGATGGAAACAGTACTGAAGGGACTCTCATGGAACACGTGTCTAGTGTATCTCGACGACATAATTGTGGTCGGCAGATCGTTTGAGGACCACGTGAAAACTTGGAGGAAGTATTCCTGCGACTGAGGAATTCCGGATTGAAGCTGAGCCCTAAGAAATGCCATCTGTTCCAAAAAGAAGTACGATACCTCGGCCACGTTGTCTCTGGGGAAGGAGTAGCAGTGGACGACCAGAAGATCAAAGCTGTTAAGGATTGGCCCATCCCAAAAGACATTCACCAACTTCGAAGTTTACTTGGTTTATGCACATACTATCGCCGATATGTGCTGGGATTCGCCAACATCGCTAAACCACTGACCAAGCTCACGGAAGGCCAAACAAAGTTCCAGTGGTCCGAAGAATGTCAAGACTCATTCAGGAAGCTGAAAGGAGCTTTGATCAACGCACCTATACTGAGCTATCCCCTACCCAAAGGGAAATTCATTTTGGATACGGACGCCAGCAACGTGGGACTTGGAGCTGTCCTATCTCAGATCCAGGAGGGACAGGAGAAGGTCATTGGTTATTTCAGCAAGACGCTTAGCAAACCAGAGCGCAATTACTGTGTCACCAGGCAAGAGCTGTTAGCTGTTGTAAAGGGAGTGGAACACTTTTACAAGTACGTGTATGGAAGAAGATTCCTGTTGAGAACTGACCATGCAGCTCTCAAATGGCTCTTACAGTTCAAAAATCCTGAGGGTCAAGTAGCACGTTGGATCGAGAGACTCCAAGAATTCGATTTCGAGATCGAACATCGAGCCGGAACTAGCCATAAGAATGCAGATGCCTTGTCGCGAAGACCATGTCCAGATGATTGCTCACATTGCCGACGAGCAGAAGAGAAAGAAGCAACACTTTGTAGAACCGCGGCAATGGATGACAACTGGAATGACAGCAAGATCCAGAAAGACCAAGAGAGAGACCCCGACCTTGGCTTAGTCGTCAGCTGGAAGAAGGGCAATCGAAGACCATCATGGCAGGAAGTCGCAGGTTACTCGCCGGCTGTTAAGTCCATTGGGCACAATGGAACTCTCTTATTCTGGACAATGGGATCCTGAAACAAGAAATCGTGCCCAGAAGAAAGGTGTGGAGGCCGATATTGGTGGGGAAGACAGACGCCAAATAATTGTTCCCAGGAACAGAAGAGAGGAAGTGCTGCGGGAAATCCATGATGGAGTTGCCGGAGGACATCTGGGAGTGACGAAGACCCTGCAGAAAGTGAGGCAACGGTTTTACTGGGCCAATTGTCAAGCTGACGTCCAGGACTGGTGCAGAAAGTGCGCTGTATGCGCTGCTAGCAATGGACCTCGAATACGACCCAAGGCCCCGATGCGTCAGTACAACGTAGGCAGCCCGTTCGAGAGAATCGCCATTGACATCGCCGGCCCGTTTCCCGTATCCGACCACGGGAATAAATACATCCTTGTGGCAATGGACTACTTCAGTAAGTGGGCGGAAGCCTATGCCCTGCCCAACCAGGAAGCCATCACCGTCGCCGACGTCTTGGTGAAAGAATGGATATGTCGATTCGGTATTCCAATGGAGCTGCACTCGGATCAAGGCAGAAATTTCGAATCCAACCTTTTCCAAGAAATATGTCTACTGCTGAACATCCGCAAGACAAGAACCACGGCCCTACATCCGCAGTCCGATGGAATGGTGGAACGGATGAACAGGACGATCAACCGCCACTTGTCCAAGGTTGTCTCTGACCATCAAAGAGACTGGGACCAGTATCTTCATTTGTTCCTGATGGCCTATCGATCCGCAGTACACGAGTCAACCAGTCAAACTCCTGCTAGTATTATAATGGGCCGAGAACTGCGACTGCCTTGTGACCTGAAGTTTGGGATACCGCCAGGACAAGACACTGCGGGAGAGGACTACGTCAGCAAACTTCGGCAGAGAATGGACGACATCCACGAACGAGTCCCGTTGAACATCCAGAGTGCCAGCGATAAAATGAAGAAGACCTATGACATCAAGGCCGACGCTGGAGGATTTAAGGTTGATGACCTGGTTTGGCTGTAAACCCCAAACGTCGTCGTGGACTATCACCAAAGTTGCGGAACTCGTGGGAAGGCCCGTATAAAATCGTGAAAAGGATAAACGACCTTGTGTACCGAATCCATAAGCCACCCCGAGGGAAACCAAGGGTCGTCCATTTCAACAGGTTGGCCCCTTACGCTGGAAACCATGACCAAGTTCGCACCCTCAAGCCACCGGAGGATGATATGACGTTCGAGAAGTTCATGTCCTTGTATTCAAACGGGCAGAAAGTTCTACATGGGGTTACTAGTGAGGAGTCACGAGACCTTTTCGAGGTGCCTGCTGACTACGCACTAGCGCACTGTGTGGCAGAAGATCTTCAAATGTCCGGGGGCATCGCCGCAGTGTTCTCCGAGAATTTGGTCAACTCCAAACACTGCGGGAGCAGAATCCAGAAGTTGGTGGGGTGCTACAGTTGAAGAAAGGCCAGAGAAACATCTACTACCTAGTTACCAAGAGGCATTCCCAAGATAAACCGTCCTATGAAGATGTCTGGAAGAGTCCCACCAAACTAAGAGATACTATGGTGGACCAGAATCTGGTGGATCTAGCAATTCCAAAATTGTCCTGTGGGTTGGACTGGAGAGTCATAAGAAGTATGCTGAAGGCGATATTCAGATCCAGCGGCGTCAAGATTTTGGTTTGCTGTAACCCTCTTCCACGACCGATCATGAAGACCGTGGAGTGTTACTTCCATCGAACTTCACGGTGCAGATATGGGGAGTCATGCAGATATCGTCACACTCCAAGGATGAAATTTCGGGACGAAATGTCTTCAAGAAGGGGGCAATGTAACGAACCTAGGCCGGACCTGTCGCCTCACGCGTTGCCATCGACAACGATGAGATCATCCCCGGAGATATTCGAGAACCATCCAGTCACTCTGCCGCGGAAAACAACGGTCAATATTGGAAACAATTGGAACACGCCGGTCGCCAACTGCCAGAATTCGAAACATCGAGAATGCTGTATCGGAGATAAATAGGCAACCCTCAAGTGGAGTCAGACAGTCTGAACGAGCCCATACGATCGAGCTATACAGTGGCGTAGTAATATAAATTAAGTTGTAGATTTAAGTGTGAAATAAATTAGTTAAACCAAGTTAAGTTTATTTACGTTACAATATTTTGGATATAGAAGCTCCATATTGATGTAGGCTACCATAACTTCAGGAGTGCCTCAAGGATCACATATAGGACTTATTAAATTAATTAATTTTGATGTAGATTATAGATTCTATCCTTTGGAGTAGTTTATATGTTTGCTGACGATCTTAGAATGTTCCATATCGATGGCTTTATTCTCAAACCTTCAAAGTTGAGAAATGCCATTATTACAGGAGAGACAAATATGTAATTATTTTCGAACAATACTAAATTGTAACATCCCAAAAGACTTTTTGATAGTTTTATTTTCAAAATAATTTAGTAGCTGCGTAATTGGAAGAAAAAGAATAACTTTGGAATATTGAGGGGAATTGGAGATACACAGTTTTCCGATTGGAATAATATTATTCAGTTGGTTTTCTAATACACGATTATGGAGGTTCCTTGCATTTTTTGGACTCCCGAAGTTTTTCCAGATCATGCGTTTCGACGCTATTTGTGAGAAAAGAACAATTTAGTCAAAAATTGAGTCAGAAGTTTCACAAATTCATCCATCATTAGATGACGATTTATTGGAATATGGCCAAAATAATTTCGCACGCACGTGCTTTTGTCAGAATATTACAGTTAAACACTGATAAATGTTATAATATCACTTCCAACAGATTGAAATATGCCATACAGTTTGAATATACAATTTAAGGAAATGTTATTGGTTAAACAGATAATATCAAAGATGTAGGAATTGAAATTGATTCCAAAGTTTCCTTCAAAAAACACATACTTGATGTGTGAAGCCATTTCACGTAGTGTTGAAAATGTTAGAATCATTCTGAAGAAGTTTAATTCATTCAATGAGACGATCGTCTAACCACTATGTTGTTCAATAGTGAAGTCCATTACTGTATGCAGCCCATACTATCGTCGTGCCCACTTTTGGTTATTGTCTGAATTGTTAGAGCCCTGCTCCGAACAGACTATACAGGTTCTAGAATTTTCCTTAGAAAACCCCATTCGAATTTAATCCAAGCAGCTAAATTAACTCCCACACTCGTATGATGATTGATTCACAGGTTTTTCGACCGGTGGTACTTTCCTCAACCCTCCACTACTCCAAAAGGAAAATACATTGATTTTTCAACTTTTCAACAATTGATTTTCATTTTGTTTCTGATAAGATAAGACTTTGTTGTGTCCGGTGGATGAATGTCGGCTCATCAGTTATCTAATTTATTAATTATATTATCCATATTTTGACAACCTTTTAGAAATGATATTGATACTGAGAAGTTATTGCTGTGTTCATTTCTCGTGGTATTCTTGAAAATATCAGGGCCGCCTTTATTAATCGTATTTTGATTAGTCCTCATCATTCATCAACAATGGACCGTTTGATGCCCCTTTGACCCTAAGCTCTCACTATGTTTCTGTGATATCTTGTGTCGATTCATTCGAATGTGTTCCCAAATAACATCTAGTAAATGAATAACAAATTTCAATGCGTTTCGGATTCCTGGAGACTGACTACAATAATGACGTATTTCTAACAGTTTCAAATATAATTGCGTACGACTGCATCTGTGTTTGCAATTTCGTCAGGAATTTCAATGCATTCTTGCATTTTGACTTTTTGAGTTTGACAGATACCAAAATTTGTTTCTCCAACAAGTGAATACAGCATTTCCTTAGCGACTATATGATAAAATGAAAATTTTCTTAAAATCAAATTGAATTGAATAAATAACTATTATATTTACTCTTTCTTTGTTGATCAGTAGAATTGAGTAGTCAATAGGGTAATTTCTACTGTGAGCAAAATGTGTGTTAACTTTGATCAAAATGACAATAATGTTAATTAATAAATGTTGTCATCTGGTATATTTGTGTGTGTTCTCATCTAATTTCTCTTATTTTATCGGAGGTGAATGCTATTCAATACTGGAATCATTCAATCCACATATCTGAGAAAAAAAATCCCCAAATAACTTCGTTCTTTGCCTGCTATTCAGACTGAGCGAACCTTTCCGAACTGAACGCCTTGACGTGAAGTAGCGAAAGGGTCTACAGCTCCCTTCGCGCAATATGTACTCCCTAATGTTCCCATTTCCCTCGCACATGACCCTACAGAAGTGATTTGATTAACAATGTGTAATAGTATATCTGAAGTGTTCTAAATTGATTCACTATAGGGACAGGAACGATATTACAAAATGAAACAGATGATATATGTTGTCGACGCGTCATATTGTGCTAATGGGTCAATATTGTGATTATATTCGCGAGATATTAAAGTTGGATTATGATGAAAAATGAAATCGGGTGGACGCATGTTGGTCGAATGCATCGCCTGGATTTTGATGAAAAATAAATGGGCTTCCATCCACAATGAGAAACTGTTAGTTGACTTTTATCTACCAATTCAGAACACAAATCAATAATTTAGAATTAGAGTAGGTAATATAGGATATATCGGTAATATACCGGGTGTCAACCAATCTATTAGACAAGTCATACATTCTAGAATAATGGGTATATCGAAGTGAGATTTGGTATAGGTAAATGGTATGTGGATAAGAGAGTTTTCGCATATTTTCCACTTTCCGGTCACTACTGGTTTCACCGGAAATGGCTCCCTCCGGTTTTGAATTCTTGAATGGAACACCCGGTATATTATAACATTTTTGGATTTCTGAGACAATTCTGGATCAGAATGTGATATTTTAAAAAGTTTTTACGCCTACTTCATTTTTTAGAGTCACTTTTAATATTGAATCTAGGTGGCCATGATCGGACGTAAACTAATTGTCGTCAATTTGAACTTGACCAATAAATTGATGAGTTTAGAATCGGTTCTAATTTTTCATCAATTTTTAGTGAAAATTTGCAGTGACTTTCGGCCATGAATTGGATGCCTGCTAGAACAGAGATTATCTATTATTTACGCGATTTCATTTGGATTTGGATTGAGAAAAGAGGGAAAGGAAACTTGACATTAGTTCACGAAAAATTCCTGAGTGCAGATCCTAATCAATTCAAACGATATTTAAGAATGGATCAGAGTGAATTCAATGAGCTATTGAATAATATTCGGAACTTTTTCTATACTTGAACCATTTCTTGTCAGTATGTTGGTATTCCTGAGTAAAAACTGTTGCCAAAATTGATCAATAAATTGTCAAGTGTAAATATAACCCATATTGGTCAATTTTATTGTTCAATTTATTGATCGTGTAAATTCGCAATTACTATTATTTTTCAAATGGCGACAATTTTTTGACGAACACTTTCCGAAAGGAGGATTTTTTGACGAATCTAATGATACTAATTTATTTGCGATTTGATTAAAAATAAGACCATAAATTAAATATTACTGAGGAAAATACTGGATAATAATTCAATTACTTTTGTCAAGTGTGCCATGGATGATAATTCATTTACTTTCACTTTAGTAAATTTCCAAAGTGCATTCCTCCTTGTTCAAGGCACATTTCAGCTCGTCCAATTGTTTCTCTCAATACGTTTTGTAACATGTGAGGCGTTATACTTTCAAATGCCCGTAGAATTATTTCGTCTAAAATTTCAAGAGTGGCTGGGGCTGTTGCATAGTGAACCTTTTCTTTAACATCAATCAAATCAATCAAATCTTATTGCTTTCGATAAAGTACATTACAGGTGTTATAAATTGTATCTAGAATAAGATCCCAGTTAGAGCATAATGAGCCTATGCAAATTTTGCCTGTCTTGCTCTATGCTCGATCTGAGGACTTTATAAGTTCAACGTACATTTTGTATTTATCATGTTAAGTCTGTGAGTAGATTATAGATTTAAAATATATTTGTTGAAGTTTTCATAATTCGAAAAGTACTTTTTGTAGAGGTTTTATAGTGTCAAGCAGATGGTGCAGGAAGGTAGGCAGGTATTATATTTTTTTTTGTCAAGTAGATGTTGATTTCAATATATCGTAAAATATCTTTGGGTTTTTTAAAATATACTGTTTTGTTTCAATATTATATTTTTTCTGGTTTGAAATTTTTCTTAGAGCGGTTGGAATGGCATTGAAAAATTTAGGTACGAAGAAGAAATAAGATCTTTGTGTTAAGGTTTTTTTGAACAATTGTGTGTTGAGATTCATATTTGCATTTGATCTGGTTATTCTATTTTTTATTTGTTGGAAATTTTTATGATTTGTGTAAATTTTTTTTGAACATTGGTGGGCGAAAAGTAGTTTGATATTCAATATTTTTGTTTCCTGGTAGATGATATCAGTAGAGTAACGTTTGTTTTTTTTCAAGATAATTTTAAGGATTGTGTTTTGTGTTGTTTGTAAGATATTAAGAGTGGTATTGAAAGCCCCGCCCCATATTGTGATGCAGTAGGATAAGATGGATTCGGCTAAAGAGGTGTATAACATCAGGAGGTTTTTAGTTGTCAAAACGTCTCTCAGGGTATAGAAATTATGAATCAGGGCTCTTAGGCGTTTGTTGACATGCATTATGTGGTCTGTCCATCTTATATGTTGGTCTATGATAACTCCGAGGTATTTTATTGATGTTACTTTCTCTATCATAGGGCATATGCATGGGTTATTGTTTTTGCAGTGCATAGAGTGTAATTTCAAAGAAAAGTTTTCTGGTTGTTTTACAATATTTGGCGTAAACGCCACGAATTTTGTCTTCTCAATATTCAATGTAAGCTTATTCAAGTTCAACCATATGTGAATCTTTTGTAGATCTGTTTCAGCACTACGTTTGACGTCTTCCCATTTTTTTCCTTTGAAAATGAGGGCTGTGTCATCAGCATAACTTATAAGGTGTCCCTCTAAACCCGCTATTCTTGCAATACTGTTTATGTATACCAGAAACAGTATTGGACCCAATACTGTTCCTTGTGGAACCCCTATTTTTACTTTTGAGTCTGAACTTATTTCGTTTGCAATTTTCACTCTCTGAACCCTATCAGTTAGGTAGTTTGACATAACTTCGAGTGGTGAACCATGAATGCCGTAATGGCTTAGTTTATTGAATAATATTTCATGTGAAACTGTGTCAAAGGCTTTGGCGAGGTCTAAAAATACTGCTACACATTTTGATGATTCGTCCAAAGCCCTGACTGTTTGTTCCAGAAAGTCCGTCACTGCATTTTCGGTGTTTGAATTCTGAATGAAAGCATATTGTCTGTCTGTAATAATATCGTATTTGCGGAAAAAATCCATTAATATTTTTTTAAGCACTTGTTCAAATATTTTTGCTAGATTATTAATAACGGATATAGGCCTATAGTTATTTAGTTGGTCACGTTTACCTGATTTGAAAATAGGAGTGATGATTGATTCTTTCCATTGCTGTGGAGTTTTTCCGCTTGATAAACATAAATTGATGATATGAACCAAAGGGGGTGTGATGTATTCATGAATGTTTTTTATAGTTTTTACATTTAGGTTATCTGGACCAGCCGAGCACTTGTTTTTGAGATTCGAAATGTGGATGGTGATTTCGTTCTGTGATACTGGTGTGAGAAAGATGGTGGAGTCGATTTTATCAATATCTGGATTTTTTTGTTGTCGGTTCATCTTTGGTAGTTTATTTGACATGTTTATACCTAAGTTAGTGAAAAAGTTATTGAAAATATCTGCTTTCTCTTTATTATTTTTTATTATACTCCCATTTTCATCCTTTATCGGTATGTTTTCTAGTTGTGTATTTGATTTTGTGTTATGACCTGTTAAATCATTTATGACATTCCATATTTTTCTACATTGATTTCCCGCTTCTGTAATTTTGTGCTGATAATATTCATTTTTGGTTTTTTTGATTAATGTATTGAGTTTGTTTCTGTATTCTTTGTATTTCCTTTCTGCGTTATTGGAGTAATGTTTATTTAAATTCATTTTTAGGTGATTTCTGTGCTCGATAGATTTGATAAGGCCTATTGTGATCCAAGGTTTAATTTTTCTTAATTTTCTGTATTTGATATTTTTAAATTCAGTTGATTTGTTTATGTATGTTTTCAGTTTATCGATGAATATTTGGTATGATATTTAATTTTTAAATTCTTCCTTTAAAAGATTGTTCAATTTTTCATAATTTGTGTTTGTTACTCTGATTTCGTTAACTATTTTACCTGTTGGCTTTTCAGGTAAGGATATGTATACAAAAGGCGCGTAGTGGTCTGTCATGTCGGTTTGAAATATTATAGGTTCGATTTCTAGTTCACTTTTTAGGTTATTTTGCAATTTAATAAAAATATGATCTATTGTCGATTTTGTATTTAACGTTACTCTTGTAGGTTTGTTTATGTATGACTGGAAACCATTTGAATTCAATATATTCAGGTAATTGTTGGTGTCATATGATTCCTTTTTTGAGATATCGATATTAATATCTCCTATATAAACCTCAATGTTTTGTTTCTCTATATTATTCAAGTACGTCTCTAAATTCTCCATATATTTTTTTGAATCTGTTGAGGGAGGTCTGTAATATGCTGTCAAACCTATTGTGGTTTTTTTCGGTAAATTCTCTGTTGTGTAGGTTAATCTAAGAAAGTTGTTCTCATTCGAACGTACAATTTTTATTTCTGCTGTTATAGTATTTTTGCTGTAGATTATAACACCATCACATTGATTTATTATGGATTCGTTATAATATGTATTATAATTGGGAATCGAGAAATCACCAATGTTTGTTAAGGTTATCATATATTTTTGTATCGATTTCTTCCCCTGTGTGAAAACTTTAAGGTTATCATATATTTTTGTATCGATTTCAACATTACTATCTAGTACATCCAAGAAATCTATCATAGTTTGAAATTTGAAAACTCCTGTAGTTTAAATAAAAAGTAAAAATTGAAACAAAATAAAAAACAAAAAACAACAATTTTTATAATTATGAATGTGAAGAAATATCAAAATTTAGTTTATATCTGTTCATGTGATTTATGGGGTAATTTGTAGGCACATCTTTACAGACTATAGTAGTATCTAACTTACATTCCATACTGTATAATGTTGTTGAAGTCTTCCCTATTCCTAATGATTTTCACGTTATTGTTTAGGCTAACATAGATTTTTCCGTGATTGGTCCAAACATTTTTGAGTCCAAATCTCTCAATAGCTGTATTTAGTTGTCTCACTCTCATCACTGTTAGGTCCTCCCTCAAAACGATTCCTGTTCCTTTGAGCAGCTTTTTCTTCTCGTAAATTGTTTGTTTACATACTAGGTTATTTAGCTTCAAAAATATACCTCTTGTTTTATTTTCTTCTTTCCTGCCAATTCTGTAGCATATAGATATGTCCTTGTCTGAAAGGTTCAAGGACATTTTTTTTGAGTTCTTCCCTTGTATCTTCATTAGGTTTTTCGTTGAGACTAAATATTCTCAAGTTACAAGACCTGGTTGCTTGGTCCATTTGGTCCATTTTATCTTCCATTTTAGTTTTCTCATCTTTAACAGTTCTTATCTCATTCTCGAGAAGTTTGAACTTATTCTCGAAATTTTCGTACATTTTAACGTGATTCTGTTTAATCTCCGCCACTGTGGATTCGACCTTCGATAGTTTCTGATCTATCGTTCTTGCTATTGCTTCAGTGACTTTATTTACTATTTGGCTGATAAGAGAATCGCTTTTTATGATTTTGCTCACCGCTTGATTCACTACAGTTTCTATTTCTTCGCGGATTTCTCTTGTAATAACTATGTTTCTTCTTTTGATTTTTCGATGAATAAAGTCTAGGATATCACTTCCGCACTGTTGTCGCTTTTGATATTTTTAATTCACTGTTGTTTCTTAGTTATTTGATGTATTATCAGGAGCCCAAATTAAAAGACTACTCACAACTTTCCATGGGCGTACGAAAAAAACATATCCCCAAATGAAGAAATCGAGCACAGTGAGATCCGGTGAGTGGAAGGCCATTGGTTGCAATAACTTGATTATTAAAATGCTCTGTTAAGTAATTAAGAACTTCTCTGGTATCATGCGGCAGTGCTCCATCTTGTTGGAAGTAAATTCGCCGTAAAACTGCTGAAGGTAGATTATTAAGATGATCCTCGATTTCATTTTGGAGAAAACTCAAGTACCTAACCCCTGTTAATTGACCTTTAGAAAATATTGGCCAAACGATACCAGCCCAGACTTTGACGCCAAACCTTTCTTGAAAATTGCCCTCTCTCATTGCATGTTGATTTTGTTGGTCCCAGTACCGAGTATTTTGCTTATTGAACATACCATTATTTGTAAATCGTGATTCGTCGGAAAATAGAATAAAGTTGATGAAATGTGGGTTAACTATATGATTTTGAAGCAGCCAATCACACAACACTACCCGTCTATCGCCATTTCAGCATACAAAGGTTGATGTAACTGATTTTTAAATGCTTCGTCAGTATTTTTCTTGCTGATTAGTGACTTATCTGCATTTCTTTACTAATTTATCTTGATGAAACCGTTTTATCAACCTCAACCATAGCAAGAACGTAATCTCAGTCTCTTCATTTATGACAAACCTCTGTTCCGCCTCCAGATTTCCTTCTTGCCTAAAACGTCTCTCAACTGGATGTTGCCGATTGGGCTATCTCTGAGCATACAACTTAGCAGCATTCCTTGAATTACTATGACATTCTCCAAATATTATAATATATCCACTTTTTCACTTTGAGTATACATTATTTTGAAAAAAAATTAAACTCAAATTCTACGAAAATTAAGAAAATTTCACTGTCTGCTCATAAAGCTTATGTCACTGTACTTACCTAAGTGGGAAATTTTCAAGAAAGGCTTGGCGTCAATGTCTGGGCTGGTATCGTTGGAAACAGAATGATTTGGCCAATATTTTCTGAAGGTCAGTTAACAGAGGTTAGGTACTTAGGTTTTCTTCGAAATGAGATCGAGGATCATCTTAATAATCTACCTTCAGCAGTTTTACGGCGGATTTACTTCCAACAAGATGGAGCACCCCTTCATAATTCCAGAGTTCTCAATTACTTAATAGAGCATTTTAATAATCAAGGTATTGCAACTAATGGTCCAGTACGGCGGCCTGCCCACTCACCGGATTTCACTGTGCTCGATTTCTTCATTTCGGGATATGTTAAAGAAAAGGTTCACTCTGCAACAGCTCCAGCCACTCTTGAAATCTTAGAAGAAATAACTCTACGGGCATTTAGAAGTATAACGCCTCAAATGTTACAAAACGTATTGAAAGAAACAATTGAACAAACTGAAATGTGTCTTGAACAAGGAGGAATGCACTTTGAAAATTTACTACAGTGAAATTATTATCCATTAGTTCTTATTTTCAATCCAATCGCAAATAAATTAGTATCGTTCGTCAAAAAATCCTTTTTTCGGAAAGTGCTTGTTAAAACATAGTCGCCATTTGAAAAATAATAGTAAGACACGAAAATGTAATTTTGCCAACTTGTCTTTTTCCTGTCATACTAGTGACTAAAACTTTGCGATTGTAATTTTCTGACATCACCTGAGGGCGTCAGATTAGTTTACGTCCGATCATGGCCACCTAGATGCAACATTAAAGACATGAAGTAGGCGTAAAAACTTTTTAAAATGTCACATTCTGATCCACAGTTGTCTCATAAATTCATAAATGTTACAATATACAGGGTGATCCATTAAAAAATGCAGAACCAGAGCCATTTCCAGTGAAACCATTTACAAATCTCATTTTGATACACCTAATATTCTAGAAGTTATGACTTGTCTAATAGATTCGTTGACACCGGGTATATTAGTGTCGATTATGTTATATTGGGTATAATCATAGACATTATATCCTAGATGGACTATGTCTCATAGAGACACCATTGACGTCAGAATAGTCGAAAAAGAATAGAGTAAAAGCAAAACATTGGATTTTTACCATGCTTGAATGAGTTTATAAGTGGTGTTTTTCAAGTTTTTTTAATTTATTTGGTGTTTCTGGACCTTGTGACTATTATACACATTTTTCATTCATCATGTGCAATTATATTCGAAAAAGCTAAATTCCATAGGTAAGTCGTCGTAATAATGTATTGTGGTGTTTTCTCATATTTTTCTCGAATAACGAGAATTCACTGTGATCACAGGTTTCCGAAAGATGAAATTATGAGTAATAAGTGGGGGTGATAGCCATCGGGAGGAAGGTAGTTTTTTCTTCCTACCTCTAATACAGCTGTAATTTGTAGCAATCATTTTTAAGCAAATGACCATTATATAAATCTTTATGGAACAAAAGTTTTGGAGAAGGAAGCAGTCCCATCAGTTTTATAAACATGAAAAAAAATGTAAGAAGAACATTGTCGAAGAATGCTGTTGAAGCTGAGAAACATTTGCTTGGAATTTCAAAGTGACACCTTTTCCTATAATTTCAAATGGAAAAAGCGGTAAGTACATCTAGTAGAAAAATTAAACATTCTATGACAGTATTTGTATTCCTAGTAATTGTATTCATTTACCTAAATTTACGAAAAGTCATCACATTTATATTGGAAAATACCTTTATAATTATTCAAAACTCCACTTTTTATCAATTGATATAAAAAATATACCTAATTTGATCAGATACTCCCTCCACATTTTCAATTATGATTTTTCTTTCTATTTTGGAAGCAAAATGAAAAACATTTGAATTATCAAATAGAAGCACAATAAAATTGCGTTATTTCTTAGGTATTATAGAAAAATGTAGCCAAAGTTCATTGCCGTGATCCATTGAGTATTTCTTAAAGATTAATACAATCGAAGCAACTAATATTTCCTTGAAAAATACAAAACTATTCAATTTTGCAATGCATTGCCATAGCAGAATTGTTTGTTCTGCCATAAAAGAATTGTTTGTCTTGCCTTTACTCTTTCTATCCTTCACAGCCTCTCCCTTTTCAATGTATACCGCATGGCACTGTATGTTAAAGTCACGGACGGCCAGTCGATCAATCATTATGTCTATGGGGATAACATAAAAAAAGTATAGTATTTTTTTTACAATACAAATCATGTTTTGATTTTCCCAAGATGTGCATATTTTCAAATAATTAAGAAGAACTTGAATATTTTGTATCCGTACGGATATATTAACAAATTTTATTTTCAACTAGTTATCGGTTAGGATTATCAGTGCTCCAGTCATATTCATGGAATAAAGACATATTCGTTAAGAATATATAAAATAATTCACAGCTTCACTCAAAATATTAGAATAGATAATGCAAAATTTCTCAATGACCCGGAGCACTATTCGATACAGTGAAAACCAACGTTTATATCTACCTTTTACCACTAATGGTAATACTAATTTGATGGCGACAGAATCACTACGACCTGGTCTATTCCTGAGGAATCTGAGGATTTTTAGGAAATTTAATTGTGACCAGCTGATATTATTCCAGATTCCTCAATCTTTTTGATGAACAGCATCACACCCCACCAAAATCTGGGGGTATGCTACTGGTTTCCATACACAGAACCTACATGTGCTGACCTCCGAGCCTAGTCTAGTCTGTATACAATGTTATAGTGTTTCCCATCATTTTTCCTTCCACTCTCTTTTGTTACTAAGCTCGATGCGCATTTTTTTTTCTCGAAGCCGAATTTCTTGAATATTTCATCCCTTGGTCAGTCAGACATACTAGGGGATGAGCCCATTGCATAGTATATTTTCCCTTCAACTCCTACATTTACTAGCTTGGGATGAGCTCCTCTTCTGTGGTGTGAAGATGCGTGAGGTCTGATGTACCTACTAGTTTCCCCTTGTTTTGGCTAGCTTGGTCCTTCCACGCCACCCTATTGCTCCGAAGGTAATCATTGGCCTCACTATCATGGTATACATCCATCGCAGTATTGATGGATCACAGACCTACGTTTTACTTGCGATAGTTATCGAAACTTCACTTCTCGCTTCCATTCTTGGTCTTCTTCGTCAAGACGAATTGACCTTGAGTGTAGAAGCTTTGTTCTCCTAGTGGAGACCATTGTGGTTTTTGTTGAGTTGAGTTTCAAGCTCTAACAGTATGGTTTCTGTTGATTTGCCTATTCTGTACGCATGCTGACCTTGGTGCAATTGCACTTCCTCCAAATCTTCGGTTCTGTCTACAACCTTTTCCAGTGCCTTCAGAAGGAAAGTCGACGTACATATTGGTTCAAACGATTTCGGAAGAGTGGGATCTTTCTTTCCTGTTATGGAGTTGAGGTTACTCTTGTCCATCTTCAATTGTTAGGTATATACCACTTTTCCTTGCTACTTTGGTTCTATATGGCAATAGTTCCTCTTGCTAGAAGAATGCTACCATTTCCTGGAAAGAGTTGATTGCCCACGTCAACCTTTGGGAGGTACCTAAGTTTTTGGCTACTTCCCAGTCTTCTTGTCCAGGCTTGTTGCCTGTCTTCTGTTGGGTTCACTGCTCTCTATCCTCTGTGTAGTTGGAGTCCGGTTTTTAAGTGATATTGGTCTATATTTTTTGCCTTTTGCCATGGTCTTATGTAGTCTGACTGCTACCCCGCTTGAGATCATTGTCAGACTGTTCTGAGAGTTCCGCTCCGCCTTCCTTATTATTTATTGTAGATTGTCATGTGCAGAAATAAAAAAAAACAAAAAAATATGTTGGTGTGGAGATCTGAACCCAAGACCTTGTGATTACAAAGTGCCATTCAATTCAATACGGAATATATTTCTTCACTTTTAGTACGGATTGTTCACATTTCAAATTTACATATATTCATTTCAGTTATCGTAAGATGAACAGGATGTCTATTAAATCAGATGTGGAATCATCTGCGACTCAAAGATAAACTGCAGTCACTATCTTCCATCGTTCAAGATAACCTCTTGCCTCATTAATCCATGTAAGTTCCTAATTAAGACTGGAATAAAAAATCAAATACCTATCTGAATGAAAATTAAAAGTTTCAATTTCAGATTTTTTTTTTTTTGAGTTACGGTCCTTTCAGAATATCTATCAGATGTAGTTCAATGTCCAGCGTGGCTTTAAACGGGGAAGTAGTTGTTTTCTGTTAGACATCCACAAAAATTAACTTCATTTTCATCGTGTATTTTTCAATTCACAGAAAAATCTTTCTATCAATATTTAATTGAGAATGTTTCCCACTAACACCAGTTAGTCTAGAAGCATGAAATTTTGAGTTCCTTATATAACGTAAGTGGGCACTAATACATTTCTGAAAATTCATCCCTTAATGGGGCCAAATAGTTGAAGTGAATAAAAAAGTGAAACCTTCTCGAAATTCACACGGGCAAAGCCACAGACGTACGCGAAAACGTAGGAAAAAATACACGCGGGTAACAGCTAGTTGATATATAAAGGAGAAACTCACTCAATGACTGACAGTCATTAATACAATGTGCATCTTCTTGAATCAGCCATATATACAATTGATGTTTCTGTATTCATCTGATCATAAATTGGACTCCAGATGGAGTCTTTTTCAAATCGAAGCAATTTTAGTTTTCCAAACTCCTCATTGTAGACGTCATTCTCTCCCCTGTAACACAAGATTATCCAGTATGTACCCAAACAATACCGCATTATTCCAACCTCCAACATGAAATCAGTTTTTTAACAAAGCCACCCCCTTTTCGATATTCCCGATGATCCAGATTCTTCCCCTCTGATGTCCGAGGGTGCTTTACAGTGGCGTAGGAGACGAAATACTCTAAACACATATGTTAATTCTCTCAGTAACTCAAAATGTGATATTCTGTTTGTTTAATTAATTTTTAGGAATTGGTGAATTGGTTGAACTGGATTGAAACCATAGTTGAGTTAACGTTTTTTATAATGGATCCATTAGGGAATTTGTTCCAAACGGTTTCTGAACTCTTCATCATAGAACCAGAGTAGAAAAAATAGCACCTTTAATGCGCTATGCGGTATTAACTAACTATATTAATATGTTCATGGAATTTGGGATTGGTCTGGAAATTCACCCCCAAATCTTTTGATGCTTTTTCCTTGGAAATAGTATATTACAATCCAAGTCAAAAATGTTTCATTGCTAGTCGAGAGATTGGATGTAAATAAACTGAATCTCGTGTCAGCAATGAAAATTTCCGTCCAGTTTTGTACACAATTTTATTTTCAACCATGAATTTCTGAATAAAGAACTCTAAGATTTAATTTGTACGAAATCCCACTAGTTTTTTTTCAACAATATTTATTGTACCACGTTTTCTCTTTGACACTGTCATCAATTTTAACATTCTAAACATTCACGGGTGGAGCATCTAGTGGTTACAAGTAAGTGAATTTAGATGGTACCTATGGTCATGACAAAAACCACCAAAATTAACAACGGCTAAACGACATCGTTTTTGCTCAATATTTTTTGAGGAAATATCAGACTTCCCCTCTCCAAAAAGAAATGATTTCGGAAAAAGGGGATGAAGGGATGGATTTTACTCCACCTGAATCAAAAGAAGCGGTAGACAGGATTGAAGAGAGTTTGCAGCCAATAGAATGAGTAAAACTGCCTCAGCCACCGTTTTGTTGGCGTATTCTGGCGAATTATCCAAACAGAAGAAACCTTCGACATTATGGAAGACTTACAGCATGCTGAAAGCCATTATTGACCTAAGAGGAAAGGTCGATATCTCCAAGCACTCGAAACTCACAGCTTTTTTGAGCGAAAAAATGTGGGCTTTCAGCTGAAGAAATCAAGCATTTTCTCCAGAGACAACATTAATGAGTTCCTG
The DNA here is from genome assembly GCA_018342105.1 of Gonioctena quinquepunctata. Taxonomy (NCBI): domain Eukaryota; kingdom Metazoa; phylum Arthropoda; class Insecta; order Coleoptera; family Chrysomelidae; genus Gonioctena; species Gonioctena quinquepunctata. The sequence goes on from JAFIRS010001078.1 coordinate 132,655, forward strand.
ATGAAGGCACTTGGAGCGTTATATATTTTTTTCTATCGAAAGTGTGTACCTGTCAATCACATGTTGTCAGAAAACTACTGATTCAAATAAGCCAATTTATCAAGGAATATTACGCCACCAAGAATCCCCATATAAAAAATTCCACTAAAATCTGATACTTATATGTTAAATATGTCAGACAAAAAGTTGGATCCAGTGGGAAGAGAGAGTGTTCTCTCGGGAATCTGTTCTCTGCCGAGAGCAGATCTCCTTAAGGTTCTGAACACTCTTTTCCTTTCACTTGGAGATGGCATCGCAAGAATTCCTGCCCTGAATAATATCGTCAATGCAAAAATGAGGAACAAAATTCAACACTAATGAGCCGACAAAAGAGTTGAAGAACTTTTTAACTAAAAATTAAACCGACGTAAAAATCAACTGAAAAACAAAAAATAAAATAAACCTTCTTAGTCTTAGTGATAATTGAGCTCCTAAACTAATGTGAGTAACTAATTTTGATTCTGCGCCAAACAAACAATTATCGAAGATCATTATATTACTTTGAAGAGTAATTAAAACGCCGTTATGCATCTCGCTTCCATCATTTTACGCTTTACCTAATTCAATTGCTAGTTTGTTTGGCGCCGGTTCAAAATTACTTACTCACATTAGTTTGGGAGCTCAATTATCATTAAGACTAAGGTTTATTTTATTTTTTGCTTTTCAGTTGATTTTTTCGTCGGTTTAATTTTTTGTTGGAAAATTTTATTTTTTCTATTTTTTGTGGTTGAAATCTACTAATTACTACCTACTCAATTTTTGATAACTTCCAGAATACTTACTTACCTAGCTTACTCCAACTATTAACTGTTGAATAATATGATTATCTATATTAACTATTATTTGTTATAAAATATAAATTGTTTTTGAAAGTTCTGGTTAGTTGATTCCACCACTTTGTATATAATTCCATCCTTTCAAAGAATGTAATTATTGTGACGGATGCAGGAGGATCTGTCAATGTCAACTACCCAATGTTCACAAGTGAAAATTCAATCATTTTACTACCCATAGGGTTGGATTATTCCATTCCAAATTGAAATATGATCAACTATGAGGTATACCCTATTTTATGAAAAAACGAATCATTCAAATCGGAAAACCCACTACAAAGTTATGCCTGATAGAATCGGTTAAGGCCAAAATTCCCACATTTTGCTACCCTTAGGGATGGATTTTTTGTACAAATTGAAATGGGACCAACTTCGAAGTACACCCTATCCAATGAAAAAAGGATCATCGGAATCGAACTGCTCTGTGAAGAGTTATGCGTGATCATACATAAAAAAAATATATACGCGTCGACTAGAGAACCTCCTCCTTTTTGGTTTCGTCGGGTAAAAACTTTTCAACAAAAAACTTAAACCGACGAAATACGTAACTGATAAGTAAAACATGAAATGAACCTCAGTCCCAATAACTAAGCTACTAAACTAATGTAAATAACTAATTTTGAGTCGGCGCCAAACAAACAAGCAAATGAATTAGGTAAGGCGTAAAATGATGGCATCGAGTTGCGCGGTCACATTCTGATAATTTTTTTGAAGTAATTTAATGATCTTCGTTGATTGTTCGTTTGGCGCCGACTCAAAATTAGTACTACATTAGTTTAGGAGCTTAGTTATTGAAACTAAGAAGGTTTATTTTATTTTTTACTTTTCAGTTCCGTATTTCGTCGGTTTAATTTTTTGTTAAAAAGTTTTTATTTTTAATTTTTTGTGGCTGAAATCTACTAATTACTATCTACTTGTTTTCTGATTACTTCCAAAATACTTAATTATCCACCTTACTTCAACTATTACCAGTTAAATAATATGATTATCTACTTTTTCTATTTGTTGTATTATAAATTATTTTTGTTGTTCTGGTTATTCATTTCATTACTTTGTATATCATCCCATCCTCTCATAGAACATAATGATTGTGACAGATGTAGGAGAACAAAAATAATGACATTATCGATCTGACATTGTCAACTACATATGTGTGCCAATGTTCACAAGTGAAAAATCAATTATCCCCTATTTTTCTACCCGTTAGGGTGAATAATTTCATTCAGAACCCAAATATGATCAACTATGAGATATACCCTATCTAATAAAAGGAGAATCATTCAAATCGAAGAACCCAGTAAAAAGTTATGCCTGATAGAAACGGTTAATGGACCAGAATTCAGAGGGTGAGTGATCAATATCCTTCCAGTTATGGGTGGTCATACATAAAAAAAATAAAAATATACGCGAGAACCTCCTCCTTTTTGGTTTCGTCGGTTAAAAAGGAGCAATTACCGAATTTTACGCCTACCAAAGGTAATCCATTGCAAAGTTCAATACCTGTTCAGCGTAAACGCCCATGTAGAGTAGTTCGAGTTCGAAATGTAGAGAGTTGTAGAACATATAAAGTTGATGGACCAAATAAATAATAAATTTGAATCCATTGCCAATGTTGATGACACTGACATGAGGATGTATGAGTATTATAGTCCAGGAATAGATCCACATTGCTAGTGCATGTCAGGTCCTAGTCGTGAAGGAATCCGAATTCCAAATGAAAAATGCAGAGAATCCAAAATCTTTAATAATAATGATGAACAAGTAGACAATAACGAGGTTCAGAAAATACGACGAATGCAAAAGACAAGAAGACAACAAGTGCCACCAATTACAATTCGAAACAAGAGTAAGTAAGTGCAGGTCACCTCATTATTGGTTCCAAACCAAATCAAATTATCGAAACCTACACAAAAACATTCGATGATATAAAAAAGGATACTTCCGACAATTTTGTCAAAATTTCAAAAAAAAGGATGAATGAAAATATTTTATTTCATACAAATAGTTCACCAGATGATAGGGAGTTGGGAGATGTTTTCAAGGGTGTTCCTGAATTTTCAAATTGTGAGGAAATATAAGAAGACCTGATTGCGAAGAGTTTCTCTTCGGAATCTGTGGTTCGAATGCACATGACGAATAAAGAACAAACCAGTTTCAGTTAACAAAAAACAAATTTTCCAACTTAACAGTGTTTTGATCGTTTTCGTTTCTGCAGAGCCACAGAGACCGACAGCTGGTCAGCGTCATCGCTGTCAGCAATCCAGACACTGTCAACTGAATTGCTGCGCGACTTCCGCTTGTGTAAGATGCGGAGAAAATCATATTTTTCGAGGCTGCACTTGGACCAGAGAGGAGTTAACAAAATGTGCCAACAGCAGTGGGGATCACACTGCGAATTACCGGGGATGTCAAAAGTGTCCCCAACTGACAAGGAGGATGACCCCCCACTGCAAGAAATCAAATTTCTAGATGGAAGGTGGAAAAATATCTTTGGGGTCCGAGGGAGATTGATGCTGGTGGCCCTCAGGGGGCTATACTGTCACATATGCTGTACAGTTTTATCACCTGTGACATACCTAGGAGCGAAAGTTTAAAGGTCTCCTTGTATGCTGATGATACAACCTTACTAGCCACATCAATAAACCACCAAATGGGGTTTGTTCATTTGCAGAATTCAATGAATGACCCGGAGAGTGATGTGACTGTCTCAGGAAGGGAGATACAATGGTCGACGCAAGTCAATAATCTTGGTGTCACTATAGATCGTCGGCTCACCCGGAGGACGCAAATTGAAATGGTCAATTCCAAAGTCCAAAAGAAAATTACCAGATTGAATCCTTTAATCAATGGAAATATCAAGCTTTTGCTTGAAAACAAAGTGATGGTGTTCAAACCTACCATTCTGTATGCCTCAGCAGCTTGGTGACAGTCATGAAGAACTAACGTTCGCATCCCGGAATGGGCGCGAAGTTCTGCGTATGATAAAAAACGCTCCGTGGTACGCGCGAAACGTTCGGGTACTCGAAGACCTAAACTGCTTTCCATCAAGGAGCATATTGGAGAACGCAACCTGAAGGTATTCGATTATGCGGAATCGCATGAGAACCCTCTCATGAGGGAACTCATAGATAGATGACCCCACCCGTTATAAGCGCCCCAGGCACTTACTTCTCCAGGCCAACTTTATTGCTCGTAGCTCTCTCATAACAATTTTTGGGACGAAGTTCCTTATCGCGCGTTGCGAAAGGGGGCTAGACGGAATGAATTAAGACCAAAAGTTGTAACGACACTTTTTGCTATAGTGGTAAGCCGTGCGGCGTGCGCGTGTTTCTCTGTCTGTCTCCCCCTCTCTCTCTCTCTCATAGAAAGCAAGCCAGTTATTTTTGTTTCGTCTTTCTATTTTGCATTGAACAGTGTGGTGTCGCGACGATTATTTTTGTTGAGTGTATACAGGTTTTTTGTACATAATAAATAATAAAAAATAATAACAATAATGAATCCTAACAGAGTTTCTGCACAAGTTCCGGATATTGCTGATGGAGTTAGGCAAGTAGAGATTTTATACAGACAATAATAAATGCTTATGTATTTTTAGCAACTACGCATTATAACCCATCTTTACTATTGTGCTAACCAAGTCATACGCGTTATAATCTCTCCATTATTGTGTGTTTAGCAAGTGTACGCGTCATAACTTTAATAAATTTAAAAGCAAATTATATTTTAATATTACAATATCAATGCGTATTTTCTAAAATTTAGCCTACTGATTAAGTTTATATTACAATATATTTGTTAATAATAAAAAAAATATTATTAAAACTTGAAAAAAATTTTTTATTACAATTCTTTCACTAATTAATCGAAAGGAACTTCGTTCCATCCGGGTGTCCCTTGACACCTCTCAACTTTTTTTTTTTTTCAAATTTCAACCACTTCTTGGTCACTTTTTTGAAGAAAACCACTAGGACATAAATTTGGTACTCACCAAATTGACGTCTTTCAAAATCCAAACTAATCGTGAATAGAAATTGTTTCAGGTAGCGCTAATAGTTGGTATGTCGGTGCCATGTAGAGGCGATAAGTTAGTAAAAATGGAAATTGACCACGTCATCGTTTTGGAAAAGGAAAGATCGCCATATACATTTCTCATACAAAACATACAAAAGTAGATTGTTCATCATAAGTCATCCGGATTGGGTTGCTGTTTTCCACAAATTACGCAAGAACACAAAAAATTACAGGTTTTTGGTTCCATTCCAACATTTCCCCAGAATATAACTACTTTTTGTATGCTTCCAAAGGTAGAAACTTTCACAGAGCATGCTTTTGGATATACTTCCGTAACTGGCTGACACTGGGGCCGATGTTCTGCAACTGAAACGACCAAGAGAATGGAAATCGAGTACTGTTGCTGAAGGATACGTGGAGTCATCTTTGGAAAACAAAATTAAGACTGTTCTGATACTATCCGCTTCTTCCAAGACTTTTGGGATCCACAGTATATAAGCAACTCCACAAAATACAAAAATTTCAAATCAAACACAATTTCAGGTCTTCAAATTCCTATCAATAATAACAATGTTAATTTACCAATCAATCAGTGACATACTTGTAGATTAAGTTAGGTAAATAGGTATGAGTAAAGTAGCTATGCATTTCCAATGAATAATTTTAGAAATAAAAAGAAACGAGCAGGAAAATTGGGACAGAAACGCATTTTCCTGTCTAGCAAATATGTTGCCTGCCTAGGCAATCAAAGGAAAAGTACAGAAATGTAACACTTCCAAGAGTTTGAGAAGTCTGCGATGTATACAGTGGATATGGTTGAAAATCAATAAAATTATTCGCATTTGTGCTTCTGTTGTAGGTCATAATAGTACATTATCCTTATAGAAAAGTAGTTTGTTCGCAAGAGATCATTCGTGAATGCTGTCAATATCTTTTTGTAAAACAAAATAATAATTTATACAGGGTGACCCAGTGGTGCGTGCAAGCTCCATAATTTTTTTCTATCCAAGATTTTTTTTTCAAATGATACGTCCGACAAAGAGGCACATACTAAAAATGTTCCTATTTATATACAGGATGTCCCAAAATAAGATAAACAACTAAGAATGGGAAGAATATCGAGAGGACTGGTAAACAAAACGGAAGAAACTCAATGAACATAGCCCTCAGAGAGAAGTGTTGACCGTAGACAGGTGTTTTGGGCTCTCGGCCCTCATCAGTACGGTGAAGAAGTGCAAGGATGAACAACACTTGGTGGAAAACGACAAATCACCGGAGTCATCAAACAGAAGCCAGCCGCACATTTGTGGTTTCGGTTAGCAGACCCTGCATTGTTGATTTGTCGTTTTCTACCAAGTGTTGTTCATCCTTGAACTTCTTCACCGTACTGATGAGGTCCGAGAACCCGAAACACGTGTCTACGGTTAAAGCTTCTCTCTGAGGGCTATGTCCATTGAATTTCTAACTAAATATTCGATATAACGCACCCGGGTTTCTTAGACTTATCTGCAATAGTTATGTCAATTTGAGTCAGAATAGAGTCGTGCATAGACCCACAGAAAAAGTCATAACTTGAAAACCATCCAAGATAACTCAACCAAGTTTGTTCCAATCGATTCCATGGGCTTCAGCGCATCTCTTGAGATAAAGATAAACTGGGAGTTGATGTTTCATCGCCTACTACGATTTTTTTCGAATGACAAATTACAAATGGCAATAATATTGAGAACTTTCTGCCGAAATAAAATTTGTGGAGTTTACTTTGTAAAGTTTGCGGAATTTGTTGCAAAATAAAAAAATTATATGGTGTTTAAAAAAAAAGGAATCGAGTAGGCCGCTGTCGTGGAATTCAACACATCTCTATATTTCTGTAAGAATATGTTTCAACAAAATGAAATTGTGATAGAAACAGGAGTACATCACAAAGGAAACAATCTAGTAATCTTTACACGAACAGGAAAGGATGATTAACAGAAAACAATGTAGAAATTCTGAGAGAAGGCTACTCATTAATGCTCAAATATGTCACCATCATGTTCCACACCAGCTGCTAGTCTTCTAGTAAATGAGCCCCGAACTGTAGCAAGCATTGCTCCATCAGTTCAACGGAAGGCTTCCGTGATACTCTTTTTTATATAATCTGCAGTTGTTGGACGATCTCTGAGAACCCTTATCTTCACGTACCTCCAAGGAAAGAAACCTATAGGAGTAAGGTCCGGGGGTCGAGCGAACCAAGGAATAGTACCTCCTCTGACTATCCAACGATTAGGATAGGATTGTTCAAAAAATTCTCACACTGGTTATAGTTATGCACTGCAGCACCATCGTGTTGTAACCACATGGTTCTTCTAGTAATCAACTTCACTTCTTCTGACATTCTGACAAGATTTTTGCGAAAAAAATGTAAGTACCTTCCACCATTCAGCACATTGTCCAAGGAGTAGGGTCCAATAATGTGATTTCCGACAATTCCTCCCCAAACATTAAGCGACCACCGCTTTTGGTGATCAATAGTCCTCAATCAGTGAGGATTTTCTATTGCATAATAATGCATATTATGTTTGTTGACCGACCTGTTGTTCTTAAACGTTTCATCGGAAAACGAATTTTGTTCAAAGTATTATAATCCTCGTCAATCATGCCATTCATTTGAATAAAAAACGCAGGTATTTTTGACAAATCATTACCATTCAATTATTGATGTAGGTTCAGATGATAAGGGTGGAACTTATGTTTCAATTCTGTCCACACTACTTCGTGCAATATCTGTTTCCGCTGCTTATTTCCCCAGTGCTTGAATGAGGATTTTTCTGTATTCTGTAGCATCAATAAAACTTATTTTCCTCATTGATACGACCACCACCTGGCTTGTGGCATATAGTGACCTAATCACATCCCCCACCCCCATCCCCCAAAAAAACTGATCCGACTACCAACAATTTCCTTTTTGGTATAAGTGAGTTCAATCCGATCTGTCATCTTTTGGAATGAAGACACTCATGGAGTTCTGTCAGCTTCGCCAATACAACGATTCCTTTTTCTTTTGTCGAAAATACCATCAAAAATTCTTATTTTGCAACAAATCTCGCAAATTAACAAAGTAGCCCCACAAGCCTATATCGACATGAGCACTCGACGAATGCCATGCAATGATGTAATAGAATGCGAGGTGTTGCATTTGGAAAAGTCGAGTTATTGCTATTTGTAATTTGTCATTTTCAAAAAATTGTAGTAGGCGATGGAACATCGACTCCGATTTCGCCTGCATCTCAAAACATGCGGCAAATTTTTCTGTGGTCCATGCACGACGCTATTTTGACACATAATTTGACGCGAGTCAAAAACTATCGCAGATAAGTCTAAGAAACCTTGGTGCATTATATCGACAATTTAGTGGCGAATCAAAAAATGTAACAAAAATGCGGATGTCGTTTGACGAAACAGTACTCAGTTGTGTATCTCATTTTGGGAGATATAAATAAAAATATCTTCTGAATGTGCCTCATTGTCGGACCTATATCGTTAAAATAAAAGTTATGGAGCTTGCACGCATACGCACCCCTGGGTCACCATGTATTTCTTAGGCACAGAATGTTTTAAAATTATATGAAATTGATCTAATAAATAAAACTATGTAAATCAGACTTTACAAGAAATGTGTAATAGTATATTGTTCTACGAGTGACGAAAGTAACATTTTTTGAAGCGAGAGAACAGTTTACCAGCCGAGGCTGGTAATGTTCACGAGCTTCAAAACATGTTTTCGACGAGTGAAACACTATACTTTTTCTACAACCCTGTTTATATCATAATAATATGCTAAAAAAAACGATGAACAAATATTTTATTTTAAATTAAAAATAACAGAATTTCTTTGAACATTACTTATGATTTAAATATTGGCTAATTGTTACATTTGAGCAATTATTCAAAATTATAGGAGTATTACGATCAAGATATTATGTATTGGGGTAGACGATGCCACATCTGTTTTGTTGTTAACTGATGTCACTCCAGATGAAGATGCGCCGTAATCGGATAGCGTTGAATTTTATATGGATTTTAAAATTTTGGGTTGTATTTGATTTTTGCTGCTAACTGATTGATCAACATATCCCTCCGCAGGTTTCTAGATTTCCAGCCTCTATGCTTTTTTAATTGAAGTAAATCACCTCCTGCATCCACTAATAGCGTTGCGGAAGATCTACGCAAACAATGACCAGTTTATTTTTGGGGATCAGGCAAGTTTAAATATTGAGCTATTTGCATGGGAAAAATTTACTGAATTTTTCATTCCCAGAACCTGTCTAGTTCACTTTCCGTTCTGGTAGTTAATGAAGAATCTTGAATTCATTTTGTCCATATCTAGTGGACGGAGGTTCATATATATTTAAGAAATCTCTTAGAAGAACCCAGAAATTTGGAAGGAACGCGGTACTTTTGTTTTTGTATTACGTATTGTAACTAAGAGTATACTGCTGGTATCTTTTACATCATTTACTGTCAAATTTTCTAATCCATGGCAACGACAAGTCTCCAAAATTCCAAAAACTAAGGCTACCTACAAACGTTAATATCAATATCATTGAGAATTTGTCGCGATAATAAAGTAATTAATTTACCTTAGTCATTAAGTATTTGGAGTTGGGTGCATTCTTCAAGAAAGTGTGTATCTCATCGAAAATTTTTTTTTAGACTTTTGACTTTGGAAACCATCAGATTTTCGTTCCAAAAAAGAACGTAACATGGGATATTTACTGATATCGATGAAGTGGTTCTTAACATCGAATACATAGACCATAGCTTCGACGACTTAAATTTTTTTGAGATCCAAAATACGCAAGCAGCACAGTTTCCGAAAATGAATTCACGTGATTATCAACTCTCCAATCCATGAATTTTGCATATATTTCTTCATATCTCATTTTAGATTTCACTGGTAATAAATCCAAAGAGGTTTCCCCAGCTTGATTTGCTATTTCTGGTGGTGTATTTGGAAAACTAAATCACTTTCCGATTCAGAAATCATGATAACTTAAAAAACTAACAATGCTTTCAGTGCAAACTGACAAGTCTAAACAATTAACGAGGAACGTCAAACTAATGAAACCAGGCAACTAGATATACATTGTTTTCAAATCTCACGGTATTTTTACGATTCAATTTTTTTAATTAAACAAAAGTAAAAAATATGCATTTTGATTATAGAAATGATTCCTGTCTTTGTTTATTAATGATTTAAAGTCGTCAAAACATTATATACGTGGGCGGAACATGATTGAAAATATAAATTTAACTTTCGTCACTAGAAACGAAAGTTAACGTTATGAGAATTTCTCTCACTTGCGACGGAAATCACGTTTGCGCTAAAGGTATTCTATCACAAAATGACGTCTTTTCGTAATGGGTTGAAGAAAAAAAAAATTTAAAAGACTTTTAGAGAAAATTCGGACGAGCCCTGAGAGAAGGCCATCAGTGTTCCGATTCTATTTTCGGTGCATAATACTGATACTTGCTAAACGTTATATTCTCCCTGGGCACGCCACTGTCAGCTTTTGTGTCTGTTCGCACATGAGTCACGGCGGCGTGAGAGTCCGAACGGGGCGCGTGGACGTCGCCTCGGGGTAGGCCACAACGTTCCCACTGAGCAACCGCCCTGGCCAAAAGCTCTGAGAGTGCGGCGGCATCGAGCTCACCGAATTCACCATATATGTGGACAGGGAGAGGAACGAGAGGGGTCGCTCCTGTTGCCAGTCGAAGAGGGTAGGTTCGTGCGTATGCGAACCGTAAATTGTTACTGGCTAATCCTTTATTCGAATCTCCACCGATGGAACATGATATACTATCGGGGCATATTTGCCTCCGTAACTGTTCATTACGTTTCGGAAAAAATCGAGGAGTACATTGGACCGATTTGATAATTGAGAAAAAAAAATCGAAAAACATTAACAATATTTTCGACCCTTATGATACTTCTGGAAAGGATATCGTTGCCTTCCCATGTGAGCATGTTTTGATATAAACTGGGGTAAGGTTGGGTAATATAAAAAAATTGAGGTTCTAGGAACAAGATTTGTATTGAATATATTAGGTTAAAATAAGATTATGCCCCTGAATTTTACTAAAACGTTACAATGTTTACACGTTCTATAATAGTATATTATGCAACGATCATGTAATGATGGTTATAAATACACGAGCATTAACCGGGATACGCAACGAGCCGAAGGCGAGTTTCGTATGGTTTATGCGAGTGTATTAATAACCATTACATTAGAGTTGCATACGCTATTTTTTCTACACCTGATAAATAATGAATGACTACAAATATCATATTTATATCTGTATTGAACACAATAACAGTAATTACTCGTATTTCTATAAAAAATTCTACAGAATTGTAATTAATTGTATTACCTCGAGCATTACCATGGATATAGGAAAACTATAAACATTCTATTTATATTTATATTGAACATAATAATTGTAATTAATCTGATTTCTTAAAAATATGAAGATTATTTATTGTGCAGTTTGGAAAGTTTATTCCAGGTCCCACTGATCTGGAAGTGGAAGGAACATTTACATTTATTTCATTATTGCTAGTCTCAATAGAGTTCAATATTGTATTGGAAATGCTGATTTTATTCTGAGCCTAATTTTCAATGTAGCCTTCCGCCACTGAATTGGATTTCCAGCCACCGTGACGTTTTAATGCAGTGATATCACCACCGGCATCAACTAATACGGTTGCAGATGTCCTTCGAAAACAATGCCCTGTATATAAATTCGGATCAGGCAGATTTAAATATGTTGCTATTTGCTTCCCTTAATTCCCAAATCTATTGATACCAATGTTTTGAATTGTGCATTTTCCATTAAAATAATTAACGAAAATAAAAGGGGTGGGGCAAATTTTCGGCCGTAGATTCATATATGTTTTACTAATTTCGTAGTATTTGCCGGTAATTGTGAATATTCGTTGTACTTTTGTTTTAGTTTCTACCACATTAACAATAAAGATTCCATTCATATCTTTGACATTTTCACATTTTAGGTCATGTAGTCAATGCCTTGCTCTCATTATTCCAAAAATCTTTGCCACCTAAAACAAAAAGATAAATTTAAAAAAAATTCAACAATAAGAAATAAAGAAAAAAAAAAGTAAAAATGAAATAAAAAGCAGGATGACCTAGGCTAGCTTCGAACCCGCGTCTCATACTGTAGTCTATAGTTCAAATCTAGCGCCTTAGCCCGCTTCGCCACGAGTTAACTTATCAAGTTTTCTCGACATTAATGAAATATATCTTGCATGAGTCAAATGGAAAATGTAATGATGACAAAATTTTTCAAAATACAATGTTAGGTAGGAACTTACTTTTATAAATAAAAACTCTTAATCGGGTGCTTCGTCGATAAACGTTTTTATTTGTTCAGGTGAAAATATTTTTGATTTTTTTCCAACATATCCTTCGGACTTTCACTTTAATAAAGCTTGTAGTTTCTTATATTCAGAAATGTCTATATTATGGTTGATATTTACCAACTATTTCATTATTGAATAATGTGTCAATGTACTAGATGATTTCATAGTTTCCATCAATTCTTGAAAATAAGCAATCAAAACATTTTCGGAGAATGTCGAAATATTATTTGTATTTCTCCAGTCCCTAAACCGTTGATATAGTTTTTCGTACACTTTCTTAGATTTTTGGGGTGATATATTTTGTACTGCATTTTCTGCTTTCTCCGATATGTGTGGAGTAGTCGATAGTAATTCTTCTATATCGCTGATATCAGACATTTTGATAATATAATTATCGAAGTTTAGCTATATGCTACGAAAATTTGATACCTACTGATTTTGACAAATGAAACAATTAGATAGGAATCTAGGACAAACGTCAAATGCACAGCATGCTATTGAAAAATTAAGGGTTTCTATTGATTAAAAATCTGTATCGTTATGAAAAATCTGTATCATAATGGATCTCATTATGAAATGGATTATGGGCATATACCCGTACTATAATTATAGTACGGGTGTAGAGAAAAAATCTGATGATTTGGCTTCTTCGTTGTCCTTTTCCCATATTACAATGAAAGATATGGAAGTGTTAATCAAATTGACTCTTCTCACTATTTTGGCGTATATCGACTTGTAACCGTTACACCTGACACTGAATATTTCGAAAACAAACTGGATAACATTCGAATGGGACTTAAATCGGATAAATTTAGGATCTCAACTGATTACGTATAAACCTGTTACAAAATTCCTAGGGATACACATTGACAGTACTTTGAAATTTAAGTCTCATATAACAGCTCTCAAAAAAAATATCATAAGGTTGTTATGTCGTCAATGTTATCTCCCATGAACTTTGTCTGCCAGCTTCACTAATAGGGCCCATAGACGTGCAATTTGTTGTACAACCGATCGTACAATAGGTTGCACTATAAATCGTACAGACAGATCGTAGATAGTTTTGCCACAGACGTGAAAAGAATTCAAGCGATCGGTTGTACATCTAATCTTGTATATTTTAATTGTTCACCATGGCACCGACTGTTTCAAAAAAGGAAATAGCTGCTGTAGTTGCCGCGTTGTTCTCGGATGAGACCAATAATAATGTGAAAAAAAAAGAAAAAAGTGTGGTATAAAAAATTGTTTGCTGCACAGACATATGTATCCACACATGAATTTACCTAACGAACTGAGCTCCACAGAACCAACAGATTTTAAGAATTATCTACGAATGGACGACGATTCATTCAAAACATTATTTGAGTTAGTTAGTTTATTGTTCTCTATTTTAGCGGAGAATCTCACTACACAATGTTAATTTTTGAAATGAAATCGTATCAACAAGTCACCAAATAGATACACACGTTCAGATTGTTGTATATCCAACGACAGATTTTTAAACATGCTAAACTTTCATACGAGTCGACCGCGTTGTACGATTGATTGAACGATAACGTCACACACGTTGCAATTGTCGTTCAAACGGTTGGACCAACCAAGATTATACAACTTGTTATACAACAAATTGCATCGTCTGTGGGCCGTTTTACAGAAACGAGCTCCAAAACTTATATTCAAAGTTTAGATGCGAGAACCGTGCTGCCCGATTTTCTCCGAACTCAAAATACTAACGCCAATTGAAATCTTTATTCTAGAGACTACCTGTCTGCTACATAGAAAGGTACACTTTATCCAATGTAGAGAGGTCCACTCGTCAGGAGAAAAAACTCGCTAATCCATTTCCTACTTCTTCCCTGACGATAGAATCTCTGATTTACAGAAGTTAGCAGGTATACAATAATTTACCCAAGGAAATTACAAGCATAAATGATATGAAGCATTTCAAAAAGAAAATCTCAGCGACATCTAACCGTGGGCATTGCGGCTGAGAATAGTGTCAGCGAATGCAGTCATTCTGACAGCACGATGATATTTAAAGGGATGTGCGTGGCATTCTCTTCCCTTTTCCGATCTCTCTGCAGTTGAGATATATTGTCTTCTAAAGTTCGTCAGCCATTGATTAACAGAGTAGAATATGCCATGTTGAAATAATCAATTAATCGGAGCATTTTCCTTTCTCCGCGAATATGATTTCGAATCAGTGAATTCTGAGTGATGTCAAGGTACGTATTGGGAATGATGTTTGGACCAAAGATATTTTGAATAGTCACATTCAGCTCATTTTAACGAGAACGCCAGATAATTCTTCACAAAGGAAATATCTGAAGTTATCTACGCATTTTGTTCAAGTAAACAGTGATTATAATTATTCAGGTCAATCTGACAGAAAATTGCAGTGCCGTTCATATATTTTTGAGGAATTCTGTTAGAATTATGAATGCCACATGTGGTATGTCTGATTGAATTGAAATATCGGTGTTCGGTCTTATCAGGTTGGATTGCTTGCCCTGACAAGGCTCTATTGAGATTTAATGAGGGTTTCACAAATATATGATATCATTGATTTGTTGAAAATATAAACAGGATGTTCATAAAATCAGATGTGGAATCATCTGCGACTGAAAGATAAACTTTAGTCACTATCTTCCATCGTCAAGATAACCTCTTGTGGGGTATTCATGTTGAAAAGGGAAACATTCTCAATTGAATATTGATAGAAAGATTTTTCTGTGAATTGAAAAATCCACGATTAAAATGAAGTTATTTTTTTTTGTGCATGTCTAACAGAAAACAACTACTTCTCCGGCTAAAGCCAAGCTGGACATTGAACTACATCTGATAGATATTCCGAAAAGGCCCTAACTCAAAAGAAAAAATCTGAAATTGGAAATTTGCATTTTCATTCAGATAGTTAAAAAAAATAACTTCATTTTAATCGTGGATTTTTCAATTCACAGAAAAATCTTTCTATCAATATTCAATTGGGGATGTTTTCCTTTTCTATATGATATCACTTACGCTGTATTTGGTATAATGTAGTTGGAGAAAAATACCAACCAACCTTTTCATGAGTTTTTATATATCTTTGGTATGGTTCCATATTTGGTGATAATAATCACCGAGCTGTGATTTTGATGTGGGTGAAGTGATCATATATATATATATATATATATATATATATATATATGATCACTGAAATTGAAGTCATTTTCATATATCAAATTCTACAAACTTGATTGTGCCAAAATCTGATTTTTTTAAATTCTTGATAACATATAATCTTGGCTGCTCAGGATCAGAATAAATTATCTTCTCTTTATGTTAAAATCATAAAATAATTCTTCAATTTCAGTATTGAATATTACTGACAAATCTCAGCACAAGCTGATTTGTTAATTTAATTTTGAGCAATAATCTGTAACAACTATACGTTGAGGAGTGTATTGAGAAATTCCAAATTTCAAGAAGTTGAATTTTTTGTATATCAAATTGTGATACAGACAATATTGTTTTCATGTAATATTGCTGAGAACACACTCTATGGACAGGAAGCTGATGCTTGTATCCTGATCCATCTGTATACCTGATCGGTCGCCCAGCAGCTATAAGTACCCCCTGATTGCGAGCCAAACAACTACGTGAAGTCTAGCTACGTGCTACACAAACTACAATCAGAGGTACATCGTCATCGATAAACCGACAGGTTCAGCAAACAAAGAACAATATTAGTTTTCTTGCATTGGAAATTAAACAAATTTTTCATCAAACAAATGTATGTACATATTTTATACATATTTGTTAACAACTGTATATGCTGTATATTTGTAGATAGATTGATATAAGTTGGTATTTGTTTTATTGTTGTAGTTACTTACAGAAGGAAAGTTATTTGATATGCAATCATTATTGAACAGTCAAAATTTTTGTCCCAATTTAAATAAAAATTCTGGCGTCCATTCAAATTCCCAATTTCTAAAACTTCGCTTGAGACATAAAAAATTTGAAACTAGCAAGGCGGTCCAAAGATTTCCACACCGCTCTTCACTGAATAGTCTGGGCATTCTATTACAACAATTAACTTGTTTATCATTACAATTAGTACTACAGTGTTCCTATAATTCAAAAGATACCTATCAATTGAAATATGTGTTAAAACATTTTCATTTTTTTAATCAAACACAGGTATCTCCAAACTCTTTTTGAAAGAATGCACAGTATTTTGAGTTGCCCCATTTGTAGCCTGATGATAGGGTGAAAGGTTATATGTCGAATTCCGTTGTTCGAAAATATAAGAAACCAATACTTTCGGTAAATCCCATCTACTAAAAATTGTAATAGTTGCCAAAAAGTGAAACATTCTCAATTAGATATTGAATAGGAAGATTTTTCAAATAAATTATTTTTTGCCATTTTGAATAATTCTGGCCACTTCGACATCGGAATCAACATGTACCCTTTGCCAAGTTTCCAAAGGTCTATTCCATGACATCAAGCGTGTTTTCGACGGATCATCCAAAATTCGAATCAATATTCACAAGTTTTGCTAGTATGTTCAATGTTATTATCTAGGTTTGGCTACCAAAACTATGACCGTGCTATAGACTTCATCATTTTGTTGATACCCAAATGACTTGCATGTTATTCTTGCAATAAATCTGTTTCTATTACTATTATTACTATTACTCGAAAACCCCACATAAAACAATTTTGTTCGCAAGACAGCAAATTTTTTCTACGAAAATATGGTAGTATTTTCGGGTCAGTATTATTTTCTGGTCAACCACTAGTACCATACAAATACATTTTTGACAATATCACAGCATGTCTCGTTTCAAATGCAATTTTGGAACTATTTATTGGTACTCATGAAATTATCAAAATCATCCGTTTCATTGGAAAAAATGAAAAAAAACATGAACATGAAAATCAACAAAGAAAATGAATTTGATTGGGGGTTATATTTCTCGCACATTTTACAAAAACCAGCCATCACTCTGTATTTCCTTAGACCTTGCAAAGGCCTCCGACACTGTCAATCATGCAGAGTTGTTGGAGATCTTGCTAGATCTAAGATTCAGATGAAAACTTACCTTTTCAATCGAGCACAACGTGTAGAAATTGGCAAAACACTAAGCAATATATTAAAAATGGAATGTGGATTTCCACAGGGTACCTACCGTACTCGACCCAAAACTGAAGAAAGATATATGTGGAGTATAATTGAATGTTTTTGACAAATAGTATTATTTATCTCTAAATTACGAAAATAAATATTTTGTTCCATTCTCGTATTATGGCAGTTGCCTTCCTGACTATGACATTTTGCAAATCCATAGTTTTTAACGAATACAATAGGGAGAGCCAGCAAGGTGCAATAACTTGGAGTGAGAGTTGACAGTGACAGTGGAATTTCAGATGGTATAAACATCTACTCTATAAATTCAAATATTTTGAACAAATACTGAATCTCAAATATCTGAAAATTACCACGTTTTACCTTCATAATTCTGGTTTGGAGGGCAACAGCAGGTAACCACTTACGGAATTTCGAGAAAACTCGGAAAACATTTCATAAAATTGTATCATTATATATCATCCAGTTTGTCTACAAATTCTGTTGATGGTGATTTTAAACTACTTAGATGGTCATGAAATAATACCCACCTTCCAATGTTTTTTTTTTAAATTTTGCACATAATTTTTCTTCCTCAATTTCCTCTTTATATCTAGACTGCCTTGAATGAGCTGAAATTTTCATTTTCAGATCGAATAACAACGAAAACTAGCAACCATGATAAAATGACCAAAAACTCCGCAGTTACGGGCCTTGGAATTCATAAATGTTTTTTTTTTTAAATGGCGCCAACTAGAGGCACCTGAAATGATCTTATGGGTGAAATCCAATATGCTCGAATCCAGAATCCGATCAGTTACAAGTCAAAAACTGTGAGAACTGAACATTTTATTGTACTCAAAAATTTAATTATTTCTCAACACAAATCAACCGATAATGACCTAGCGGCAAGAACATTTTAAAGTACATAATTCCTAATTTCATTATATTATTATAAAATTTACAATCATCAGACTATCCTGAGAATTCCAAAAGCGTCAAAACCTGCAGAGTGAAAATTTGAAATACAAATATTGGTTGATTTGTTGAAAATATGAACAGGATGAAGACCTAGTGAATGCGATGTCTCTCTTGCATCAATGTTACGAATGATTTCTGGTGCGTACTCTCTTTTGGAAAACATTATTCTCTGTCTCATTCATCTTTATGAGTTCTTAATTGAGACTGGAATAAAAACTCAAATAACTATCTGAATAAAAATGCAAATTTCCAATCTCAGATTTTTTCTTTTGAGTTAGGGACTTTTCAGAATATCTATCAGATGTAGTTCAATGTCCAGCGTGGCTTTAGCCGGGGAAGTAGTTGTTTTCTGTTAGACATTCACAAAAAATAACTCCATTTTTATCGGCGATTTTCCAATTCACAGAAAAATATTTCTATCAATATTCAATTGAGAATGTTTCCCTTTTCAACATGAATACCCCACAAGAGGTTATCTTGACGATGGAAGATAGTGACTAAAGTTTATCTTTCAGTCGCAGATGATTCCACATCTGATTTTATGAACATCCTGTTCATATTTTCAACAAATCAATCTATCATACCCCATGACAGGTTTTAATGTTAGAAAACACCAATTTCAAATTGTCTCTCCAAAAGAAATGAATAAAACTTTTTCCATCTTTGCAAAGTGATATTGCTTCTTGAAAATGTGTTTCCCATTTCTTCCGGTCTTCCTGATGATCGGGGAAGCGAGAAATAGATTTTCGTCGAAAAAAATTTATTGAAGACCTAGTGAATGCGATGTCTCTCTTGCGTCAATGTTACGAATGATTTCTGGTGAGTACTCTCTTTTGGAAAACTTTCTTCTTTGCCTCATTCATCTTTATGAGTTCTTAATTAAGACTGGAATGAAAAATCAAATAACTATCTGCATGGAAAAGCAAATTTTCAATTTCATATTTTTTCTTTTGAGTTAGGGACTTTTCAGAATATCTATCAGATGTAGTTCAATGTCCAGCGTGGCTTGAGCCGGGGAAGTAGTTGTTTTCTGTTAAGACATTCACAAAAAATAACTTCATTTTTATCGGTGATTTTTCAATTCACAGAGAAATCTTTCTATCAATATTCAATTGAGAATGTTTCCCTTTTCAACAAATATTGGTCTTTTTTCGTTAATCCAGAACTGCAAAATATATGACAAACGTGTCAAAATGTTCTTTGAAGTACATCGAACTCGCAAATTCTATTTCGATAGCTCTAAAAAGAAGGTTGATAGCCTGTATATCAGTAGTTTCGGGAAGAAATAATATGGGGTACTAAAATTGCGCAAGATGTGTCCTGACAAACAAACAAACGGACATACAAGTGATCAAATAAAACCACTCACACACATTGGAAATCAACTAGAGATCACAAAACAAGATGAAGTATGCATTCACATAGTCCCACTTTTCAAATTTGCAATCATAAATCCCAATATGCAACTACTAACATCGATTAATCTGCTAACGAAGTTACATTTGCGCGCTACGAGCCAATTTGGCGAAATTTTTCGCTTCCGCAGTTCCACATACAAAAATCCAAAATAGAGTGTATAAAACAGTGTCAAACCGACGCAGCTTCATTAGGGCCTGCATTCCACATGACCCCTTCTGCCCTTTTTGACCCTTTTTATTCGTTTTCATTACGTCAAAGCGGGCTGACCGACCAACTATAACCTAATAATTCTGTAGCGGCATGGACAAAAATTAAAATCGAAAAACCCACGCTGGAAATCTGCGACTGAATCAAGCCCGAATATCGGGCTTTAATCATCGACGCTAAAAATCAGTATAGTTGATTGGTAGGCACATCGGCGTGGTCACATGTGTGCGCCGTCACATTTCATCGAATTTCACGGCCTACTGACTCTTTTGTGATCGTCTACAAATACAGGGGTGACACTGTCACGTATATCGTTTGTGTCTCGAGTGCTGAGGAAAATAAGGCTGAACTGAAATTGCCAATCATCCTTTTGTTCGTCAGTGCATGTGTTATAAGTAGACATATCCCTCAAAACATATTGACACAATTTCTAAGTATTTTCATAATTTATAAAATATTTCAAACGGTGAAAACTAGCCATCAATCCTTATTGAGACTCATGCTTGTGGGATACCTATTAAAAATAGGTACGCTAGATAATAGAAATATCCGATTTTAGTCATGTTTTCTATTGAAAATACTTATATCAAATAAACTGAAAAATAAATGTTCTTCCGGATATGACGATTCTTGGCTAATAGGCCAGTCGAAATTGACCGTCAATTCACATTAATTACAAACATTTCTTTAGCACTGCCGTATGTTGAGGCATCCAGTAAAGACTAAATATAAAAATTTGCACTCATCCGGTGACCGGAAATCACTCAAATTCGCATAAAACGTCAATTAGCAATATCTCCTTGGACAAAATTGCAAACATTGTGCAAATTGCAGGTATATCCCCTAACTACTTTTCTACATCCCTTGTTAAATTTACACACGAAATTTTTAACCTGAAATACGAATAATCCTTGATTACGTTGTAATTAGCGCTAATTACAAAATTGCAAACATTGTGCAAATTCGTTGTAAAATCATGGTTCCGTCACCTCTAAAATGCTTTAAATTTGCAAACTTTTCATGTGTACGGAACATCCAAAAATTATGGATAAAGCTGAAAACAGTGTCAGGGGCAAAGTTTTAGGGGTCACGAAATTGCAAACAATGTTTTCGTGCTTTGCAAACTTTGGTGGCATAATTTTAAGTCACCAATTGAGTTTGCACCTTTTTCAGTATCCCGGAAGATGGCGGAAATGAACATTATTGTTAGAAGCTATTTTCGCAAATGCCACAAAATTACAAACTTTGTGCATGTTTTTCTTTTCTGCTATAGCAAACAAGTCTACGTATGAATTTGCAACCCTATAAAATGTCGGGAAAGCTAGGCAATAAAATATTCCTCTAGGAAAAACTATGCATACATAATATTTTATCACTATATTTCAACTTCGAACACATATGAAGCAAATTCGTGAGTTTGTGATCTCCCCTATTATCTGTTTTTCAGAGAATTATGGAATAAATCTCGTAAAATGTAAAAGAATTCTCTAATGTAAACTCTATTGTTTTATTGATAAAAAGGTCAAGATTTGCAAAAAATGTTATACATACTTGATTTAAGTGTTTCAGACTATAGGTAAATGCTGATTACTCAATTTGAGAAACTTCAATCAGTATTCAGTGTTCTAGACTTGACTTCATGGGTATGAACTTAACAAGAGTGTAAGAAACATGCCAAAAGAGTGTCACTCAAAAAAATCGACTCAATTGACAATATCTCATTGCACTGCTTTCCCGACGGTGTATATGGTTGAGAATTTATAGGTAGACTTGTTTGCCATTCCAGAATTTGGAGAAGAAATTGGCACAAAGTTTGGAATTTTGTGTAATACGCGAAAATCGTCTCAATTGATAATATTCTATTGCCCTGTTTTCCCGACGTTTTATAGGGTTGAAAATTCATAGATAGACTGGTTTGCAATTTCAGAACTTTTGGAAAAAATTGCACAAAGTTGGGAATTTTGTGTCATCCGCGAAAATCGGTTTAATTGATAATATTCTATTGCTCGGTTTTCTCGACATTTTTAAGGGTTGCAAATTTATACGTATACTTGTTTGCCATAGCAGAACTACAAGAAAAAAATGCACAAAGTTTGGAATTTTATGGCATTTGCGAAAATTGCTTCTAACAATAATGTTCATTTCCGCCATCTTCCGCGATACTGAAAAAGGTGCAAACTCAATTGGCACTTAAAATTTGCCACCAAAATTTGCAGAGCACAAAAATATTGTTTGCAATTTCCTGACCCCTAAAACTTTGCTCCTGACAGTGTTTTTAGCGTTATCCATAATTTTTGGATGTTCCGTACATATGGAAAGTTTGCAAATTTAAAGCATTTTAGGGGTGACGGAATCATAATTTTACTACAAATTTGCACAATTTTTGCAATTTTGTAACCAGAAATAGCGCTAATTACAACCTAATCAAGGATTATTCGTATTTCCGGTTGGAAAGTGCGTGTGCAAATTTTACAAGGGATGTGGGAAAAAAGTTAGGGAATATACCTGCAATTTGCACAATGTTTGCAATTTTGTCCAAGGAGATATTGCTAATCAACGTTTTATGCGAATTTGCGTAATTTCTGGTCACCGGATGAGTGTGCAAATTTTTAACCGACGAAACCAAAAAGGAAGAGGTTCTCTAGTTGACGCGTATATATATATATATATATATATATATATATATATATATATATATATATATATTTCATGTATGACCATGCATAACTTTTTACTGAGACGTCCGATTCCGATAATTCTTTTTTTAGCGGATAGGGTGTACACCGAAGTTGGTCCCATTTGAATTTAGGAGATGAAATCCACCCCTAAAGGTGGCAAAATGAAGGATATTGATCACTCACCCTCTGAGTTTTGGTCCGTTAACCGATTCTATCAGGCATAACTTTGTACTGGTTTCTACGATTTGGATGTTTTTTTTTATAAGATAGGGTATACCGCTTATTTGGATTTCTAATGGAATTATCCATCCTCACGGGTAGAAAAATAGGGGAAATTGATTTTTCACTTGTGAACATTGGCACACATATGTAGTTGACAATGACAGATCGCTATTGTCATTATTTTTGTTCTCCTACATCCGCCACCATCATTACATCCTATGAGAGGATGGAATGATATACAAAGTGATGAAATAAACTAACCAGAACAACACAAATAATTTATATTACAACAGATAGTAAAAGTAGATAATCATATTATTTAACTGGTAATAGTTGAAGTAAGGTGGGTAAGTAAGTATTTTGGAAGTAATCAAAAAATAAGTAAGTTGTAGATTTCAGCCACAAAAAATTTTAAAATTAAAATTTTCTAACAAAAAATTAAACCGACGAAATACGGAACTGAAAAGTAAAAAATAAAATAAACCTTCTTAGTCTCAATAACTAAGATCCCAAACTGATGTGAGTAACTAATTTCGAGTCGGCGCCAAACCAACAATCAACGAAGATCATTAAATAACTTTAAAAAAATCATCAGAATGTCACCGCGCAACTCGATGCCATCATTTTACGCTTTACCTAATTCATCTGCTTGTTTTTCTGGCGCCGACTCAAAATTAGTTACTTACATTAGTTTAGGAGCTTAGTTATTGAGACTAAGGAGGTTTATTTTATTTTTTACTTTTCAGTTCCGTATTTCGCCGGTTTAATTTTTTGTTAAAAAGTTTTCATATTCAGTCTTCACTGGACGCCTCAACATGCGGCAGTGCTAAAGAAATGTTTGTAATTATTGTGATTTGGCGGTCTATTTTGACTGGAGTATGAAAAGATAATTCCCTCTTTGATAAAGCCACTTACACAACTGGTGAATTTATCATTCATTATGTACAGATTTGTTTCCCAGTAGTCTGATGGTAGGAAAAATTATTTCCAATTGCTACTAGAAAACTATAGACCAGTGACTGTCCCTCCCGCACTTTCACAAGTTTTTGAGTATTCATTTCCATCACGCCATGAAAATTTTATAGAAACTTTTGAAATATTAACAGAAAAGCAACATGAGCAGGTAAGTCCATTGGTACCTCAATTCACTTTTGTTATAGTCAAATTATAAAATTAATTGAGGCGACCGAGTGTCCTGTTGGGATTTTCTTTGATCTCAGCTTAGCATTCGACTGCGTACCACGGTATTCTAATATCAAAGCTATATGACTCCAGAATAACTTGGATATAACTTGGATATCATCTTTTTTGGAGTATAAGAAATAATATGTTCAATTACAGCACATAGACTCAACCGAAATTGGAATATATAATTCCGACCATTATTTAGTGGAATCTGGTGTGCCACAAGGCTCGGAGCTAGGTCCTTGTCTTTTTTTGTTATATGTTAATAACCTTGATTCATTTCTGAAAGGTCAATTTTCCACAATGTTTACTGATGATTTATCTTTGAGCATCTCCAAACCATCATTAACACACATTAGTACTGACATTACAAATATGTAAGAGGTTTAATAAACATCAGCTATTTTTTAATGCAGAAAAAGCTCAACTAGCAACATTTCGTAACCGACAAAAAGTATGTATACCGCACTAAACATATCGGTCAACAACTGTACGACTCGAGATAATGTAGAGGCGATCAGTTTTCGAGGAATCAAAGTTGCTTGGAAAACGCACTGTAAAACTCAATACATTTTTTATCCAAAAATTTTATAAATTTTATTCAAAAATTTTGAAAGTTTTCTAACCAAAGGACACCTAATGAATTCATATTATGCACACGCATGCTCTCGCAATAGATCTGGCATTTGTTTTTGGGGTGATTCCACTCTAGCTAGGTATGTGTTTATTTCCCAGAAACGCATCATTCGATATATTTTTGGTGGGAAATGTGCAATTTCTGCGGGTTACTCTTTGTAGAGCCTCGAATTCTAACGCTGACTTTTTTATTCATTTTAGAAATGTGTTCACACCTATTTCAAAATAAAGACAAATTCAAACTGAACAAAGATATTCACTTGAGAAACACCAGAACAAATAAGGATTATAATGTACCATTTGTTGAAATGTCTATCAGTCTATTCACCTAATTATATGGGGTTGCGTATTTTCAATAATTCACCTTCACCACTGAGTTCAGAAAAATGCTCAAGAATTTTCCAATAAATAAATGTTTTTACTCTTTGTCTGAGTACTTTTATTAGTGTTTTTCTATTATTTGTCTTCCAGATTACCTAGTTTGTATTCATAAATTATATCTATCTATACAGGAATTTATTTATCATCATCATGATAGAAACCGAAAATAATAATACAAATTGGCTACCACAAGGATTTTCCTACATATCTATCAAGTAAGATGTCTAAAACCCCTGGTGCTTGCACTTAAACCTGCAAAAATTTGGGAACAACTTGGCAACACCTACTTGATAATAGAGATTACTAGCATTTCAGATGTTGCCATCGTCGTTTTTAGTTTTAATTAAGTAAACTGTTCTCAGCTATCCATTTGAGTAACACTGGTCTTGGGTTTTAATTTTAGCTTCGCTGTTGGTTGTAAAATGACATCTGCCAAATTTTACCAATAGCAAAGCTAGAATTAGAAGCCCCCAAACATTGCACGGTATTGTTGTTTATCGTATTTTCTATCCTTTGAGTTAAAAGCTAATTGTTTTTTTTCCCAAGATATTGAGAATAATCACGTTGTCTCTTTGAAATGTGTGGGTTGAATGAGTTTCAAAGCAGAGAACAAATCCCCTAGAGATATATTTTCTCAACGAGCTATGCGCGGAGACGGTTCTTTTTCGTAGCTTAATTAATTAAAAATTCTTTATGAGTAACATCGAAGAATTTCAATTCCTTTGTTGCTGGTGGAAAAAACATCTTGATATATTCCCAATCATTAGTGGTAACGTTTTTTATTTTCAGTTCTGCTCAAGTTTCAGTTTTAGCATCATTGCAAATAGCTAACTAACCTGTTTTGTATGTTTTTCAGCACTTGACATTGGCAGAAACCTTAGAATATAATGAATGGTGACAAACAAGATTTTATTATGAATATTCGAATATGCGGCCTCAGACTGTCTATTGATTAAGTATCCTTACACACTACACTATACTACTTAAAGATTTACCCTTCCTCACGTACTAATGAACTGATGAACGACGTGATTTTTGGAAGAACGAACTAAAAAATGAGCTAAGCAAGATTTCAAATCAGAGAGAAGGAAAAACGCATATATACTGACAAAAACAGAAAAGGATTTAATATATGATGAAGATGGAACATCAAAAAAAGTTACTCTGGAAAACCCTGCAGTTGAGGTGAAGCAACGTACAATATGTCCAAAAAATATTGAGAACAATAGATATTCATCCTGTGAAGGTGGATGTATGAGACTATTTCCCTCATTATTTTTGAGCCAATGACATGGCCAGAATTTCAAACAGAACCACAGATCAGTTTTATAGTGATAAATTAACTCCTATATAAAATGTGTCATTTGAAGATGACTGTTTTGTCATTTTGACAGCGATAAAAAAGGTGCATCGTTTTTTATCACCGATAAAAACGCCTGTCTGCCCTGTCAGTTATTAAAGTATTGTTGATAATTGATACTGAAACATTACAACATGAGTCGTTTTGGGGAAGTTTCAACTCAACAAATAACAAAAAATATAGAAAAAGCAATCCCGCAATCCACAAAAAATACTAAAGCGTCATTATGGAGACAATTTATGGAGTATTGTCAAGTACGAAATTACGAACTGTCGAAAATAACTCCGTTACAAAAAGTAGCAGATATATTAAAGGATTGGGCCTATAATATGAAAAAGAGGAATGGAGAAGATTATAAAGAATATGCAGTTAAATCAATTCGGAATTCAACTGCGAAGATGATTCAAGAAAAATATTTCAATGAATACAATATTAAATTTGATCCTTTTGCCGACATAACTTGCAAAGAAGCTCGTGATGCAAGAAATAGTAAACGGAAAGAATTACAAGTTATTCCAGAGAAAAGAAAAGTAAGTTCTGAAGCATTGAACAAGAAATATATAGTAAAAATGGCAAAATTGTGGAATATAGACAACCCAGAGGGATTACAAAAAAGATTCTTCCATATAGCTTCTTATGAATTAGCTTGGAGGGGGGGAGAAGCTGCAAACTGTAAAATTTACCATTTTAAAGAAGAAAAAAATCAAGATGGAACTTCAACAAGAAGATTTGAATATAATACAATATTTTCATAGACGACACAGGGTGGGTCGAAAAAATTGGCAGACAGCAAATGGATAACAAATAATGAAATGGATGAAGGTATTTGTCCCGTTTGATTGTTAAAATTACTGTTACAAAAAAGAAATGAAAACATAACATCTGAACGACTTTTTTTAACTCCAAATCCCTTTTGGAAAAACAAAAATTCTAAAGGTTGGTACAAAAATGTTCCACTGGGTATTAATACGATTTCTACTTGGACCAAATATTCTGCAACTAAAATTGGACTCGACATTACAAATAATAAAATTACCAATCATTCGAACCGTGCTAGTACAGTTTCCCAGTTAGCCAAAGCAGGAGTCAGTGACCAACAACTCATAAAGATAACGGGACACTCATCATCATCTTCTATTAAACCCTACCTCCAAATTGATCCTGAACATCACGAAAATCTTATAAGTTCCTTACGAGCCTCGAGTGAGAAAAATCAAAATGAATATTCTTCATGTGTGAATACCAGAGAAGAAAATTTTGAAATCAGTACACCAAACCAAACAATTTATAACAATTGTGTATTTAATAACTGTCCATTTAAATAATTTAATTGTATCAATAAAGATAATAATTGTTGTTGTTCATTCATATATTCGGACGTTAATTTATCTTGCCAAAAAACACTCGTGCTTTTCTTTTAATGATGAATTTCTTTTTAACTCAAAATTGTTCCATCAGTAATTTTGCTCGAAAAACTGACATTTGACAAAATCACTCGACCTTCGGTCTCGCGATTTTGTCATGTCAGTTTTTCTCGTAAAATTACTGATTGGCAAAATTATTTCGTTACAAAAAGAAATTTATCCGATAAAAAAAAGCTCTTGTGTTTTTACTGTTGATAAAACGTCTTCTCGCTGTTTTATACTGATAAAACCACAGTCTCTTTAATATTATTTTGCGATAAAACGACACTGAGGTCCTGTCAAAATGATATTCAAAAGCATTCAATTCCTATATAGGGAAACTGGAAATGCAAAATTGATTAAATAGGGGATTCTCAACTCACTATTACAGTGATTTGATATTTCAATTGAAATATAACTTTTCCAGCATGTTAATAGCCTCAGGTTTTCAGGTAAGGCAATGAATAATTGAATACCGTTGTTTTCATAATATCAACAACAGTTCTCGTGAAGTAGCGGTTAGCGTGTCAGTCTCACACCCGGGAGGCTCTGGTTTGATTTCACTTCAATCGGTTCAATCGGTTTCAGATATCAACTTTTTTGTTTTGATAGTGAAAATTTTCTATATATATATATATATATATATATATATATATATATAGAAGAAGGGTAGTCTCGTGACTAGACTAGTTGAAAATAACTATGAATTGGAAATAAACTTGAACCAACATTCCATTTTCAGTCATGCTTCAACCATGTGGTCTTGTCCTGTCAAATTTTAAATTGTTTTTAAATTTTGTCCTTAAACAATATGTGCTTTTACAATTGGTTCAATTTCATCTATATAACTAGTAGTGCTTTATAGTGTTGTGTTGTTTACCTAACAAAAAAAATTCTCACCACAAAATGATGATTAGTTCGCTGTCTTCACTTAACCTCATCTTACTGTCTTGATAATGAAAATAAACATTTTCGAAAGCTTGACAAAATAAGAAATAGTTTTTCTTTTTTCACCGGCCATTAAATTTGACTGCAACCTCAAGGAATATCCTTTCTACTAAGTTTATTTCAAATTCATAGTTATATATATATATATATATATATATATATATATATATATATATATATATTGTTATGTTATGAAAAACCAGTTAAATATTTAAAAAAAAAATAACCCACAGAAAAGAATAATTATTGATTAGTTATTAGTTCCAAGAGATTTTTTTTTGAATAACTTTTGAAGTTCTATTTATTTATAAGCCTTTGTATAATATGGATAGATAAAATGTCAAATAATATGAAACAATCAATATCATACACTGTCATAATGATCATAAACCATAATTGGAAAAAAGACATTAAAAAGTCAAAATTTACAAAATTTTCAGGAATAAACAGTAATCAACACATTTATAAATTTGAAACATGCAGTATATGAAATTGTAGCTAACAAAAAGTAGCCAATGATAGAACAGCAAATGTCTTTATAAAAATAGCCAATCAGGGAATAGATGGTCAGGTGTAAAATTGGGAATTGTGAGAGATTGGCAATGAGATGGTATCAGAAGCAATTATTATTGGAATTTGTAAATAATGATAAGAGTGGAAAAATAATTGTATATATAAATTATGCAATATAAATATAAACAGTGAAATGCGACAATTTAGTGCGCGAATTCAAAAATTCAAATGGGAAAACAGGAAGGGAAACTTGTATCGAGGCAACAACAAACAAAGCCAACGAGAAGATTGAAGATAAAATTAGAAGGGAATGGACGCAACATTTTGAGAGAACAAAAATTGAAAGAATTCCAACATTTGAAGAGCAAAACTAGTATTACCTCAATTATATATCATTTCCACGTCTCCAAAGCTGATTTCCGCATCTGTATGGTTCCTGATTAATGGTATTGGAGTTCCTGATAGCGCTTGTAGTGACAAGGTATCCAGTTTCAGGGCATATCTTGGAACACCGACATCTACAGCAGGTATATAAACTTTAATAGTGCATTTTCGGTCCTGAACTATTCCACAAATAACATATTTCACATCTGAAGAACTTTATTTCACCTTATTTTGAACAATAACAGAAAACGTCACTCTCACGGAAAAAGTGAGGTTCTGTTTATCTATCCATGATTTCAATTTTATGATTATCCGTGAATATTTGTATATTCCCACTAGTATAAGTTATTTCTCGTAGGCCAGGTATTTTAAGTCTTCCTGAATAAAGGAGATATTTGCTTTTTGATATTCTGTTGTTTGTTCTTTCACAATGATCAACAAACATACCTACGACCATTGAATAACTTGAGTTTGACATATCAAGTAAGGGCTAAATTGCTTTGAACCGGCTATCTGAGATGAGGGCGTACCAACTGTGCTAGCTGTGGTGAGAAAAGGAATAACAATTGTCAGCTACGTGACGAGAGAACAGTGACGTTCGTTGGCAATTATTATTACCACATACAAATTATTATACAGGGCAAAAATATCTATCTATATCATATCAATTTGGTTCACAAAGAATAGCAAAAACAATTAGCTTCATTCATTATATAAGAACAATTTATATTTTTCAATTCATCAAAACATTACAATATATATATATATATATATATATATATATATATATATATATATATTTGGTTTTTGTGGGAGTTTAAGAGCAGTGAGTGATCATTGTAAATGAATGAATCTGTAACTCGAAGTATTTAGAAACGAACACGATTCCTTCAATTTTGAAACGGAAAGAATTTTTGTAATTTTCCCTGTCGAAAATTCAAATATAAAATGAATTCTGGCAATTTTATCCAGTTTCAAATGTGATTCGGAAAATATTCCCAATAAATATCATTCGTGCTAGAGCATTTTTCCTCTAGGGAATTCAACTAAAGTTCAAGCCACTCAAGGTTCGATTTCGTTGTTTAATTAGATAATAAGACCGGAAATCGCACTCAGTAAAATTTCCAGGCAAAATGCTGTCTCGAAAATTTCAAAAATTTTTGAGCGATAAAACCCCTAGCACTTATGATATTACCCTCGATTATTTCATATTGCCTTAATATTTCGATATTTCAATTTGAACAAATTATTTCTCCGAAAAAACTCATCACGTGGGTTTGCAAAGACTGCAAACTTGACTTGTTTTGTACATGTAATATATTTTTTCGGCAACCATCCGCAAAGTATCCACTTTTCTTTCAGAAAGTAGCACTTTTCCGGCCTAGTCCGAGAAGTACGTATTTCCCAGACTGGACCGGAAAGAATAACATCGTTGTTGTCATTGCACTTAACAACCAAATGATAGTGTGAAAATCTAGGTAGATGTAACCGTAGTAACGAAATAATTTGAAAATAGTTGGCATTTTGCATTTTAAAAGTTTGTATTTAGGTGGTACTTAATTTGATATTCAAAATGCTTACTTAGTAAATGTGCCTTGCTTAAAATTTTTTCTTCACTAAAACAATAGTTTTTCTTTTGAGTTTCTTCGATGTTTTTGGCAGTTTTTTTATAGTGTTTTCATACACTCCAAGATTCAGATTATCTGGAGATTCAACTGTTTTCTGATTTATATAAACCTTTAATGTGAGTGTTTACTCATTGCCATTATCACTCGTAATATCCGTAAACCAAATGATAAATATGAATATTAAAATCAATGAATATCTAACAATTCTCGAATACAAGAATCAATTATAAGGTAGAATTCTTTATATGAGTGCTGGCTCAATAAGAAATAAAATGGAAGAAATAGAAGTTATAATTAATACTATCGTAGCAAATATTATAACAATTATAACATTAAATGATCACTCACAACAGTACAATTTGGCCAATCAATTGGGAGTTGAAAATCTCTCGAGTTTCTGTGAACATTGTATAACTTTTCCAATTATCAATGTACTTTATATGATTTAAAAAAAAATTACCGATGAATGTATTTTCTCTTTCTACATTCCACTGTCATAATTATCATCCATTCTCATATCTATTTCCTCCTTCTTTATCACGATTTTTTTTGTATCTCTACATTTGATCTCCATTGTTCATTTCTCTAATAGAGTTGATGACAATGTTGAGATTTTTTGGGGTTGATTTTACCTTGTGAATCCTTTTTTTTTAATTGTATATCTTGGTGCAGATGAAACGAGTTAATGTATGCGATTTGTTGGCAGTAATTTGTTTTTTAATTATCATTCAGTTCTGACAGCCTTATTTTTATGCTACCTACTTTGGAAATATTATTTTGTAGTTCGTTATAATAATTTTTCAGCAATGTGCTGCTCTTTGTTCGAATAACTTTTTCATCTAGATATTTCATAGACAAAAAAATAGATTTTATTATCTTGAGGAATTTGAGGGCTTGTCAATACATAGGGCATGTGATGATCTATTGATTTGAAGTAAAATCGAATCATATGAATTCATATCCCCCAGATCTGTTTTAACAATATCGGAAAGTACCAGCCATCCCTAAATCCGACTGGATACTTGGATGTTTCTCAGTGCTTACTAATATTTGTTATCTGCAGAGTACTTGGGTTTTTTTACTTTTCATATTCCAAATGTAATTTCAGAGTTATGGACTTTGAACAGCAAATATAGAATTATTTTCAATGCCACACCAGAAGAGGCATCTATCCCCTATTTACTCAACTGTGAATAGTGTTACTGAAACGTTTGAATGTCTAAACGTATACTGTCAATGCCATTTTGATATAGTTCCTCCATTATTATTAATTGGGTTTTGTTATGTAAAAATGATATAACAATGGTAAAGGAATTACTCTTATTCCTATTTTATAAACATTTCAAGTATTGTAAAATAATCACCAGAATGACTACGAACCTACTAGGTCTGTTTATTTACATTCCACAACACAAAACAATAATGAACCTACTGAATTATAACTGTCCAAAATATACCACGGACTGCAGTAACTATTTCGCTCAAGATATACGTTTGTGAATACACCTCCGATGAACTGACTGACATCAACTATGAGCACATCTCCACGTTTCTATACACCTCCGAGGACAGGATCGTCCAGAGAGGCAAGAGGAAGCTGTTTCAGATGTGGTGGAAGCGATTTCCAGAAAAATTGCAGGGTGAGGCTGCCACCAATTCGTCATCACATGCGAGGGCATTCACACGTTCCTACTCAACGAAGACCAGATCATCCAATGAATTTTCGGGCAGATACTAAGAGACTAGAGTAGCCAATACATTGGGGACCATGCGGGCTAGGGAGAGCAAAGCTCCTAGGATCATCAAGTAGAGTCAGCTGATGGATGGTCGCCAATTTCCCTATATTGTCGTCAATTCGAGGCTGCGGCAACAGCAAATTGATGGGATGATGAGAAGAAGCCTACTTCAATCATAGAGGATCTGCCTCAAAAATGTTACAGAGCATACCGGAAGATCAGCAGCGCAACGAATGGTTATTTCTTAAATATATTTCAAATGTAAATCTCCCAAATTGTACTGTACAGTTTGCTGATGACACGTTCTTCTTACTTAGTTGTGCTTAATGTGAAGGACTGGCTCAGCTCAGCAGGCAAATACTTCTGTAGTTAACATGCAACACTATTGCTCCAGAAATGATCTGATATTAAATAGTACCAAAACAAACACTATTACCTATTTATTCTCTCGGAGATATAGACTATAGCCTACTTGTTAAAGCAAATGGAGAAACTATTGAACAGAACAAATCTGCTAAATTCTTAGGATTAAACTCACTTGGTACGATCATATTGACAATATTTCAAATAAATTATCTAAGTACTGCTTTGGAATCTGGAATCTTCGGAATTATGTGTTGATTCCACTACCAACTATTGCTTAGTGTGTTGCGGTAACTCCAGTAGAATCAATGAATTGGTGCTGTCTCAAAAAAGGATATTGAGAACCATGTGCTTCAAAAACTATTGTGATTCCTGCAGAGAGCTGTTTGTCAAATGAGAAATGTTAACTGTTGCATCTATGTATATTTTCAATTGCGTCACCTACATTAAAGCAGATATATTACTCGACTTGCCGCGGTCTACACCTTGAGACAAAACTCAAAACTATAATTCTTAAGTTCCGAGTCAAAAACTGGCAGCCATATCATGTCGATTAGATCATATGATAAGCTCCCAATTTCAATAAAAAAATAATCAGCATGGTGTCTTAAAAAAAATTAAAAAAATTGTTTCTTGAAAAGACATTTTATTCTCTAGTTGAATATTTCCAAGCGGAACTAGGAACATGATACTATGAATAGTTCAATATTTTGTTTATTCCACTTCAACTGAATGTTTGTGATTTCTATATATTAGTGAGACTTCTCATTACTTCTTCTTATATAACGTTAATTTTGAGGGCACTGTATTTGTTATATCTCGTAACTGACGAATTCCATGCCTGTAATAGTCTAACGAAATGGAGTATTTGTATTTGTGTAGACCTGATTGCGACTCTGGAATTGCGATACAGTGTCCAACATCGAGAACAGCTGTATCGGACACAGTTGGAAACACGAGTACAGAAATCTATTGAAAGACTGAAGCAGACGTGCAGAGACTCATCCACACGTGCAGAAACTTATCCAGCTTGCTTGCCCAAATACCACGAAGAATTTCAAATTGACGGATTGAAACAACCGAAACTCTGACCTAGTCAAACATTTGTTCTTCCACTCTTTGACCGATGAATATAAGCATAAATGGTTGAATCTATTGTTGAACTCCCTGTTCCACCAAGTTCAGTTCAAGAATAAGATTCTAAGGATATCCATGGTACCATTCCAGTAAATAATTTCAATCAAATTGAACCTTCGTTTGAAGCCAAATCCAAAGAAGAATATGTTAAAGAGAGTCATTAAAACCGTAGTGTCTTCTCTGCTTATAGGAAACATTTATGAGCCAGATAATGCTAAGACATGGACTATTTCTATACACAAATGAAGAAATACGTGTTCCATTCGAATGAGTGGCCATCGATGTAGCTGGAACCTTTTTCTATTACGAATGAACACAACAAATACATCCTTGTTGCCATGGCCTATTTTAGCAAATGGGTAGGTAGGAGCCTATGCCATTCCTTCCATAGTTTTCTAGAATGTGTTGAGTTTGGCACCAGTTTAATCGACATTTTCTTCTAGTCCCATGATCTACCCTACGGTTTTCTGAAACATCTGCTCGAAAAATGCTTTCTGGGGCTCTCATATTTTTCTCGGCGTTCCTCCTTCCCTAGTTTTTCTTTCTGTAAATCTCTTGTTTTCCTTTCTCTAGATGTTTCCCCTCCTTTTGCCGATAAACCTGCACCTCTTGTATTCTCTTTGCTGTCGTTCCCACTCCACTCGTTTTTCTTCCAGCAGTCATCTTTCTTACTTGGGGAACTGCTGCTTGATCATCTATACTATGGCCTCCATATCGTCGAATCCCGTATTTACCAATAATTTTTCTCAAATCAGCTATTATATTAACATCCTCGCTTCTGACACTAGGTTATAAATATGATGCTCGTGGCTATTTAAATACCAAACTACTAATTGTCTTTTTATACACCATATCCCAAAACAATAATGAACCAACTAAATTAAATATCTCAATATGAATTCACTGTCAAAAATATACTACGAACTGCAGTAACTACTTTGGTTTCTGAATACACCTCGGATGGATTGACTGGGTGTTATCGCTGCGTCCACTATCTATTATATAAAGGTCATTAGCACCCAAAAACTCCTGACACCTGCTTGGAAACCTCCGATGTTTCTGTTCGTTTCGCAAAGCCAGCAGTGGCGTAGGGCATTAGTTTTCGTAACACTATCATAGTCCCCCTGAACATTTATTTCATTTGCGAGAATCTTGTCCATATGAATTTGGCCCAATTTTTTTTTAACCAAATGGTTTCAAACATATTTTTGGAACGAAGTTCCTTTACGCGACTTGCGGTAGGTGTTGACTGATAGAAATCGTCAAGTAAGAAATAAGCGTTATGTCCCCCTCCATGCGACTTCCTCTCTCTCTCTCTCTCTTTCTCTCTCTCTCTCTCTCTTTCTATTGTATAGGAGTCTGTGTGACAAGCGTCCAGCCCTTGCTCATACGATTCCGAAGGTGAACGAAACCATCCGAACTGCTGTTCTGCTTGCGGGGAAATTTAAAATGATACATGAGCGGTAGAATATCTATGCGAATACAAGTCGGATATTATCGTTGAGTCATAAAACGTTGAAGATATTTTTGTTTCTTTTATATTTTTATATAACGTGTGTTTAGATGATTATATCCTTTTTTTGGGCATGATTTCTTATGTTTTTTGTATGCCGAAGTTGCATTAATGGTTTACACTGAATATATGGCACGTCAATTTGATATAATATAACGAATAGTATTATCAGGAATAACGAATAGTATTATAACGAATAGTATTATCAGGAATACTGTGGCGGAGGAGTTTTGAAAAAGGATATATAGGTATAGTATTGCATGGTATAATGACAATTTAATGTAGATATATCGAAAACGTCAAATTTCAAATGGAAAAATATTGAGCAAAAAGAAACACAGAATGGTAGATACATGAGATTGATGGCAACATATTCGGCTACCTTGATATTAATTGATTTATTGGATCATTTGGAACCATGGAAAAAGCATTACGCTTTTTTCTTACTTGACAAAAATATACAGATTTGAACAAAATCTCTATATCGGATCACATTCGGAGTTGAAGAAAACCTGGCCAATCGAGTAACCGAACGGTATGTGTTTCAATTGTTAGTACTCATAGCAAACATAAAATATAAATGAATATAAAAAAATATGGTCGTGTTGAGGATTGAACTTCGGACCTCTGGCTTGGTAGTCCCTCGTTTTCCGGCAGCTCCACTTGGTCTTTGAAATTATTCGTGTATTTGCAGCATATGAGCGTTGTGGAATTGAATATTTCTATTGCACACGTAAGATTTCGGAGCAAAGTAGAAGATATATTTGCACACGCTTTTTCCTTACGTGATGACAAATCTCCATATCGAATTTCATTCGGAGTTTAAGAAAAAGCGTAAGGAACTTCGTTATTGACGGGTGTCCTCCGACCGCACACGATTTTTGTTATTATTTTGAATATAACAGAAAGTATCGATATCGATGCTTTGAAGATTTTTTTTAAATATGATGTGTCAAAGAATTTATTCAGTAATGAGAAAGGGTAAATAGAATGTACGGTAAACAGAAATAAAGAATTTACCCTAACAAAGTGTATCATCCTCTTAATTGGATTGAAACCATGGCAAAATTTGTGCAGTTTAGCGTTTTGAATGCCTTCGCTTCTCAGGGAACTTGAATCCATCATATTCGCACCAACATCAGGCAGGCTGTCTTGGATTATCAAGGATTCTGGAGTCGATTGCTTATTATACAGTGCTTTTCTTTAACGTTCCCCCCCCCCCTTTATTTTTGGAACAGGTCAACTCAAAAAATTGAAACCTGGGATACTGAAATTGATGCATAAATACTATATTTTGGAGTGAAATTGAAAGATGAAAATTTCAAAATGGCGACTGGGCGCCATCTTGGAAAACAAAATCAAAGTGAAAGGGGATCTTGTGACACATCCTTTTGAAGCTCCTAACGAATACTTCAGAACCCTAGAATATAAAGTCAATATCTTCACCTACTACAAAATGGCGGAACATTTAATAATTGCCTGAATACATCGACGTTTAACTTCATAATTTGAGGAAAGAAGCTGAGTTCAGTTCAGAAGATGCTCGAAATGGTTGCTTTCAACTGCTTGACATAAGAACAGCTTATCCGATATTTCACGCCGAACATTTTCGAACACAGTAAAGTCGATATTGCTACAAATATTTATTATTCTCTGCCGTATATCCAATATTGAAGCAGGTTCAGTTTCGTACACTTTTTGCTTCGAATAACCCCATAAAAAAAAGTCTACAGGTGTCAAATCTGGCGAGCGGGCTGGCCATTCCGTAGGACCTCGACGGCCAATCCAACGACCGGTTAAAGTATTATCCAAATAGTTTCTTACTTGTATGTAGTCATGTGGTGGTGCTCCATCTTGTTGGAATACAATATCCATATCGAATTCATTCGGATTCGCTTCGACGATTTCGGTGATTAGAGGGTCAACAGTATTTTCCAGCATATTCAAATACAGTTCCCCTGTTTCTGGATATCGCGTATGAGTTTCCTGGAAAATGTCAGGGTTGGTGTCACTCCAATAACGGCAATTCTGTCTGTGAACCTTGCCGTTGAGATAAAATGTAGATTCGTCACTGAAGCAAATATTGTGGAGATAGGTAGGATGCCTTGCAATGGTTGCCGTCATAATTTCGCAGAATTCTGTTCTTCGATCAGGGTCATCTTCAGTTAACTGGTGTACCATTTTAATTTTGTATGGATGATACTTATTCCTCTTCAAGAGTCTCCACACAGTAGAAGGACACACCTCACAAACATTCGCGACGGAGGAAGTAGACTGTTGAGGATTTACTATCATCTCACCAATTATTTGCTGTTCTCCTGGAATGGACGGATGACCTGGAGGCTTTTTGATCTGTACACTACCGGTAGTTGTAAATTTGGTTACAAGTTCTTTTAAATATTTTCTACAGATAGGACGATTCGGGAAACGATCATTAAACATTCTTTCGGTTTCGTGAAAGGTATGCATCGCACCGTAAATGAAAATCGCTTCGATTTTTTTTTCCAATGGGCGACAATTGACCATTTTAGAGATAGTTCACGTGGTACCCATTTAATAGTAAAACCGAAAACTGAATGAGAATATTTCAACTGAACAATGATGTTCGTTGTCGTGCTGACATTTCTTGTCATTTTTTTTTAAACAAAAAATAACCTATCAAACCTTATCGGGTTGTTGGGATTGGTATATGGCAGAGAAAAACGAATATTTCTAGATGTATCGATATTAATGTGTTTGTATGTAGTAGGTGAAGATATTGACTTTATATTCTAGGGTTGTGAAGCATTCGTCAGGAGCTTCAAAACGATGTGTCACAAGACCCCCCTTTCAATTTTTTTTCCCAGATGGCGCCCAGTCGCCATCTTGAAAGTTTCATCTGTCAATTTCACTCCTAAATATAGTATTCATGCATCAATTTCATTATCTCAAGTTTCAATTCTTTGAGTTGACCCGTTCAAAAAATAAAAGTGGGGGGACATTAAAGAAAAGCACTGTATACTGACAATTCAAAACTATACGAAAGAATAAACAGTTTGAATTATTGTCCCATTCTACTAAAAGCCTTAGGTATAGTGAATACTTGGTGCAATACATGATCAATTGTAACATCTACTCGGAAACAGAATAGTATCAATTACACAAATGGCAATGATTTGTTTCCTCCATCCAATTCTGCACGTTACTTCATTATCACCTCTGATCATGAATTATCTTTTTCAATCTACACAAATAAAATCATTAAGGAGTGAGGTTTCATTGTCAGAAATACACGTGACTTCAGGAATACGAATACACTGCTTCTGTTGTATAATTCTTATGTCCAATCTAGAACAGAGTATGCCTTTGTCATCTGGTGTCCATATTATAATGTACACATAAATAGCTTCGAACGAATCTATAGACGCTTTATGAAATATATCTCTTTCAAGGAATATAGTATCTAGCCTACCATTGGAATATCTAATACTTTTTATAAGAGAGACATAACCTTTCTTCTCTTGCAAATGGGAGGAACATATCTGCCCTGATTTTTCTTTATAAGTTGATCCATGACTAAATCGACTGTAATGCTGTTTTGAGTATGCCTGATTTTCATGTCCACATGTCAATTCAAGGCAATACAATATTTTCAATTTCGAAGCGCCCAGAATATATGTACAAAAAACTCACCCTCATTCAGAGTTCGCAACAATTACAATGATATCAATGATAGTTGTGACATCTTTTCTTGCAGCATCGTTTCATGAAAAAAAACAGACTTTGATATTACTTTTTTTTCCTTTTTTTTCTCATGATCCATATCTCTCCATTCTTTTTGTTTAAACTGATCTTAAGTTTGTTTGTACCTGTAATTCTCCCACTTCGTAAAGGGATTTGTGTTGAGCGGTGTACAATAAAAAAATAGGAGACTGTAACACAAAACTTGATGCGAATACTTTCCACCAGTAGCTTAAGGGGGCGATGGTGGTAGAAGGGTAGGGGAGTATCACGGTTGTAAACGAAGATTTGATATCCATTACGAATCTCAGAACTAAGATCAGTAAACAACATCATTGAGACACTAGAGTAAACAAGATGGGATTTAATTACAACCAACAAATGAAGAATATTTACGGTACTGACTTGCGTTTGGTAGGATCATTACTAGTTTTAGGTATAACATCAAAATCAGAAGCATATACAACTTTCATAGTATTGGCCATACCGCAATCGGGCCTGGAAGGAGCAACGGTGACGATTGCATCCCCCATTCTAATATATCCAATGTATTTTCCATAAGTCACCCCCAACTGGAGTCTGGCATCTACATCTTTAACCCAATCTCTATTGAAAGGTCTCGTATATATCAGAGCTTCTACGGCTTTGAACATTCCCAACATTCGAGCTATTCTGGAATATCTTGTTATTGCTATTACAGGACATCTAGGTCTGAATCTGAAAAAAATTAAAATAGTCAAAAAAATAATGGCGATAAATGGAAATAAAGATTCACTTCTCAAGTAAACTTGTACATTTATACGAAGAAAAAATCTCATAATGTACAATGAGAGTGAATGATGAAAATTTAAATTCTATTTGACGAAATACGCATTTTTTCAAATGGATTTCTACAGGATATTCGATGAATATTTTGAAGTTATATACCACTATAAAAAATTGATTATTGGTGGCCCATATTCGTTTTCATTGAAATAAAACTAGATTGTTTGAATGACCAGTTGAATTATTGTATTGATCAGCGTTGATTTGCATGAACCTGTTGCAGTAAACATTTATTGATTAGATTTT
Organism: Gonioctena quinquepunctata; assembly: GCA_018342105.1. Taxonomy (NCBI): domain Eukaryota; kingdom Metazoa; phylum Arthropoda; class Insecta; order Coleoptera; family Chrysomelidae; genus Gonioctena; species Gonioctena quinquepunctata. Next base: position 173,565 of record JAFIRS010001078.1, read on the forward strand.
GCCGGTCCATATATTTGACCGAAATTTGACTGTATATTTTCAAGATATTATTTTTTGTTTTTGAATATTTGTACCACCGCTCCAGTAGTGTTTTTTGTGCTAGAGTAAATAGGATATATTTTTCTTTAGGAAATGTCACACAGTGAAGATTTGCCATTCCGCTTAGTGTTAAAGAGCGGGAAAGAGCTGGAGAATGTAATATATTTGAATATAAAATATATACATAAATATAAATTCAATAAATATATTTAAATATAAAATATGTGTTTCATTTCTGAACAAACGGGGCGGTGGTACAAAAAACAGTTTTTGAAGAAAACATGCATGCTGTAATCAAGTATTTATTAATTTATTTTATTTACAATCACTTAAAACCAAATAATTTAAAATAAAGTTCTGTTCTGCTCCTGCTACATCAAGATGTATGTTCAATTATTGCTCCAGTAAGAGTTGAAAAAACAATATGAATAGATGTTGCATCCAACAACTTCTAAGAAGTAAATCTTGAAATAAAAAAAATTCATAAAGGAAAATATGAGAAATTATGGTATTTCTACAACAAATACCTTGCCAAAATTCTTGCTGTCCTCCCAGAAGCTGTCAAACAAATGATAGCGGCCGCATTAGTTTTGGAGGCTGCTTCCACCGCCGATATAACCAAGGAATATACTGCCTCCATGGGAGACGCAAAATTACCGATAAGCTCTGTAAAAACCCGCTTCTGGTGTACTGCCGGCTCTGCTTCCTTGCAAACATTAGATATCATCGCCAGCATTTTTCTGGTGCTTGCCTCGCGTTCCAGTAGGAGAGCGTCGGAGCCATCTATGATGGCGTTCGCTATATCTGAAATTTCTGACTTCGAGATCGTTTTTGGATCGGCTATGTGAGTTGTGGATATCACAGGTTTACCTGCAAATTATGAAACATATCAATTGTGGGTGTATCTTTCACCGGAAACGACCCCAACTTGGGAATTTCAAATGAAAGACCCTGTGTATTTTTACTTTTTCACATAGTTATGAAACAAAAAATTGGTACATTTCATTTTTCAGAAGCATTTTTATTTTTGCATCTAGAGTACGTTGTACCCACTTCAATTAATCTGATGAACATGAATGATGAACGTATCAAGTGTTGTAAAAAGCATATTACGCACGAAGCCGCGTAGCGACGGGTGCGTAATTCCATGAGTGCGTAATTGCTTTACAAGTGTTGTAAAAAGCATATTACGCACGAAGCCGCGTAGCGACGGGTGCGTAATTCCATGAGTGCGTAATTGCTTTACAAGTGTTGTAAAAAGCATATTACGCACGAAGCCGCGTAGCGACGGGTGCGTAATTCCATGAGTGCGTAATTGCTTTACAAGTGTTGTACAAAGCATATTACGCACGAAGCCGCGTAGCGACGGGTGCGTAATTCCATGAGTGCGTAATTGCTTTACAACACGCATTACGTACTATACTTTACCTACGGCCATATACAGTGTGCCAAAAAAGTGTGGACAACTTTTAATATTTTCATTATCATTAGGTATTGTAAATGATGCCTAAACACGTCGATTCTTTCGATTTCATGTATACAGAGATATCTTAAAACTAGTTATGACAGGATACTTCATTTCTTCAAATGGGATACCCTGTATATTATTGCATCTTTAGATGTTTTGAACAATTTTATTTTGAATTTTAAATTGGTTTCACAATTTTGATGATCATAGGATATAATTCGTTCTATTCACTACTACGTTGGTTTAATTAACATTAGGAACATTATAATTATTTATGGTTACTGTATCAAATATATTAGAAGTATTTCGATGTGTCGAATCATATGACACTGTAATATTTCCATTTGTTGAAGTTGTATTACTATTATGTAAAATAGCGGAGGATATTTTCGATGAGGTGAGTTCTTTGTTTTTTGAGTAATTGTCAACATAACCTCATTCTACTGAAGACGATTGCCAGCCACCATGTCTCTTCAAATCCAATAGATCCCCGCCAGCATCGACTAAAATAGTTGCCGAAGATGTGCGAAAACAGTGTAGCGATTCGGATTTTCTATACTGCCTAATTAGTTTATCCCAACTGGTTGTTTGGTGCATTTTCCAATTATATATTTTAAAAAAAGGTAAATTTTCATTTAGTATTGTCTTGCGCCTAGTGTAATATTTTTTTATTCTAGAATAAAAATGGTCAGAGATCACAAAAGAACGTTGAATTTTGGTTTTTGTATTTGGAATTTTAATAAAGAAGGATTTCCCAGTGTCCTCAACATCTTCAATTTTCATATCTTTCAGTTCCTGTTTTCGGCATGCGCCACTTACGCCAATTATAAGAATAGTGTAAAAATAAAAATTACTGTAAGTGTGGAAAATAGTATAAGTGGACATATTTTACCTTCATAAAGCCGTTTCGAGGAAATCTTGAATATTTTTAGCCGTCCAAATTATAGATTTTGTTCTTTCATTTTTCTTTTTAATAGCACTATTAACTTGTATAGGCTTCTATATTTTCTTGGAATATTCTATATTTATGTTGTTTTTTATGTTTAGAGTCGATTTGAGCATTGATTAAAATACCCATAGAGAGCTAGGTTTCATTTTTTCCGATAGGTATTGAAAATGTGCTACCAAAGCACATTTGGAGAAAGAATTCAGCTTATTTTTTAGTCTCCAGTCCATAAATCTACTATAACAATTTTCGTAGCGTTCGCGGGATTTACTTGATAGTTAATAATGCTTTGCCATTTTTGCCATTGCCATGACGTTGGGAGGAGTTCAATTTTCGTTCTCACTATCACTTGACATATTGAAAATGTAGGTATTTTTTTTCAAACAGTATGTATCTTATAATTATTAACTAGAACTGATTTGTCTTTCCAGAAAGTTTGTTGCGTTTACTTTTACGTATAACTTTTAATATATTCAAACTGTCCGTTTTGTTTACGAAAACTGTGCGATTTGTTTACAGTGCGTAATGAGCTATTTACTGAGGGTGTGTGTCGTGTGTTTTTGCCTATTTGCTACAGTGGTCGTAGGTAAATAATATTATAATACAGTTTTTTTCCGCCTAGTAGAGCACCTGTGGCGGTTTTATATTTCCAAAACCACTAATTGTGGAAAAAGTCTATTTTATCAAAAGACAATATCTTTTCGACACACTAGATTCTAATTATCACTTCGAATCTATTGATGATTTCGAATCGAAAATCAGATGGATTACAATCCTAATACACTAATTATTTGTCGATGAAATTGAATGAAAGTGAATTAAAAAACATCAATTTTCACATATAAAAAATTCATAATCCTTTCCAACAAAAAAGGACTACCCATAATACCAGTATTATTTGAAGGGAATTGAATGTTTGAAGTGCATTTCGTCAACTTTCTGACAGTTTCTGGCTTTATCAATTGAGTTTCGCATCACACTTTGCAACACTTCACGAATGCGATTCTGTTGAATATAAAGTGTTTGAGGCAGTGTATGAAACACTCGTTCTTCCACATAATCCCACATACAAAAGTTTGAAATATTGAGATCAGGTTATCGGACAGGCCAACGCACAGGACCATTCGTTGCAAATACTTGCTCATTACACCGGTTCATTAAATAGTTCATGACTTGGATGGCCCCATACTGTCCCTGAAAAGATCGCAGAGCTCTACAGCGGGGACATAGGGAAACTTTTTAGACTAGAATAAGTAACATGTACACAAAAAGATTGAATAAATTACGTATTGCATTGCATATTGATGAAAATACATCACTTCAGAACAGCAAGAATAGCAAGTCAATATCATTGTGAAGGAATTCTAAATACCTACCTTTGGCAACAGTTCTGAAATTGGTCCAATTATTTTACTCCGGATTACATCAGTCCATACGTTTACTCCGAATCTTTCCTGAAAATTACTTTCCTCCATTGAAAGCTGAGTTTTTTGCGCACAATATCTACAGATTTGTCTGTTAAACATTCCATTGTTCGTGAATCCTGACTCGTCGGAAAACAATATCGAAGGAACAAAGTTGGGATTAGCAGTATGATTCTGTTCTAAAGTAACAAATCACAATAAACTAATCTTCAATTTCCATCATTTTCCTACAAATGCTGAGGCACTTTTCAAAATCTTCCTTGCTAACTCATGACTAATTTATATCTCATGGCTAATTTCCTTATAAGAAGCGGTAGGATTCACTTCTACAAATGCTAAAACAGTGATTTCCGTCATCTCATCAATGATAAAAATTTAATGTTTGGGAGTTTCTGAGTCTGACTTGTTCCTCCACAACGGGAAAATACTGAAAACATAGATGATGTCTGTTCAGCAAACAAAGTTGCTGCCTTCCTTGAATTTATAGAATGTCCACTTTTTTATTATGTGATGAAAATGGGAATAAATCTGAAAAATTGAGTGAGCACTACTCGTTTCCGAAACGCAATATAATTATACCATTCTTTTTGAAGATATGAATCTGGGTCCGTTCAATTTTGTATCCACAGCATACTTTATAAGCGATATACCCCAATGTTCCAATAATTTTTCGACAAATATAATTATTTGTCAAAAATTATTAGGACATTGGGGTATATTGTAATGTATTAGGATTATTATCAATCCGATTTTCGATTCGAAACCATCAATAGATTCGTCGTGAAAATTGAAACCCAAGGAATATGTATCTAAAAGATGTTATCATTTGATAAAAAATTGCTTTTTCACAATTAGTGGTTAGGTAATATCGAACCGCCATAGGTTCTCAACTAGACCGAAAAAAATATCATATAATATTCTTTACCCATCATTCATGTCCATCAAATTGGTTGAAGTGGGTCCAACGCACTCTAGATGCAAAAATAAAAATTCTTCTGAAAAATCAAATGTACCAATTTTTTGTAGAGAGTATGAAATATTGAAAAAAAATCCAATTCTTGAATTCAACACCCCTGCCAAGTTTGTATCTTATACCCTCGGAACTCTGAAAACCATGACTTGTCTAAAGAATTAGTTGATATATATATATATATATATATATATATATATATATATATATATATATATTATATATATTATATATTTTATATATTAGGGTGACCGACTAATTTTGTTCCCAAGTCCCACATGGAAATATGTTTTTTGTAATTGAGGAGCCTTTTTGAAATTTTAGATAGATCGAATATTTCTAAGGGGTCACTCAAGAATTTTTGAAATTCCGAAAATGGTAAAAATTCTATTTTTTTTGTTTTCATTTTTTTTTTCATAGCGGCAATTGTTTATACATATGAAAAAATTACATCCTGAAGTATAATTTTGAATAATTATGAACCAATATAAACCACGAGATACATAAAAATACCAATGAATATATTGCTACTAGGATACTTAATTGATATGGATAATTTAATGAAGCTGGACCCGTTTTTATCAAATTATACTAAAGAATTTCAATTTGTGCTCATTACACTTCGAAAACACTACTCTAACAATAAAATATTCCATCACACTTTACTATTGAAATGTACCGCGTACCGCACTGCACTGAAAATGAATCATTCGCTTATATAATTACTACTTCTTCCACCCGATCTTATATGTCCTCGTCCTTGGCATCCAGAATTATCCAGCGGTTCATGGAACATCGAGATCAATCGATGGAAAAAGCCCAGCGTGATGTCGACCAGTCGGTCGACGTATTTCTGAAATTTCGCCTGAATGAAAAACCGTCACATCGGCTGGCCTGTGCGAGATAAAGAACGCAGGAGCGTACTGTACTTATTTTCGTCACATTATTTTAACCAAAACAAAAACAAAATATTTTCAATGGAAAAAAAACCTTGTTATAAAACATGTGTTAAGAAAACTTTATTATATTATCTACAATTTTAATTACACAATTCGAAGTACTTCTTATTTATTTCATTCCATTTGCATATTTCAAATTGAATTACCAATCAGAAAATATATTGAAGTGATTTTTTTTTAATTTTTCTTTTTTTTTACCGTATGAATTAGGTATGCTATCAACAATATATTCATTGGCATTTTTATGTATCTCGTGATTTATATTGGTTCATAAATATGGTAGTGGATTGTAGAAAAAAAGAGCCTTAAAATTAACATTTAAAGGTCGCTCGAAAACGTCTAATCTATAGTACTCCCCAAGATTCAAAATTCATCAGCGACCTTTAAAAACTTATATTTTGAGATAAAATTTTCAGGATGCCATTTTTTTATATGTACAAACAATTGCCGATATGAAAACAAAAATTAAAACAGAAAATCTAATTTTGACCATTTTCGAAATTTTGAAAATTCTTGAGAAACCCCTCAAAAATATTTAATCGATCTGAAATTTCAATAGGGCTTCTCAATTACAAGAAACTAGTATATCTCGATGCGAGACTTGGAAAAAAAATTAATAGGTCAAAATTGGTCACCCTAGTCTGGTTTTATATAAAGAAATAATCTTCTTTACTTCTCCAAGCTTTCGACAATTTATTTTGTCTTTATCAAGGCTAAAAAAATATCAAATATGAAAAATTGGAATGAACTTACATGTAAAATGAGTGAAATCATCGAATATAAGTGTATAAAATATATTGACATTATGACTTCAAAAAATTGTCACACTGATAGACATTTACATTTTTGTGAGTTGATGTTTCTTTGTTAGGTTGTTAAGGGTATTCTGAATGAATATTTATTAAAATAAAAGTTCATTCTGAAAGTAGATACGAGTAGATTATGCTTAGTTGGTCGATGTCAGATCTCTTATTCATGATATTTACGTCACTATTAATTGCCACCATTTCTAAAAAAAGGCTTTTTGTCAAATTTTGTTCTTGATATATAATTTTTGTGTCATGATAATTCATTATGTGATCTTGGTTCACTACATGATCAGAGAGTGCACAAGAAAGTTTTTGGAGTCTACAGTCACTTTTATGACCAGTGATTCGTGATTACATAGGACGAGTCAAAAATTTAAATATTTTGTTAAAATATCATAGTTTCAGTCTATCCTAGGTGAAAATACGTGTTTTCTTCATTGATGATCCTCTCTGCTTGAAATAGTTTTTTATTTTTAATTTTCGAGTATACCCCTATAATGAAAACAATTGACAAATCGTTTTTTATAAAAAAAAAGATTTATTGCTACTGCTCATTGAATAGAAGATAGGGTAAAATTCTGACGAACTCAATTGTTCAATATAACCATTCATTTAGATAAATGGAGCGTTACATTTTTTTTAAGGTCATTTACAATGTTTTTATTGAATATTTAGAAAACTATTCCGTTAATTTGGACCATATTTTACTCACAATATTTTGAAAATGTTGATTATCATATACGATAGTTTTATCAACTTTGTATATGCATTTTTGAAGTTTACAGTATTACGATATATGGGGTAACCTATCGATTTAACAAAATTTCATGCAACCTTTCGACACATTCAATTCTATTATAAAACTTTTCGAAATCAATTATTTGATACTATAAACAACACAAACCACACTCAACAACAATTTGGAACTCAACAGTATAGACTAAAAAAAAATCGAATTATGAATAACGACTTCTAACATAAAAAGTCAATTAATATTATGGAAATTTTAATATAACAAATCGAAATGAACCTGATGAAGCTATTGTATAGCGAAACACGCGTCGTGCATTAGTGAACCCTTAGGTAGTGAAAATCTTATAGTGTATTGTAGTACTGAACTCTAAATCGAAACTAATTAGTTATAAAGAACATAAACAACAATTTACATAATTGAGCTCTCAAAAAACAAACAATAAACAAAACCTAAATTCAAATAATATAATTAATATTGTTATTTATTAGTCTATTTTCGCAATCTAAAACATTGTTTACTAGTTCATGGCTAGGGTACTTTATTGTTTCTTGATGACGAGCATATCCTAGGTACCAAAGTACGCTGCAAATATGGGAACAGCATCCCACTGTTCTTGCTTCACTTTTGCAGGTACAGTAGTAGCCTAGAATACGTTCATTTGCAGGTGCATCAGGAATAATACTAAAGGATATCCACAGTTGATAGTTTATAGCATTCCTAAATCTGTACGCTATGCGGCAGCGTAATAGTCCAGGTTCAGGATTACACATATCAATTTCACATAGAAACAATAAAGTACCATTGCCATAAACTATTGAGGAAGGTTTTAGATTGCGCAAATAGACCAATCAATAACAATATTAATAATTTTATTTGAATTTGGGTTTTGATTATTGTTTGTTTTTTGAGAGTTCCATTACGTAAATTGTTGATTATGTTGTTTATAACTAATTAGTTTCAATTTCGATTTGTTATACTATAATTTTCATAATAATAATTGACTTTTTATGTTAGAAGTCGTTAATTATATTTCGATTTTTTTTAGTCTATAATTTTGAGTTTCTAATTGTTGTTGAGTATGGTTTGTGTTGTTTATAGTATAAAATAATAAATTTCGAAAAGTTTTATGATAGAATTGAATGTGTCGAATGGTTCCATGAAATTTTGTTAAATCGATAGGTTACCTCATATATCGTAATACCGTAAACTTCAAAAATGCATATCTTAGAAACGCAACATACAAAGTTGATAAAACTATGTATATGATGGTCAACATTTTCACAATATTGTGAGTAAAATATAGTCCAAATTAACGGAACAGTTTTCTAGATATTCAATAAAAACATTGTAAATGACCCAAAAAAAATGTAACGCATCCTTTATTTTAGTAAAAGGTAATATTGAACAATTGAGTTTATCAGATTGTTACCCTATCTTTTATTCAATGGGCAGTAGCAAGGTATTCTTTTTTTTAAATCAAAAACGTTCTGTCAATTGTTTTCAGAATAGAGGTAAACTCGAAAATTAAAAAAATATGTATTTCAAACAGAGAGAGTCAACAAGAAACAAAACCTACAAAAGACTGAAACTATGATATCTTAACAAAATATAACTTGTTGGTTTTGAAATAGTGCTGGAAAAAATCCAGAAAAAGATTTTTTTGACTATGCCCTGTATACACCCTAATGTACTATCATCAATTAGATTATAATTGAACATGTTTATGAGTTCCTATCAATACATTTTTATCCTTACTTTGTCTTATTTCGACTGAAAAAACAGTTATATCTCAGAAACTAAACATACAAAATCATTTAAACTCACACTTTTTTCTAATGACCCATCCTACTATAACATAATGAAATTTCAGCCAATTCGATCGAAAGCCAATTTCCCATATGTTTTCGTGCGGGGTTCTTTGACCTACTTCTAGTCCGATTAACAGGAAATTTGGCAGGGTATCGAGTTCCCACACACCCAAAGTAATAATTTTTTATTTTTTAGCGCATGTGAATAAAAGCTTTTTTATAAAAAGGTTTTTCAATAATTATTTTATTTCAATTATATCCACTGTCTGATATTCCGATAAGGATTATAAAAAAGATATAGAATTTTTCGCCCAGGAAATTGCCAACATATCAACTGACAGATCTTCTTCAAAACAAAATGTGTATTCATTAAATCATCAATGTTTGTGTATTCGTAAAACATTGCACTCACCTGCCATATTGCACTTTGCCAAAATAGACTTTTGCACGAGAAATACTTTCTCTCTCGGCATATCCGTCATGAGCTTCTCACAATCAATACAAATCGCATCGGAGGCATCTATTATTTCATCTATGTTAGGAATTGCAGCCGAAACTCCGATTTTTGTTACCAACTGAATCGTTTCTCCACCCTGACCAAGCAAATCTTTAACGTCTTTGATACCTCCCCTGTTGTAGATACCGGATATGAACAAAAAGTCAACTGATTCTCCAATAGCCATCTCCAACAACCCTCTATCATTAATTGATATTTGTGGCAATTCTATCGGGGCATTTGGAACTATCACTGGAGCTTTGCTGAATAAGAGTCCAGCTTTGTCTACGATACAATTGATAATACTTTCTATGCACTCTAGAGCAGTCAAAGTTACAGATCCATTATCTAGAAGTACTTTGTCACCAGGCTGTACTACGTTTGGCAGTTTCTCGTAGTCAACGTATATCATGTTTTCACTGACGAAATCTTCGTACGATGCTTCTGTTGTTAGTTTGGTGAACTTGCCCTTCTCGAGGTAAATTTTTTGTTTGGGGGACATCACGTTACCTGAAAAAGAATCCTTCGGTTCAATGATCACAAGCGGGAAACAGTATTATAAATTATAATAGCATATCCATATAAATTCATCTTCAGAATATAGGGTTTGTTCAAAATTGTATATATTATAATGTTGAATTATGAAGAAAAACGGGATGAAAAATAAATATGATTCCTCGTATAAAGTATATAGTAGACCAAATTGAGTGAAAACTGTTCGCCGCGTTAAAACCGGTCGATAACTTAGCTGACCCCTTATTGCATAAATCTGCAGTGCAGGTCTCAAGCCCGGAAAAAAAAATTGATGCGAAATCCAAACAACAAATCACTGGAAATACATTTCCTTTATGATTTCTCTGGCACATCCAACTGACTTCGAAAAAAATATTTAAACAAAAATAAGCAGAGTTACATTTGAAGAAAATTATAAATATCCGCCTATGGTCGGCATGTTCGGTCAAAGCAGCAAATCCTATCATGTTTTGCTCTGGTTCATCAGCCCACCCAACTAAGAATGGATATACTATAACTCTTACACACATTTTTTTCAAGGTAGATCTTTAACTCACAACGAAAATTCAAACCAGTCTCCATATGTGTTTTTGAAATGGCGAAGAATAAAAAATAGCAACATCAGAAATAGACGAAAAATTATATATATATATATATATATATATATATATATATATATAGTTGAAGAAGGGTAGTCTCGTGACTGGACTAGTTGAAAATAACTATGAATTTGAAATAAACTTTGTAGAAAGGATATTCCTTTACAAAACATTACCGTATGTAAGAGAACTAACTTCTAAACTGACTAATGTGTTTAAATCAGATAAACTACGCATTGATAACAAAAATGTTAAAACTATTGCTAGCCTTTACACTAGAACTAAAGCCCCTTTAACGATCTATGAAAAATCAAATGTCATTTATAGTATTCCTTGCCTTAACTGTGATAAAATATATATCGGTCAGACTAGTAGGAATTCAACAGGCCGCATAGCATATCATAAAAGTGATGTAAAATAAAAAAAAAGTTGTGTTAAATAAATTCTAATCATTTTAGTAATTTCAACAACCCTTCCATTTTAGCAGTAGAGAATAACTACCACAAAAGGAATTTCCTTGAAATGGTTTACATAAAAAATGAACCTAATAGCATGAATAAACGATCTGATATTTCCAACCTTAGTGTTATTTACAATTACTTGTTGAAACTTGATTCGAACTAAAGTTTTGAAACATAGAAAACTGCTTAGTATTTCTTGATTTTTTCGCTCATTTATTAATTTTTGTCATATAGATTGGTACTATTCCTTTTGTTTTGTGGACAAAACACATGTTTCTCCCATGACATTTTGACTTTGACATATGACACTTGACATTTTATGTCATGCATTTCCTGTCATCCACCATTCCCATTTTCAGTCATGCTTTAACCATGTGGTAATTGTCCTGTCAAATTTTAAATTGTTTAAATTAAGTTTCCTAAACAATATGTGCTTTTACAATCGTTTAATTTTTATATATATTACTAGTAGTGTTTCATAGTGATATGATTTTGAAAAAATTTCCTCATTCACAAAATGGTGATTAGTTCGCTGTCTTCACTTAACCTCACCTTAGTAAGTTCTATAAATTTGTGTAAAATTGCATTTCACAATTGTGTTTTCCTTTTTCACAGCTGTCTTGATAATGAAAATAAACATTTTCGAAAGCTTGACATAATAAGAAAGAGTTTTTCTTTTTTCACTGGCCATTAAATTTGACTGCAACCTCAAGGAATATCCTTTCTACAAAGTTTATTTCAAATTCATAGTTATTATATATAGGGGGAGAGATGAAAAGGAAAGAGTTAAGAAAACATGTGTGCTTAGGATTCGGAGGATAGGTTAGAAAATAGACTAAGTTGCAACTGAATAATCTCACTTTTCTTTTTGAATCACAACACACACGAATGAATCACAACACACACGAATATATTTCCACAGAATTTTATCAAATTCACAAAAAGTTTCGCTAGCACAGTAGATTCTTCAGGTGAATTAACAATAAACTAAAATATAAAATGGTCAACAGTTTTATACATACTACCTAAGGTTATTATCAGTAATTACCTCTAACGAGTGAAGTACCGACAGAATCTCTCAAAACATAAATTATATCCTCAATTATGATAATTACAAAGGGATTCAACCCTATTCTTGGCAAACATTTATCTGACGTACAAAAATATTTTTTTTTGTCATTTGTCACTGAATACCAAACGAATAACTGATTTGTGGAGTGAAAAAAATTAGTCGTGTCAATTTGACGTTTTTGAAAAAATGTATCTACAGGGTTGATGTTATACGAATCCTGTAAGCTATATTGCCTGACAAGCAGAGAATCAGCCATGTACCTCATGAGACACACTGCACTGTATAAAAAAATAAAAAATAGGGATTTTTCGTTTTTTTATTAATAAAAAAAACATACAGATTTCTACAAAGTAACATCTTGATCTTTGGTTCGTCAAAATTGTTATAAATTGAAAAGTGTTAAAACTGAAATTCTACCTAATTATTATGGAAATCATAAAAACAATTTCTTTCTTGCACTAGGCATACTGAACATTCATTGCACTCGATACAAGTTTGTCTTTTTAGACATCTCCTACATCTTCCTTTTTCGGTAAATATTGGAAAATGTCTAGTCGTAACCTTTCGAATATCTTCACTTGGCAGTGGTTTCAGGAGCGTCCGAATCTTTTTTTTTTGGCACTGGGATTTCAGTTGCTGAAGGTCTACCTCTTTTCTTTCCCCTAAGTGAAAGGCCTCCGGCAATCTTGTACCTGAATTGTTTTGAAGCCATCGTTTTTTCTTCATCAACGTACGATACATCTCTGCGATATAAAAGCCAGGCATTGTTTATACAAATATCTAACACTTGAGAGAATAGAATGAATGTGGTTATTTGTGGAGGAACAACATTTCTTGACATGTTTTTTCCTGATTATATTTTCATTTTCAGACTGTGGAAGGTTACCCAAAAAATATGTCAAGAAACTTGAGAGAAAATAGACATCGATGACTTCTGAATCCAGTTCTGTATAATGCTACAAGCATGTCCGCGCCTCCCATATGCGTATTATAATGTTTCACAATCTGTGGACAAGGCATATCAATTTTTTGTGCATTTCCTTTGACGTATCGTTTCATCTGTGAAACAGGATACGCGTCAACATAAGAACAACACAATAATACTGATTTATTATCGTACCATTTGACTATAGGAACATTTGTTGTATTGTCTACTTTCTGATCGAAAGAGCCTCTTCCTCCTCTCAATAGTTCCTTATCACTTTTCTACTCACAACCTCTAGATCTATTGGTTCCAAGCGCTAATATTCGCTTTTCGTTTCTTAAGTAGTGTACAAGATCTGGAGATGTAAAAAAATTATCAAAATAAATCACACTGCTGATTGGATTATTTATAGTTTTTGCTAGGGAAATTACAGTTTTTCCACTCAGCCCATAGGTTTCTTCTGAGGCAGAAAATGCAATGTTCCTGAACGAGTCATCACCTCCACAGGGAAAAAATCATACACCAAACCCGAACCTCCACAGCTTACAAACATTTTGAATTCCCATTTTTTGTGTTTTTTCTGTACATACTGGCGACGACTTCCTGCCTCAGTTCCTTTATATGGAATTATCATTTCATCTACAGAAAATCTTTTCCCTCCTTCAATTTCAAAGCATTTCTGCCGAACAGCTTCGAGTACCGGTCTAATTTTAAAATAGCGATCTTCCGTTGGTGCAGAATTATCCATAGAGTGGATATTCCTTCTCAAAACCTGATATCTCTTCAGTGCAATAATATTTGCTATCGGGTCAAATCTCAAATTCGAACTACAATAATCAGTATAAGCTCTCATAGAAACCAAACCCTTGCTGAAAAATCTTGCATCAGAAATGTTTGTTACTACTGATGTTCCCCTTTGCTCTGAATATCTATTAGTCTCATTGACAATAAGTTCAAAAAGGCTATCATCAAATAACTTCTTGAAATAATTCAAAGGTGGCAAAATATTTTCAACAGTGATGAATGATTCTTCATGAGGATCAACAGGAACGGCTAGTTCTTCATCACTACAATGGAATTCTAATTGAGTGGTCTTCTGCTTCTTTTTTGTAGACTTCACTTCTGGTACTGTCACTGGAGACTGTTCTCGCTTCCTTTTTGAACTTAAATTCAGAGGTTGTTCAGAGTTTTATTTATTTGAGTCGTCTTCTTCTTGCTCTGCTTCTTCAATTCCTATCTCTTCATGTTCTATCCTTCTTTTCATTTTGTTGATAACTTTTCTTTTAGAATAGTTCATCGTCTTCAAAATTGTAGGTCTCTATTTCGAAATTGTCTGTGGCCTCCCTTGCAAAGTTGTTGAAATTCTCATACAAAATGTTTTCAAAATCTACTGAATAAAGATTTTGATAATCTATGTTCTTCAGAGGTTCGAAACTATCTTCATCCTCTGATTCCGATTCCACATCGGAGCCAGCATTTATCTGCGGTATCAGAACACCAACTTCCTGATTTCGCTGCTCTAGTTTTTTGAAAATGGGTTTTGTTCGGTTGGAAACTGGAAACTGTAAAAAATGAATATTTTGAACGAGTGTCTGGTAGCTGGCAGAGTATCTCTGGGGATGCCTTGCTAGAGTACTATATACCAAGCAAATTATCTTTCAAGACACATCTTATTTACTAGATAGCGGGCATCGTATCTTCTTATACACAATTTGATTCCCTTTTCATCTGGCAATGTATATTATAAAATACACATCTTTGAAATGCGTGTCAAATTTTTGTGAAACAATAATCCGTATAATGAATATATGCTACGAGTTGCCTATACATGATATAACAGTTTTACGCACATCAGAGATCAGAATTGAATCTATTCGGTACAAAAATAAACGAATAACTTACCATAGGATCGAACGATCGTTTATTTTCCTGCGCCATCTTGAACACAATGAATTTCAAATGACAGTATCGGAATTTTATGGTGGACTGCGGTGCCATCTACATGGGAAATGTAGTAGCCCACAAACATGTTTCTATTAAACAATAACGAGAATTGCAGAAATCTGAAGGTATATTTGAAAGATGTATATCACCAGATGCGTCGCTTGGCAAAGGGTTAAACTAGGAAAACGAATTCGAAAGTGGCGGATTATTCAAATTAAGTTGGTCGAATTTTTCAACTGTTTCAGTTCAATACCTTTATCTCCTACGTGTAAAATTTCGAAATCATCATTGAAACAATGGTTTTTCTCCAAGAGGTGATTGGAATATGTTGAATTTGTTTTCTTTTTTACATAACTTATATGATGTTCATACATCTTTAAATGTTCTACCATTCTGTCCAATATATACCTTAGCAAATTCCACACTTCAATCTATATACTCCCGATTTTCCATCTTTTGAAATTCTATCTTTATTATTCTTAATGAATCTACCCAACGTATTGATTGTCCTATATGCAATTTTTAGATCTTGTTAATTAAGAAATGCAGCTATTTTTTCCGTAGTCTGTCCACAATAAGTGAGTGTTCTATAATTTCGATTAGAGTTTTTGGTGGTAGGAAAAATTTCGTACATAGCTTTTGAATGGAGTTTTTTAGAGAGAATACTATCTATCAGGTCAACTTTAAATCCATTGTTCAATGCAATTTGTTTTATGATCTTGAGTTCTTTTTTGAAATTCTCATCTGAAAGAGGAACATTTAGTAATCTGTGAATCATATTATTATAAGCATCAACTTTATGTTGGTAGGGATAGTTAGAATGATTATGAATGGTAATTCTGTAGTGTTAGCGTCCTTCAATTAGAAATAGGTTTCGAGGTAGCGGGAATAGGACACAATGAGTAGTCTGAATATCAAATTGCCGACGTTTCGACGTTTATTTGGCGTCTTTATCAAGGCTGAAAATACATGAAATGTTTAATATCTCATGTTTATAAAAACATGATTGTTAAAAGTTAACTCACAAGGGAACAGAAATATGGTAAAAAACAACAAACAACTATCACCAAATGGTCACCACATATATAATAAAATATAACAAGATACGAGAAGTGACATAAACCATTTATTAAATAATAGCAAATAAAAGCAAATAAAAATCTACCTTTTCAATGGGTCAGACGAAATTGTTTTCCAATAGATTGATTATTTCACTGAAAATCCACATGGTTTATCAAATGACGGATTTGTTGGTGTGAATAAAATATCTGGAACACTATGTTCGGAAATAGAATTCGTATGGATAGTACGGAGATGAGCACCAAATATATTTCTTTATTTATAAAAACTTACAATTATTTAAAATAGCAAAGATAAAATAACACAAAAAGCAACAAAAGATGATCGCCACGTATTGTCGCGTAGTACGGTATTCTCGAACGAGAACACCTGGAATTAGACGGGCCTTTAGTCTGGTTTATTGCGGAAAAATTGTTTATATTTATTTAAAAGATGGTTGTAGCAAACGCTCAATCTATCTATATCCGTTCTCATGTTCACGGTATCATTCTGGAATATTTGGACCATTTCGCTGATGTTTCTCTTATAGTGATTATTTTATCTGTCCACGATTTTGACTTCTTCAAAATTGAATTCATGTCTCTCAGTGAAATGATGTAGTGCTAGTACCGTTTTATTAGATTTGTCTTTATTTTTTCCCTGCAGTCATATTTGTGTTGTTGGATTCTAGTCTTTAGATATTGTTTGGTCATTCCAATGTTACATTTTTCGCAGTTGTGACAGTTTATTTTATATACTAATTTGGAGCAATCGGAAGTTGGTGTTTTGTCTATCAGTCTTGTAAATATGGTTTTGATTTGATTTATAGGATATAATGCTATTTTGATATCATAAGGGTAATAGGTTTTCAAACAATTCATTATTTTTTCGGATAATCCTCTAATGTATAGGAACTTATAGAAGGGAATACCGATATTGTTGGCTCTATTAGCTTGATATATTGAATCTGCATTATATTCGTTTATAATTCTGCTGACTAAAGAAATTGGATAATTAGTGTCTTTTAGTAATTTTCCAACTTTGGTTTCATTATCTTATAGTCTATACTGCTCAGGTGATGGAATCTGTAAAGTAGATTTTCAACTGTGCTGATCTTGTGTTGTAAGGGGTGATTTGAAAAATAATTCAGTAGTCTACCCGAGGTTGTGGGTTTTGCATACCAATTTGTTGTCAGAGTACCACCTGGTTGTCGCATTATCAATGTATCAAGAAAAGGAATCGTTGCTTCGACTTCCATTTCTGAAGTGAATTGGAGACTAGGGTGATAATTATTGAATACTTGTAGAACTTTAGTAATTTGATTGTTTGGAATTGCCATGATCCATCATCCACATAGATTTTCAGAAATGGGACACTAAAGGGGAGGGATTCAAGACAACTATGGATTGAGTCATTCATCACTAAATTAGCCAGAACTGAACTGGCGGGATTGCTCATTGCAGTACCATCAAGTTGTTGATATATACTACCATTAAAAGAAAAATAGCTTGACTCAAATAGATATTCGATAATTTTGACAAACAACTTGTAATCTACTGTAGTATAAGCGGATATAAAAAACCATTGAGTCTTTATTATCTTCAATATTAGTTTTTTTGGGATATTGGTGAACAAGGAAGTCACATGTAAAGAAACGAGTATATAACCTTCTGGAAGTATTACTGTTTTTGAATATTTGACAAATTCAAATGAGTTCTTGATATTGTACTCGAAGGTAGCCGTTAGTTGTACCAGGATATTATGAACGAAAACCGCCAGCTTATAGGAAGGTGCGTCTATACAGCTCACAACGGGTCTGAGACTAAGGGTCTGTTTATGTGTCTTACGAAGGCCGTATAACTGTGGTGGAACCGCGTTGTGTATTTTCGGTCTTTTCATTTCTGATTCGTCAATTATGTTATTGATTCTGAGTTCATTAATGATATTATTGGCTTCAGTTTGGAATTTATTAGTGGGATCTTTCCTGTATATCCTGTATATATTCGAATCCTGCAATAACTCTTCCATGCCCGAATTGAACTCGTTTCTATTCATTATGACTGTAGCGTTTCCTTTGTCTGCGTTCATGATGACTGTGTCCTGATTGGTTTTGAGGAAACTTTTGGTTTTTTTAAGATCTCCCGTTATTTCGTTGTACCTCGTATATTTATTATTATTATTATCACAGAAGTTTGTTATGATGTTGGTAGTTCTTGCCCTCAGATCATTCTTACCCTCTTCAGTAATATTTTGATTGGAAAAATAACATTCCAAATCTTTTATTATGGTACGAATCGGTATTTGTTGTAAATTAATAGGAACGCTAAATTCAGGTCCTGCACACAGTTTTCTTTCGACTTCATTTAGTAGATCTGTATTTGTGTAGTTATAAATAAATTTTTCGTGTGTTTCTAATTTAAAAGTTGATGTTTGTTCAGTGAGATTAATTAATTTTTTTATATTTTTCTGTTTTGTTTTTTCAAACAGCTTGTCGTATCTTGTTTCACATTTACTTTTGAAACTTTTGATAACATCTACAGGTAATTGATGGTACTGCAATGGGCAATCCCGCCAGTCCAATTCTGGCTAATTTAGTGATGAATGACTTAATCCATAGTTGTCTTGAATCCCTCCCCTTTAGTGTCCCCTTTCTGAAAATCTATGTGGATGACACAATCATGGCAATTCCAAACAATCAAATCACTAAAGTTCTACAAGTATTCAATAATTATCACCCTAGTCTCCAATTCACCTCAGAAATGGAAGTCGAAGCAACGATTCTTTTTCTTGATACATTGATAATGCGACAACCAGGTGGTAATCTGACAACAAATTGGTATGCAAAACCCGCAACCTCGAGTAGACTTCTGAATTATTTTTCAAATCATCCCTTACAACACAAGATCAGCACAGTTAAAAATCTACTTTACAGATTCCATCACCTGAGCAGTATAGACTATCAGAAAGATAATGAAACCAAAGTTAGAAAATCACTAAAACACAATAATTATCCAATTTCCTTAGTCAGCAGAATTATAAACGAATATAATGCAGATTCAATATATCAAGCTAATAGAGCCAACAATATCGGTATTCCTTTCTATAAGTTCCCATACATAAGAGGATTATCCGAAAAAATAATGAATTGTTTGAAAACCTATAAACCTTATGATATCAAAATAGCATTGTATCCTATAAATCAAAACCATATTTACAAGACTGAAAGACAAATTAGTATATAAAATAAACTGCCACAACTGCGAAAAATGTTACATTGGAATGACCAAACAATATCTAAAGACTAGAATCCAACAATACAAATATGACTTGATTACTATCGTTTCGGACGTCCATCGTCTTAATGTATTTAAAAGGTTTTCACGACGTTTCGAATGCTTGTATTTGCAATCGTCTTCAGGTGAATACAGTATTCACCTGAAGACGATTGCAGATACAAGCATTTGAAACGTCGTAAAACCTTTTAAATACATTAAGACGATGGACGTCCGAAACGATGAAATCAAGTTACCAACTCACCCAAAAAAAAAATGACAGGGAAAAAAATAAAGACAAATCCAATAAAACGGCACTAGCACTACATCATTTCACTGAGAGACATGAATTCAATTTTGAAGAAGTCAAAATCGTGGACAGAGAAAATAATCACTATAAGAGAAACATCAGCGAAATGGTCCAAATATTCCAGAACGATACCGTGAACATGAGAACGGATACAGATAGATTGAGCGTTTGCTACAACCATCTTTTAAATAAATATAAACAATTTTTCCGCAATAAACCAGACTAAAGGCCCGTCTAATTCCAGGTGTTCTCGTTCGAGAATACCGTACTACGCGACAATACGTGGCGATCATCTGTTGTTGCTTTTTGTGTTTTTTTTTTCTTTGAGATTTTAAATATTTGTAAGTTTTTATAAATAAAGAAATCTATTTGGTGCTCATCTCCGTACTATCCATACAAATTCTATTTCCGACCATAGTGTTCCAGATGTTTTATTCACACCAACAAATCCGTCATTTGTTAAACCATGTGGATTTTCAGTGAAATAATCGATCTATTGGAAAACAATTTCGTCTGACCCATTGAAAAGGTAGATTTGTATTTGCTTTTATTTGCTATTATTTTAATAAATGGTTTATGTCACTTCTCGTATCTTGTTATATTTTATTATATATGTGGTGACCATTTGGTGATATTGTTTGTTGTTTTTTACCATATTTCTGTTCCCTTGTGTGTTAACTTTTAACAATCATGTTTTTATAAACATGAGATATTAAACATTTAATGTATTTTCAGCCTTGATAAAGACGCCAAATGAACGTCGAAACGTCGGCAATTTGATATTCAGACTACTCATTGTGTCCTATTCCCGCTACCTCGAAACCTATGAATGGTAATATCCGTGTGGGAGGATTTGTGGTAAATTGAGAAGTCATGTTTTTTGTTTAGTTTGGTTATTGTCAAGTCCAAGAAATTGATTGAGTTTTCTGATTCTATTTCGATGGTGAATTTTATGTTTTTGTGAATTTTATTGATAAATTTATAAAAAGTATCCAACTGTCTGTTGGTACCAATGAAAAATACCAAAATGTCTATCTCACTTTTCCTTTGCGGAAAAGGCTCAGTGCTAGTCGTACATCCACCAATTTTGATAATGCCTCGAGATGTTGTCGGATAGCCCGATCATTAAAATGTGGAAACTTTAAAATTTTGACATGCTTCAAAGCACCTCTTTTATACATGAATGTGCCTATAATGATATTTCATCGTATTCGTTCTTGAGAATGGAGTGAAGAGTTGATATGAATATTTCGTTATTGTAGTATCCCGGGAAACAATGGAGAAAAAACCGAAAATGCATGCAGGCAACCCTAAACATAAACAGGCGCTGGTGCGGAAAAGAGGGACTGAATATAAATCCTAGGAAAACAGTACTTGTTCACAAGAAGACGACAGTCTGAACTGAAAGTGTCGATCCTGAATGGAGCTCATCTATCATTTTCCGAGGAAATCGAATATTTGGGTGATATAATCGACAAAACAATAACATGAAATAGCCATATCAATAACATGGAATAGCCATATCAATAACATGCTTTCCGAAGCAATAGCAGCAAACCAGAAAGTACCGCGGAGTATTTGGCAAGACATGGGGTTTGAAGCCGGAAATGATATACTGGTCATATTGAACGCTCACCTCACTTCACTGGAGTAAGGTTCCAGAACAAAGACAAGCGAAAAGGTTTCTGAGCCCATCACCAATGAAAGCTCAACAGCTTTTCGAGTTGGACAAAAATGGATAGATCAGACAGTGAACTGAGCCGTTACTGCGAGAATTCCGCTGAAACTGCAGAACACTTGCCTTGCGACTGCCAAGCGCTGTTTTGCAAAAGGCTCAAGTTCCTCGAAGGGGTTCCATTAACGCTCTAAGACATCGAGAACCAAGTACTCAGGAAACTGATAAACTTTGCAGCAAAAATATTATATGTTGTGGTACGGGGAGGCTGGAGGGCCATATTGACTGAAAATGGCTTTTTAGATAAGTCTTTGTGAGTTTTATGTAACCTCTGATCCTTTGATGAAATTATATTTTTGATCAGGATTCATGGAATACAAGACTAATTAAGATGGGAAAATAGATTTGAGAGATAGCGTTGAATAGAGATAACTTGCACTTATCATCAAGGGGGAGTTTGTAAAAAAAACATGATTTCAAGCCCTACAAAGTGAGAATTATATTTTATTTACGTGCTAGAGAATTCCATGAAAGGGGCAAGAGTCCATTAGATAATGTCTTATACTCTGAAGCTGCCCAGTAGCCATGTTGATTCAGCTGCTTGATCAAGGCGCCAAATGTAGTATGGATGGCTTCTGTCGCGGACGATCAAACAATTTTGAATAGGATATGACAAAAAATATTTGATGGATCTTACAAAAATACGGTTAAAATGACTTTTTTTGTTTTGTAACTTCCAACAATTTCATTTTTATTGAAGATTTTTTAATTTCCAGAAAAATCTTTCTTTCAATTGAGAATGATTCACTTTTCAACAAGGATACATGCCAGGAGGTAATCTTGGGAGATGATTTATCTTCCAGTTGCAGAAGGTTGCTCATCTGATTTATGGATACCCAGTTCATATTTCCGAATGATTCAGCAGAATATAATCAGAACCAATTTTATAGCCTACAAAATAGGTTCAAGAAAATGTCCCCTATTGACCATTGAACGCTCATAAGGCAAATAATCGAGAGCGCAAAGTTTCCATTGAAGATTTAACATGCAAAAATAAGTAGGTACTCAGCCCAAATTCCACTGAAATTGGAGAATTATTCCCATGTTTTTCATCTACTATTGATAATTATAGTAAATACTAGCGGACCCGACAGACGTTGTCCTGTCCAAATTTCTATGTTCCCTAAAATGTTTTTCCCGAAAATTTTCCCGTTACCCGTTATCCCATTTTCCTGTTACCCCTTTTTGTCTTTACCCCGTTATCCCGTTATCCCCTTATCCTGTCATCCCGTTATCCGTTTTTTCGTTATCCCGTTATTCCTGTTATCCCGTTATCCCGTTACCCCTTTATCCCGTTATCCCGTTTTCCTGTTATCCCATTTTTTCTTTCATCCCGTTTTCCCGTTTTTCCCTTATCCTGTCATCCCGTTATCCCGTTATCCTGTTTTCCAGGTTTCTCGTTATCCCGTTATCCCGTTTTCCTGTTATCCCGTTTTTTATTTATCCCGTTATTCAGTTTTCCTGTTATTCCCTTATCCCGTTATTCCCGTTATCCCGGTTTTCTGTTATTCCGTTTTCCTGTTAAAAAAAAAAATAGGGGTTGATCGTAGAAGGGTGAAAATTAAGAGTAATATGATTTTTTTTATTCATTAACATAAAAATAAAAATCTTGCCAAATAAATAGGGGTTGATCGTAGAAGGGTGAAAATTTAGGGTTGTATGTATTTTTGAATACTGTATCATGAAAAAATAAAAACAAAAAATTTCGTCTGGAAAATTAAAAAAAAAATTGAGGGGTGGACTATCCTTAACATTTAGGGGAATGATTCGTGAATCTAAACCATTAAATCTTAATTTTTTCATACTATCGACACCCTGTATCTCAGAGGGGATGCATTTTACGACATACCTTGATAGCAACTTTTCACCTCGAAATGAGGTGAGGAATCTGTAGTCGGAGTTTGTCGGTCTTATTCTGACTCATCCTGTAGAGACTGGCAGATCAAAATAAATGACAAACCATCGCAAAGTGTACATACATTCACTTCAACCAAGACTTTTCTCAAAATCCACAACGTTTGAAAACTATTTGAAATGTAACAAATTTTACAACCGCACGGAAGAAATGTTGTATTATATAGCACGTCACTTAGACGATATTGTATAGCACGTCACTTAGACGATGAGTCCGTTTTTCTATTATTCAGGTGTTGTTTTGGGTTTTCCCTAATTTCTTCTGTTTTTAAACCACCCCTGTATTGGAGAAAACGAAACAAAAAAGAAATTGTTCAAATCGGTCAAGCCGTTTTTGAGTTTAAGCGAGACTAACGAACATCAATTGATTTTTATATATATAGAGATTGAGTTAGTACACTCCTCCCTGAGAATAGCTCTTCGACTTTTCATAGATGTTTCTTCCTCCTGAACACGAATCCGGAAGCTGCGGTCTTTCTGAGTGAGACCCTTTTTTTGATTTTGGATCGCATTAATTTCAAGCACCGTTTTCTCGCGCAATGCATCCTTATCTTTACCAGCATAAACTACGAACACTAAATCACTAATTTTAAGCACAATTTTGCTCAAAATTTTGCCGGTTCTATCGAAAAACTCCTCCTTCCTCAACAGTTACAAATAACCTAACTTCTTACATTTGACAGACAAACTCTAGTAAATTATTTTTTTTTTCTGTTGGTCATAACAAATAAATCACCGCCAGCTTTTAGAATTCAAATATAAGCAACAAATTCCCCTTCATTTATATTCGAAATTATTTTTTGACACCATTATTGAATTATTTGTATAATTATGATATTGATTTCAAAAGAAAACTGGAAACGCATATTAACCAGCTTTTAAACCACGTGAGATGATTGAAACTGACAATACCATATTTTCATTCACAAAATAATAAACATTTTCAGATGATGCATTGTAAGTTATTTCTCTTCTGGTGGACATTTTTGGTGATGTGGAACTATGGCCAGAGTTTAAAATAAATATCTCAAATTCACCCACATTCAAATACTTTGACAGAGTAAATTTTTTTTCGTTTTTCTAGTTGAATTGTGTTAAAGATCACATGTTTTTATATAGATTTCTGATTAGAGTGAAAGGCCTGAGGCAGTAATGGATCCCTATTTTGGAACACTGGGGTATTTATAGAAATATTGGAATATTGAAGATAGTGGGACAGAAATAATCAATATATTTCAGTAAACGCATCGTATATGGGCTATATGAAGATTTAAATGGAATGCCAACTCATAGAAACGGACAAAATTATTTGTTAAAATATATTCTTTATGAAATTATTGTTTATTACAAATATACCGTTCTGACATGAAACATTAACATTTATTTTTTATAGACTGGAAATATGTATGGATACAATGTTCAGAATTCACAAAGAACACAATTCAAAATATTACAATATCGATGCCTTCCCTAATGGTACATAATATTCGTGGTGGAGAGAAATGCTTCAATCTGCTGAATGTTGTTTCGTTTGAAGATATACTCCGAAAGATAGCCCATGAAGTGTTCCTTTTTGAGGCCAAATTTCGTATTATCACGGATATCTCACCACTTCCTCTTAACGGATTGAGTATTGTTTCCCACAAAATGAAATTGAATTAGTGTCACTTACTTATTTAATATTGAAATACCAACCAGAATCGGGATCGATGAAATTATAGGTATGGTTGACTGTCAGATGCTGGGAGCCTTCTTCCACTAGCCTTTCCAAGAATCTAACATGATCGTTGTCCCTGGCTCTATCCATTTTTTATGAGACCGACTAGGGTTCGGGCAGTTCGATTGAGTATAGGAACGAAAAATATTTTTCAGGACCTTCGTTCTATCCCACCAAGCGCCCTTCAACTAATCCCCCTCTACCCGCTTATATTTCCTCTTCCCAAACTTGACTTCTTCAATTTCTACGATTTTTTCAATTCCGCGAAGTTTCGTTCTATTGTTTTCAATCCAATTCATACAAACCTAAAAATGTATTTAAAACAATTAATAAGAAGGTTGATTTTTAATATATAATACGTACCTCTCTTCAGTGATCATCACTACAATCTACGGATTCTCTCTGCATGAATTGGACCCGCGGGTGGGGTAGCTCAATAAAATATCCAAAGAATAGAGTTATCGTCTGAGTACCAATCCTTCCCACCAAGAATGTACCATGTCTTGCCAATTTAAAAACATTACATTTCACACGAAAATCTTTCCTCTTGTTTCTTTTGACAATTTTCGAATTTCAATATTGCAAATTTTCTCTGTTTAATTTGCTGCCCTGTTGTGTATCAGAGCAGTATATTTCATTAATTTCAACATTTTTCTTGATTAATTCTATACTGGTTACGAATTAGAAATGGTGCCCAAAAGCAATTGCGAATACAAATAAAGGAAAAATTGTTGATCATATTTGAATTCGAAAAGTTTGGCGTGGTTTATTCGTTATGACGAACAGAATAAAATCCACTAAAAGTTGTCTGTCGAAAGTGAGGAAGTAGGTCATTTTCAACTGTCGAAGAAAGAGGTATACAATAAAACCTGCTATATTTCGTGCGAAATTCTGCCAAAAATGAATGATTCAGTGTTCGTAATTTATGGTGGTGAAAAAAAGAGTGATTTTTGCTCAAGAAAATGGCGATTGAAAATAAGAGACAAAAGGGAAACCGTAGGAGATCGCCGCGTTTTTTTCGGATTCGGAGGCAAAATCACGTAAGAAAAATCATACAGCTATTTTCTGGGAGCACGAGCGCAGTTACTCAATATTTACCATAATGATTTTTAGGTAAATATCCTGTAAGACTACTCCTGCTCTCTGAAAATTGTTGAAAGACTCTTCTCACGTGTTTTTGCCTCTTTCACACGAATCCGGAAGAAAAACGCAACGATCGTTTTCGAGTAAGAAAACTTTTTTTGATCCAAAACACGTGTTTTTCAAGCACAGTTTTCTCGCACAAAAATCACTCACAATGCCACCTTCTTTCTACCAGCATACTACAAACACCAAATTACTCTGAAGTCTGGTAAAGATGTATTACTTGAGGGAGCTTACTATAAAATGGAAGAGTACTATTCGGAGAATTGGTACAGTATGCAGTTTCGTATAATTGTACAGCTATATAGAGAGTGTTAGTGAATAAGTGCGACAAACTTCAGGGGGTGATTCTGCATGAAAAAATAATGACAGTTTGCTATATAACTTTTGTCCGCAAAACTGACTATTTATTTATTGCTCTGAAGCCGGTCGAGATATGCAAATGAAATTTGGGGAGTTTTAAGAGGTAGTTATTGCGCATTTTTTGACATGCAATTGAGAATTTTATGTTCATTATTGGCGCGCATACGGGTAATCATCTCAATAGTTTTGAAGAAAAAAATGGTACGCCACTAAGATATTTCAAATTAAAATTTCTCTTGCCTTTTTTTCGTAGGGGACGCCGTTTTTATGCAAACAAATAAAACATCTTAACGCGTATTTGTCATTCCTTTAATACATTATCTGGTAGCAATGCTAGTAGGCTACTGTCAAAAATCTGTTAAATACGAATATTTCAACGAAATGTCAAATTAGCGTTTCTTCATTCTTAAGCTTTCAGTTTGGTATAACATTAATGATGTTGAAAAGGGAAACATTCTCAATTGAATATTGATAGAAATATTTTTCTAATTGAAAAATACACGATTAAAATGGAGTTATTTCCTGGCTAAAGCCACGCTGGACATTAAACTACATCTGATAGATATTCTGAAAAGGCCCTAACTGAAAAGAAAAAATCAGAAATTGAAAATTTGCATTTTCATTCATATAGTTATTTGATTTTCTATTCCAGTCTTAATTAGGAACTCATAAAGATGAATGAGGCAAAGAAGAATGTTTTCCAAAAGAGAGTACTCACCAGAAATCATTCGTAACATTGACGCAGCAGAGACATCGCATTCACTAGGTCCTCAATACATTTTTATCGACGAAAATCTATTTCACGCTTCCACGATCATCAGGAAGACCGGAAGAAATGGGAAACACATTTTCAAGAAGCAATCTCACTTTGCAAAGGTGGAAAAAGTTAGAATCATTTCTTTTGGAGAGACACTTTGAAATTAGTGTTTTCTGACATTAAAACCTGTCATGGGGTATGATAGATTGATTTGTTGAAAATATAAACAGGATGTTCATAAAATCAGATGTGGAATCATCTGCGATTGAAAGATAAACCTCAGTCACTATCTTCCATCTGATTTTATGAACATACTGTTTATATTTTCAACAAATCAACATTAATGATAATAAGTAATTAATTTTTCTTTTATCGAAAAGAAGGGAACATTGTACAATGCGGAATTGTCCGACAGGCATTTTGTCTATGGTCGAAGTAATGGAAATGGTCGGCAAGCTCGACGATTGTATGCTGAGTTGTATCCAGGACGTAGGGTACCCCATCATACAATATTTGCTCGTCTTTACCAACGTTTGCGCGATAATGGTACATTTAAGAAACAAACTGCTGACTGCGGGCGCCCTCGACATGTACGAACTTTACAACTAGAAGAAGCAGTTCTCGAGTTAATTGCGGAGTCACCTGAAACAAGTTCTCGGAAAATTGCCAACATACTGAATGTAAGCAACTTCACTGTATTTAAAATTCTTGAAGAACAGCAATTGTATCCGTTTCATATTCAACGAGGACAAGCTCTACTACCTAGATACTTTTTTCCGCGCCTAGTTTTTTGCCATTGAATTCTTCATCAAATCGCTCGAATTCCTAATTTTTTAAATGGCGTTTTGTTCACAGACGAGGCTAATTTTGGACGACAGGGTATACGAAATTTCCATAACAATCATCCCTGGTCTGAGAAAAATCCACGTGAAATCTTTGAAGCTCATTTTCAGCATCAGTTTTCAGTAAATATATGGTTTGGGGTACTTGATGATCATTTAATCGGTCCATATTTCCTCCCATAACTACTAACAGGCGACTCTTACCTTAATTTCCTACAGGAAGAGTTACCTGTTCTTCTTGAAGGAATTTTTCCACAGCTGAGACAACACTTCTGGTTCATGCATGATGGTGCACCAGACCATTTTAGCATTATTGTACGTAATCACTTAGATACAGTACATCCAAATCGTTGGATAGGTAGGGGAGATACGGAACATTGGCCTGCTCGATCTCCGGATTCAAATCCTCTAGATTTTTGCATTTGGGGTTTCCTTAAGTCATTAGTTTATTCCACTACCGTCGAAAATGTTGAAGACCTGAGGAATCGAATTATAGCCGGCTGTGAGACAATAAGAAATACACCAGGAATATTTGCGCGAATTCGACAATCAATGAGGCGAAGAGTTGAATCTTGTATCATGTCTGAGGTAGGTCATTCTGAACATTTGTTGTGGTTTTGCGCCTATTTATTTATTAGTGTTATTTTCTGTTATTGTTCTGGTTTAACGTTATTGTATTAGATAGTTCTTGATAATGTATTAGGGAAATGAAAAATACGCGTTAAGATGTATCATTTGTTTGCATAAAAAATGCGCCCCGTACGAAAACAGTCAAGAGAGATTTTTCGTCAGAAGTTGAACAAGGAATTCAAAAATTGAAATTATTACCCGTATTGCTTGTCAAAACATGCGCAATAACTACCTCCTAGAACTCACCAAATTTCATTTGCATATCTCGACCGGTTTCAGAGATATGAAGTTTGTCGCCCTTATTCACTAACACCCTGTATGTGTGTTTTTATATGTTAATTTGTTTGTATCTGATGTGTATATTTATTTAAAAATATTTTATACTTTTGTGTATTGATGAAAAATAAGTTTTTAAGCGCATCTGACGTATTACTTCATTAATGTGTAGTTACTGTAATTGATTTTTATATTATTTACCTACAATTTTTTTTTAACTTTGTCAATAAGATCATGTTTTTTCTTTGACAATAAAGTATATTTCTCTCTCTCTCTCTCTCTCTCTCTCTCATTTTCGGCACAATTTCGCAAAAAATATAGCTGGTTCTAACTGAGAAAATCCTTCTTCTTCAACAGTTACAAATAAACAAACTTCTCACATTTGACAGACAATCTGTGGAAAAGAGAAACATTCTCAATTGAATATTGAATAGAAAGATTTTTCTGTGAATTGAAAAATCCACAATGAAAATGGAGTCATAACGAATAAATCATTGCCAACTTTTAGAATTCAAGTATTGTAAATATCCGATATCAAAGCCGCGTTTTATTGTACTTGCTCAAAATGGGATGACTTTCGGTGTCTCCTAAACACGGATTCGAAATCAAAACACCGCACATACATTCTCTTCAGTACCTTTATATACGAAAAACGGCCACTTTCTTATATATCCACCTTTTTCTCAATGTAAAAACGTCCTCGATTTTGGTGATACGCAAAATGTCCAAACTTCATTTTTATCATTACTTTTACACATTTGCTGCTATGTCTGCTCCTATTGAAACCTCATTCGGTGTACTTGCATCTAGTGACTGACTGTCATTATTGTGCCCAGATGATAATTCGTAAAAATGAGAAAAATACCGTAAGATATTGATTAGATTTATAGAGCGGACCGAAATACGCTGAACTTATAACACATTTGTTGAAATATCTGCTCCTATTAAAACCTAATTCGCGACTGGCTGTCACTATTGTACCCAAATAATAATTCGTAAAAAACGAGAAAAATCACTGCTACCAGCTAAGCGAAGCGTTATTTGAAAAAGTTGATTGGCTGGCCATCAATTTGGATAGCAAGGTTAGCCAAGTTTACGTAAGACGTTGCCGAAGGCGTGTGCCGGTATGCTCTACAAATCCAGACAATGTCTTACGTAGAAAAAGGGAACACAACCTAACCTGAACTTGCTATCGCACTTCGATAGCGTTGATTTTTTTCAGTTTTTACGAATTTATTTTAAAATATTTGGTGGCCAAAAGAAAGGCCACTTGTTTTTAAAGTATACCTTTTTCATTTGTGAAAATATTGATATATTTAGAAAAAGGCAAACTTCCCAGAATATTGCAGGTTAAAAAATTGCATCTTTAATTTGGCATGTAAAGATGTCTAGTTATAGGATATTTACCCCGAAAATGCGATATTTCGTATTCATGAAATTATATAAATTTTCATATAGTGCATTGTGGTTGATACAGGATATTCTTGGTGATACGGAACTATGGCCAGATTTTATAATAACTACTTACTATGGAATCATCCACTTTTAAATATGTTGAAAGGGGAAATGTTTGTTCATTCTTCTACCTAAATGATACAAGAGATCATATGTATTTATATAGATTTCTGATAAGAGTGAATGGCAAGACAGTAATGGATCCCTATTTCAAAACATTGCTGGATTTATAGAAATATTGGAATGATGAAGATGGTGGGAGAGAAATAAGAGCACGATATTTCAGTAATTGTATTGTACATGGAGTGTATGATGCTCACATTTGAATTCTAAAAGTTGGCAGTTATTTATTTGTTATAACCAACATGACAATAATGAAATTTCCTACATATTGTCTGTAAAACATGATGAGTGTGTTTATTTGTATCTGTTGAAGAAGGGGAATTGTTTTAGTCAGATCCGGATATATTTTATGCGAAATTCTGCCGAAAATAAGTGATTTGGTGTTTGTAGTTTATGCAGGTAAAACGAAGGAGGCATTGTGAGTGATATTTGCGAGAGAAAACGGGGCTTGAAAAACACGTGTTCTGGATCAAAATAAGTTTTCTAACTCGTTTTTTTTCCGGATTCGTGTTCAGGAACAAAGATACGTAAAAAAGTCTTCCATTTTCAGAGAGCAGGAGTATTCTTACCAGATATTAACGCGTTATCATTACTATTACACGAAATCTTAAAAGTTAATTTCACTCAATACACCACTATCAGGTTGCCACAGGTTGAATACTCACCTATTCTTATTTCTGGCCCGTTGATTTCAAGTGCTATTCCCAAAGGATATATACGCCCGACTTGCCTGCTGTAGCTATCAGTAATCACTCTAACCTTCGAAAGTACTTCTCCGACTTTTTCTATTTTATTTTCCATGATCCGAATCACTTTTACACCTCCCACAAGCAACTCTTCTATATTATTGCAACTCACATGCTGATTTATACTACTGATCAGCTGGGTGGCCCTGAATCTCAGTGGTTCCGATTTTATATTCAGTGCACTCATGTACTCAAGATTTGTGTTAGCAAAAGCAGCTTCATATTGCGTATTGAGAACATCTTTCTCCTCGTTACTGTAAAAGTCAATCATCCACGGTAATTTGGGGCAATCGAGTTTACGCTGCATTTTGAAGATAACGATGAATTTTGGGGCGACCTAATTGTGATGATTTTTCGTCGCTGTCAATTTTGATGTCCCATCGAAACTGTCACTTTGGCGGTTTGGTTTTGATCTTTTGTGATTCATCCAATAAATTGAAACAAAATTTCACCAAAACCTAACAAAAATTACAAAACAACTGAAATTTTGGATTCACTAGTTTAATGTATGAAGTATCCATTAGGATGTTTTTACCACGGCCACGGCCCTAGAAATATAAAAAAATCCAAATACTCTTTGAATTTTCATATTTTGAGCTACAACTCCAGAAGTATTGGAGATATGAAAAATGTTGAAAGTTGTGGCTTGTTATTCTTTCTACAAAAATATTTCTATGAATTCTGAGATAAATCATGTCGTTATAGAGATAAACGCGATTGAAATTGCGCGGGAACGAAAAATGGCCCCAATTTTTATATAACCGGACTAGTCAGACGATGTACTTCGCTACTCAGAGCTGCTTGAAAAAAGCCAAAACACCTGAAATGTAGAAAAAACTGTCATCTTTCACATGCGACTAGTTTTGGAATTGATACAAAATCCAATCATAATACGAAGATTGTTCAAAGACCGATTAAATATCTGTGAGTGAGCTTTGGTTAATAAATTCGTGAGGAATCACTGCCACGTTAATTCTTTGGGGTTTTGTGCTGTTCGAAGTGGATATATTAGCCCTGTTCAACCGGATTACTATCGGTTTTGTTCGAAGAAAGTATTTTGACATGTAATTCGCGGGTATTTTTCTTGATAAAGAGTAACCATAAATTTTGTTGTATATTTAATCCATAACGCCCCTTATAGAAAAATAATTGGCTGGTTCATAAGTAAATGGAAATATGGCCTTTCCAATGGTATTCACACTTTTTGATTACGTATTGCACTTTTTGAATTATTTTAAATTCCGGGAGATATGTACAGAATCCGACTATTATTTCAAGAAAAATACCCCCAAATTACATGTCAAAATACTTTCTTCCAACAAAACCGAGAGTAATCCGGTTGAACAGGGCTAATATATCCACATCGAACAGCACGAATCCCCAAAAAATGTATGTGGCAATGATTCCTTACGATTTAATTAACCAAAATATGTACTCACTCACAGATATTTAATCGGAAGTCTTTGAACACTCTTTGTATTATGATTAGATTTTGTATGTACTCCAAAACTGGACTCCTGTGAAAGATGGTAGTTTTTCTTACATTTCAGGTGCTTTGGCTCTTTTGAAGCAGCTCTTAGAAGCGAGGAACATCGTCCAACTAGTCCGGTTGCATAAAAATTTGTGCCATTTTTCGTTCCACGCAATTTCAACTGGGCGTTAGACTACAAGTGAAAAATCTCGTTCATCGCGAAAACATTTTTGTAGAAAAAATAACGAGCTACAACTTTCGTACCAAACATTTTTCCATATCTCCAATACTTCTGGAGTTGTAGCTCCAAATATGAAATTTCGGATAATTTTTGGATTTTATTTTTCGCGCCGCGGCTAAAGAATTGCTTAATGGATACTTCATACTCTCGAATTACTAAATCTTGAATTTCAGCTGTTTTGGAATCTTTGTTAGGTCCTTATCTCTATTAGATCATGGAATTTCTTTACTTTCTTTCTAGACTGGTTCACAAGTTCAAAAACGTGCAAATTATTGCCACTGTGAATTATAATACGTGTTAGGGCTCATTTGATCTTAGTAATTATTTTCTTTCAATATATTGTTGATAATTTCTATATCTCTATATTACTAATATTTCTATATTACTTTTTTTGAATTTACGATTTGTCAAACACACCCCTTAGTTACAAAAAAAATGTAATTCAAAATTTAACTGACAGAGCTATAAAGCTTGCTCGCCCAAAATTCAGGAAAAGTAATATAGAAATGATCAAGAATATATTGAAAAAAAATAAT
Organism: Gonioctena quinquepunctata; assembly: GCA_018342105.1. Classification (NCBI taxonomy): domain Eukaryota; kingdom Metazoa; phylum Arthropoda; class Insecta; order Coleoptera; family Chrysomelidae; genus Gonioctena; species Gonioctena quinquepunctata. The sequence continues at coordinate 207,342 of JAFIRS010001078.1, forward strand.
TACCCCAGACACTTTGCCGAAAAAACAATAAAAAAAAACGAATACATGTGATCAACAATAAAAAATGATAATAAAGAAAAAAAACAAAACATACCATCCATACATAGAAAACACGAATAAAATTAAAAAAAATGGAAAAACACAACAAACATTGCACACCGACTAAAAAATACGAACAAAACCATTTATTAAAAATTTAAACCTGAAATACCAAAAAACAAACAAACTCATACAGTATATAGAATACCGTGTAAAGACTGTCAAAGTACCTATATAGGTCAAACAAAACTATATTTTCAGAAACGAGTACAAGCCCACAAATACTCAAAAACCGACATTCAGCCTTATCCAAACACGAAAAAGAAAATCAACATAAGTTTGACACTAACAACGTTGAAATTTTGACCAAAGAACATCCTTTGAAATTATACATATTAAAAAAGACCCGAATAGCATTAATAATAGAAATGATATCAAAAACTTAATCCAGATGTATAACAACCTGTTTTAACTTTGTTTATAGTAATAATAATGAAAACTGATCTTTACAAGCTGCCAAAAAAATACAGTCCGGCTCATATACTAGAACTCAATATAAACAATCCGGTGTACTTATGAAGAGGGTAAAAATGCATGAAAGATAAACAAACCATTCCCGATAACTTCGACTTCGCAGTCACACACCGACAATAACTTTCGTACGATACGAACGCAGAATTCAAACAGAATAAGTTGTAAGTGAATACTCATATATGTTACAGATATTTTGATATTGAGTTGAATAACGTGTTATATTTCGAACCATATGTTTTAATAGAATTATTTTAGTGCAAACATTCCAATATTCCTAACTACGGTACGAAACTTCAGGGGGTGTTTCGTTAGGTCATTTGACAAAAAAAAGTTCCTATGAACATATGTCCGGAGTTGCTTCGTTTCTCAGATAAGTATAAAAAAAAGGTGATTATAAAATATCCTGAATATCCTGAAACCGATGTGGTTGAAATGTGGTACAGCAATTTGAAGTAATAAGGCAATTATTTGGCCCTAAGCAGGTCCAGTGGCGTCTCAGTGGGCACCACAGCCAACAATACTGAGAAAAAAATTATTTTCTCCTTTTCAGTGCATTTGAATATAAGCGTGGGTTCTAAAAAGTTTTTTATAAGCGTGGTAAAAATACAACTTTTTGGCCTCTTGTGTTTTTTTTCATATTCAGCTTAGTTTTCGAGAACACTGAAAATGAAGACACTCTACAATCATGATTACCTGCTATGGAGACCAGCTGACAGTGATAGTATTGTCATATCGGTAAAAGTCAGAGTTGTCAATTAGCAGTGATTCCATCATAAATACTTTTACCAACGCTGAAATGGCTGACATGCACTTTATTTATGGATTAGCAAATGGAAATGCGGAAGAAGCACGGATAATCTACCAGGATAGATATCTTAACAGAGTAATTCCATGTGCTGAAACATTTAGAACGCTACATGCAAGATTATGTGAAACTGGAAGTTTTAATAAAAATATAAGTGGTTGAAGACCAGAAACTGTAACAACGCCTGTACTAGAAGAAGCCATACTTGATGCGATAGAAGAAGATCCTTCAAATAGTATTAGGAAAATTGCACTGCAGCTTGAAGTAAGCCCAAAAACAGTTTGGAAAGTTCTAAAAGAAACCTCCTATACACATATCACATACAGCGGGTCCAAGCTCTACTGCCTAGGGATTTTCACCCAAGATTAATGTTCTGCAGGTGGTTGATTCATACGATGGCACACAATAATAATTTTTTACCAAATATTTTATTTACGGACGTGCAATTTTTCACGAGAATCTATCATGAACTTTCACAATAAACATTTCTGGGCCGACGAAAATCCCCACATTATTAGAGAAAGTCATTTTCAGCAACGATTTTCGCTGAACGTTTGGATAGAAATTATTGGCGACTACCTAATTGGACCCTTTTTTTTACCAGCAAGATTATCAGGTCCATCCTACACGCCTTTTTTGCGAAATCATTTACCCATTTTGTTGGAAGAAGTACCCGTACTTGTAAGAGGCAACATGTGGTTTATGCACGACGGAGCTCCAGCTCATTTTAGTGTTCTTGCTCGTCAGCATCTCGACATCACCTACCCTAATCGCTGGATTGGACGTGCAGGACCCCAACATTGGCCCGCTCGCAGTCCTGATATGAACCCTCTAGATTTCTATTTATGGGGTCATCTGAAGGCTAGCGTTCATAGAAACCCTATACTAGATGTGAATGACTTGAGGAATCGAATAAGTGACAATTGCAATGTCATAAGGAATACTCCAGGTATTTTTGAACGTGTCAGACAATCAATGACCCATCGATTGCAGTCGTGTATTTTATCAGACGGTGGACATTTTGCTCATTTACTTTAATATCGAAATTGTTTATTTTTTACTTTAGGTTTGTATTTTATGTTGTCCATGGATAATTTGTAGAATAAGTTAGAATAAGTAGAATAAGTATTTTTTTCTCGAAAACGAAGCTTGATATGAATAAAACACAAGGGACCAAAGAGTTGTATTTTCAGTTGTTTGATCTGGTAAAATTAAATACTACAAAAAAAGTACTTTTTTTTTCTCAGTATTGTTGGTTGTGGTGCCCACTGAGACGCCCCTGGATCTACTTGTGGCCAAATAATTGCCTTATTACTCCAAATAGCTGTACCACATTTCAACCACATCGGTTTCAGGATATTCAGGATATTTTATAAATATCTTTTTTTTTTAATACTTCAACGCCCTGTATCTCAGAAACGAAGCAACTCCGGACATATGTTCATGGGAACTTTTTTTTGTCAAATGACCTAACGAATCACCCCCTGAAGTTTCGTACCGTAGTTAGGAAACACCCTGTATGTATCAAACTCCATATTTTTAATTTTAGTGTTTCAACCTGATGATGACAAATACGATGTCGAAACGTCGTTAAGATCAGACCTTTGTTCCGAGAAATTGAAGAATATATATATATATATACGCATCGTTGATACACCCTGTATATATATATATATATATATATATTTACATATATATATATACATATATATATATATATACAGGGTGTATCATCGTTGATACACCCTGTATACACACTGTATGCAACGATGCGTGGGTTGAGGATAGTTGCTTCCCTAATTGAGATAGGAAAAAATGTATCAAATAGAAGTTGTAGAAACAATGAAAGCTATGTTTCAAAAATTACTACCAACATAGATGGTGTTCGATAAATGTAATGTTTTTTTAAATGAAATATCTTATACATTTTCAGTCGATTGAATTCCTTTGGAGTAGTATTTCTCAAAAATATAGTGTGTATGGGTTTATATCAGGTGATTCGGAAGTTATGGTGGAATTGATGTCACAAAATAGATTCATTCGACACCAAATATCTCATAATCAATAATCAATAATCAATAATAATCACTTAATATTCTCGTAAATTTAATTCATTTCCTATTCATTATTTTGCCGAATAGCGCGTTTCTCTTACAGGGGCAACCAAAACTCGGGCTCACTTTTCTCTCATCAAAGAAATATGGTGCTATGACCATCATGCCCCGAGATTTATCGACCATCTATTTTGGTTATCAATTCCTCTGACCCAATAAGGATTCTCTGTCGAATAGTAGTGGTAATTATGTTTATTTACCATCCCATTATTATTAAATCTGGACTCGTCACAAAACAAAATGTCTTTCATAAAATTTGGTTTCTCGCGAATGAAATTCGATATATTTTCGCAATAGCGAACACTGGTATCATAATCCTTTGCATAGAGTTTTTGATGTATTTCAATTCGGTATGGATGAAGTTTATTTTTATCAATATTTTGTCTTGCAATTTTTCCCGTTCCAACATGAGCATTCTCAGCTGTTGAAAGCATCACATTCAATTCCTGTATTAGTTTCAATTTTATTTACTACTTACCTATTATTGTGCTTGATACTGCCTGTTTTCTCAAATCTTTCTTTAACCCTCCGAAAACTCTCTGGTCATATAGACCTTGGGACTGCATACATTCTACTGGCTAATATACAAATTCTGCCACACTCAGTAATAGTTGAAGCGAAAAAATATTAGATTTCAACTATAAATTCACCTCCTCGACAATTGAATGTCAAGTTTGTTGACAATTCCTACAACATTAAAATGTTCCAAGGATGATTTGATATAACTAATAACATGATCTACATTCCGGGTGGATGTTAGTAGTATTGAAACGACCGTTTGGTAGGTAGAGAGGGGGAAAACACGAGTGGACACGATTTGCTGTCGCAGCTTATGCTACGGCGAATCTTCACCAGTGTATTGGCATGCAGCGTTTGAAGGGTTATGTTTGTTTAATTAATAAATAGGTAGTGCAGTTATTTATTCAACTTTGCAATATTTTACTCGTTACCTTGCCAAAATGTCCAGTGATAAGTACTATTCAGTAGCGGAAAAAGAAATAGGAGTGTTAGGAAAGTTATAGGAGTGTAAGTTCTCTACGTCTCGGGAATCGCCTATACCAAATAATTTGGTACGCCTATGGAATTTCTATTAATAGCCATAGTTAGACAATGGTTCGGGTATCTTCGATAAAAATTGGTTGTTAGGTGGGGAAAGGCCAAAGTGGTCGTTTCAATACTGGGTGAGCTCTACAGAACCTGCTTTTCGAAGGAGAGACTTGTGAAAACAGGAAGTGTAAAGCACAAGAAGTAAACAAAACGTGGAAGGAAGAGAATAAAACTTAACTGTTCAGAATCTTCACGTAGGTACAAGCGAAATTGCAAATGATACATTTTTGGAGGGGCAGCAAGATCCCAAGTCCTCACGCTCCTAGACTTATATCTCTGGGGATATGTTGAAAGGAGAAGTCTACCGCGAGAAACCAACGACACCAGAAGATATGAAGAATATAATTAGAGAACTTCAATTGAAGTCTAAACAGCAATTGTAGATAGACTCAATTTGTACATAGCTCAAAATGGGAGATTGTTTGAACATCTGCTGTGAATTTACGCTATTTTGAATTGGTTGAGTTTATTTTGTTACCTCTTTTGTTCAGCATTGAATAAAAAAATCGTTATTGCTGTTATGCTGACTTTTTCGTACTTTCCTTAAGATTTCTATACATTTGCGAAGAAAATCAAGTAGGCGCAAACACACCATTTTCTGCAAACTCATAGTGTGGACTATTCTGGTATAGCCTTATTTACCAGGCTGTTCCGTTTGAAAAAACTGAGGAAAAAGTGATTCCGAGTTTTGGTGGTCCATGTATGGCAAAAGTGCTATCCGGCAAAATTATGAATGGGAAATTCACCATTTTCAAGAATATTGAGTGAAAAAATTATCCTATTCCAAATTATTAATTTTGAGATATTTGGTGTTGAATGAATCCATTTTGTGACATAAATTCCACCATAACTTCCGAATGGCCTGTTATAAACCCATACAACCCCATATTTTTGAGAAACACCCTTCCAGAGGAATTAAATCGAGTGAAGATAAGTCACACATTTATCGAACAGTCTGTATGTTGGTAGTTATTTTTTATACATAGCTTTCATTGCTTTCCACAACTTCTAATCGAGACATTTTTTCCTAACTCAATTAGGGAAGCAGCTATCGTCAACCCTCGAATATTTTATACACCCTGTATATAAATATATGTATATATATATATATATATATATATATATATATATATATATATACCGTGTGTCCCAGTATACCTGTTCCAATGGATTATCTCAGCCATTTCAAAAGATAAAAATTTGAAAATTTCATGATCTCCAATTCGTTCAAGGAACCTTCAACTGAAAAAACAAAAATTGAAAGTCACTTCCAGTTTGACCGGAAGTGACTCTGACTTTTTTATTTCAAATAGCACCCTGTATATTTTTTGCAATTTTTTATTTCTACTCAAAATTATCTTTCCAACGATGTATCACACTTCGTATTTTACATTTGATTTGATGGAGAAAACGTCAATTGAAATTTCAAATTGAAAGAATTGCAGTAGGCTACGATATTTTATGTAATCTTGATTTTGACTTCAATAATAATTGATAATTTATGAACAATTATTCCTTATTTCCATAACGAGTTGCAAATAATATTTTTTTTACGTTCATGCAAAAACCAAAAAATGTTTCATTTAGGTGGCACTAAACTGTAAGGAAGACATTGTTTGTTTAAATCTATCTGCTAAAAGTAATACAAAAACATTTTGTGTAATTCAGTTGATATTCGAAGGAACTGATTTTATTTTTAACAAATTGCATTTTCTAGTAATTTCATAGTCCATTATGTAATGAATATGATTGACAATTATATGAAACATGCAACTATTTCAAACGTAATTACAATCTCACAGAAAATGGGCTAAATTTGGCCTCGATTTGAAAGTGCAATAAAGAACCAGTTTTTCCACCAAATAAAGTTATGTATTTTGCATGAACGTAGAAAAGGAAATATTTCTCACTCATAATCGTCATCAATAATAAAACCTTCCTCAAGTTGAAATCAACTATGTATTTTACCGAACGTCAAACAAAGAATGTATAGTAAAAGAAACAAAAAATTACAAAGAAAGGGGGCACAAGAATATAATAACTGAAGCATATGTTCGAAATGTTGACCAACTGCTTCTAAACATCTTTCAGCTCGTTGGAGTAGTTCTCGCGAAGTAACACTTCTCAACACATCAGCATTAAGGGCTCTACATTCATTCCTTATTTTGTTTTTTAGATCTTCCAAATCAATAGGAGGAGTCTGGTACACACGATCTTTCAAATACCCCCAAAGGAAGAAATCCAGCGGTGTTAAATCTGGAGATTTTGCAGGCCATCTTATCGGTCCGTGTGTGCCGATCCATCTATGTTCAAATGTTTCATTTAATTAATTCCTTACCGCTATAGCATTGTGGGGGGGTGCACCATCCTGTTGAAAATGAATGTTTCTACGCATATGTAAAGGAATATTTCCAAGAAAATGAGGAAGTTCATCCCGAAGGAATTCTAGGTACATTCGATGGTTTGAATTTGGCAATTTTGAGAATGCGCTGAATTGATGAACGAGAAATACCGCTCTCCTGTTCTATGTTTCTAATAGAGATATGGGGATCAACAACCACTCTTCCTAAAACTGCAACACTATGCTCTTCGTCCGTAGCATTTTTCCTTTTAAAGACAGTACGCTTTTTATGAAATGATCCACTTGTTGCCAAATTCGAAGCCAAGCGTGTGAAATACATAGCGCTTGGCATTCGTCTATCAGGGTATTTCTCTCTATATGCACGTAGGGCAGCCCGACGATTATTTTCGCATTTTCCATAAATCAGTATCATATCCAATTTCTCTTGATTAGTGAAGTTATCATCATTTTCACGGTTATTCATTCTTGAATGTTGGTTTCTCTGACACGCACACATCTATTGAGAATTATTAACTGTCAAAGTAATAAACAAATGTTTCCATGGCACACTAAGGTTTTCATTTAAGAATTATTAATTCTTCCAGTTCTACTACAATTCTAATAATTTGAAATTTGACATTCTCTTCATCATCTCGAGTGCAAAATTGTTCATGAGTTATCAATTATTTTTGAAGACAAAATCAAGATTACATAAAATATCGTACCTCTGCAATTCTTTCAATTAAAAATTTCAATTGACGTTTTCTCCATCAAATCAAATGTAAAATACAAAGTGTGATAAATCGTTGGAAAGATAGATTTGAGTAGAAATAAAAAATTGCAAAAAATATACAGGGTACTATTTGAAATAAAAAAGTCAGAGTCACTTCGGGTCAAACCGGAAGTGACTTTCAATTTTTGTTCTTCTCAGTTGAAGGTTCCTTGAACGAATTGGAGATCATGAAATTTTCGAATTTTTATCTTTCGAAATGTCTAAGATAATCCATTGGAACAGGTATACTGGGACACCCGGTATATATACAGTGTGACCCATTTAAAATGGAACCACCCCTGTAGAATACGCATTCTTCAGTCAATCTCAAAAATTATTTTTTTTCCATATTTAGCATCAAAAACTGTATCTTGACACACATTATCATAACTTTAGTTTCATATCCAAGGCACTCTATGGTTTTTTTCATTGTCAAAATCGGCAAAAAATTATTAGGCAATTTTTGTTTTCGAATTTGACTACACCACTGGATTCGTAGTCGTTGAAAATGAAAACCATCAAAATTTCATGAAAAAATATTGGTTAACAACGAAGTTACAAAAACTTCAATTTTGGAAACAAAGTATTTGATTATAATTTTTATTCAGATTATAGACATATTTAAAATCTGGCAACACTGCCGCTACAAAGTAGAACACCAGTGAATTTGAACAGCTCAAATCCGAAGTCAATGGATCATTCCGTTCTACAGTTATAACTCCTGAAAGTATGGTAATGTGAACGATTTGTGGTGTACTAAATCACAGCCTACTATTGATTTAGTACAATACCTATGCCTAATGTATTGGTTCAGCTTTCCTCAAATTATTGATACCTTCTCTAAAAGCTTGTTTCAGTTGAGTTTTGCAGAATTCAAAAGGAACATTTTTGTCCTGCTTTCTGTTTTATTATTGAATAAATAATTTTGATACTTTAAAACTTGATTCGGTTAATTTCGTTTTTATCGGCTATGGAAGACTGCATAACTTGAAAATGAAATTTTAATTTTCTGTTATTTTCGAATACAATAATAATCTAAACTTAAATAAATGATTTTCAGGGAATATAATTTACAAATCCAGTGGCTTAGTCAGATTTTTATTACAAAATCGCTTCCACCACAAATCGCTCACATTACCATATTTTCAGGAGTTATAACTGTAGAACGGAATGAGCTATTGACTTCGGATTTTCGCTGTACAAATTCACTGGTGTTCTACTTTGTATCGGCAGTGTTGCCAGATTTTGAATATGTCTATAATCTAAATAAAAATTATAATCAAATACTTTGTTTCCAAAATTGAAGTTGTTGTAACTTCGTTGTTAACCAATATTTTTTTATGAAATTTTTATGGTTTTCATTTATAACACTACAAATCCAGTGGTGTAGTCAAATCAAAACAAAAATTGCCTAATAATTTTTTGCCGTTTTTGACGAAGAAAAAAAACCATAGAGTGCCTTGGAAATGAAACTAAAGTTATGAAAATTTGTGTCAAGATACAGTTTTATGATTCGTAATATTCAAAAAAAAAATTTCTGAGAATGATTGAAAAATGCGTATTCTACAGGGGTGGCTCCATTTTAAATGGGTCACACTGTATATATATATATATATATATATATATATATATAGGGTGAGTCAGAATGGGACCGACTACAGATTCCTCACCTCATTTCGAGATAAAAGTTGCTATCAAGGAATGTCCTAAAATGCATCCCCGCTGAGATAACGGGTGTCGAAAGTACGAAAAAAATTAAGATTAAATTTGTTTTCTCCAAAATTCCTGAAGAAAAAAATTCTAAATTTGGTACACTAATCAAGGTTTATCAACGTGCTAATTTGAAGTTAAACTTTTTTATTTTTGTAAACCAGTGGCGTAGTTACGATGTTATGTGGTCATATGTTCCTTCATATTTTCTTGAGACAACTGAATGGACAAATGAGCCCTTAGTATAGACATAATTTCCTATGTGCAATAATCGCATAATGCTAATTTCTTACAACATATCGGAATATGTGTCATTTTTTAATGTAGGGAAAATCGGAAACATAGTACGTGTGAGTCAGAATGAGACCGATAACTACATTTTTTCATTCGTCATATTATTTGATCGAATCGATGTCGTGGATTCACTGATGTTACCATACTTTTTTGCATATGATTGCTTTGACAGATCAACTGACAAACAAACCCAACCTCAAATTCATAATACTCCACTTAGATAAGAGTTAAGGTCTGAAATATTTTTTGCGAAAAACTGAAGATAAGTACTCTCAATTTGTTGAAGTTTTATGTTGGAGTATCATTATCAAAGCCATTTCTGATTGAATTATCTAGGAAAATATTATTCAATCAACATGTTTTTGATGAAGAAAAACTATTTTTGCGTATTAATACCTACTCAAATGATTTCTTTCGATTCGTGTTAAGTGGTTGCAAAGTCGAGCCTTTCATGCTAGTTTGTGGTAGGCTGTTCAGTACAGCACTGATCAACGCATAAAACATACAGGAAATTTGGAACTAAAAAGAAACGTAGCCTTTTTCCATTGTTCCTGGTAGAAACACACTGATATATCGATTCTTATATTAGACATAATAGACAGTAACACAAAATAGTTTGTATTATTGTCAAGTCATCTTTCATCATTTCAGTCAGTGAACATCGTTTCAAAATAGATTATTCATTTGAAGAATATATAGATATGCATTTTGTTTATGGTGAAACTGGGGAAAATGCCAGAGTCGCTGCTGAATTGAATCAACATAGATATCCAAACAGACATCATCCACATTTCACTACTTTTATAGCTGTGCATCGACGATTGAAAAAAACGGAGTCTTTTGAATTCAGTAAACACCATTGTGGTGCGAATAGAACAAGGAGAGATAATGTTACGGAAGAACAAATTCTTGAACGATCAGCAGCAGATCCTTCTAGCAGCACTTGGGCTATTTCGTATTGGTTACAAGTGTCACAATCAACAGTAAGCCGGGTAGCACGTGAACAACTATTGTATCCATTTGGCCTACAGAAGATGATGGCCCTAGATGCTGGTGATTATGGCACTCGTAGATTTTTCTGTGAATGGTTTATGAGGATGTATGAAGGAGCAAACGACTTTCACGGATGAGGAATGTTTCACAAGAGATGGATATTTCAATAGAAAGAACAGCCATTTATGGGATGAACAAAATCCGTATGGAATGTTTCGAAAAGGCTACCAACAAAAGTTTTCAGAGAATATTTGGGTAGGAATTATAGAAAATCGTTGGACCATATCTTCTTTCTCCCCGTTTGAATGTGCAGAACTACCGAGTGTTTTTTGACCATGTTTTACCTGGGCTACTTTGAAGACGTACCCCTATTGGTTCGTCAAAGAATGTGGTATCAATATGACGGAGCACAGGCTCATTTCCAACGAATTGTTCGTCAATTTCTCGATCAAACGTTCCATGATCGGTGGATAAGGTAGACGTGGTCCCATACATTGGCCTGCACGTTCTCCGGATTTAATTTCACTAGACTTTTTTTGTGGGGATACCTTGAATCCCTAATGTATGAAACACCTGTAGAATCTGTTTCTATGTAGTGTATCCACTAAACGGTTTCTATCATCTAAGAAAATATTAACACACAATAATTGTTTTTTTTCATCAAAAACATGTTGATTGGAAAATATTTTTCCAGATAATTCAATCAGAATACTCCAACATAAACTTCAACAAATTAAGAGTACTTTCGCAAAAATTAATTCAGACCTTAACTCTTTTCTAAGTGGAGTATTATGAATCTGAAGTTGGGTTTGTTTGTGAGTTGATCTGTTAAAACAATAATATGCAAGAAAGTATGGTAACATATCAGTGAATCCGCGACATCGATTCGATCAAATAATATGATGAATGAAAAAATGAGTTATTGGTCTCATTCTGACTCACCCGTACTCTGTTTCCGATTCTCCCAACATTAAAAAATGTTCAGGAGGTTGACACATTTTGTAATAAATTAGCATTATGCGATTATTGCACATAGGAAATCATATCTCTACTAAGCATATATATAAAGTTTTTCTCAATTATCTCAGAAACCTCCACTTTTAGGCACATGGAATGTTATGACTTTTAGGTTGAGTACGATGAGCCGAACTGATGTCAAACGCTCATTTTTGTCCATTCACTCGTCCCAAGAAAATATGAAGGAACATATGACCACATACCATCGTTACTACGCCACTGGTTTGCGAAAATAAAAAGTTATAACTTCAAATTAGCACGTTGATAAACCTTGATTAGTGTACCAAGTTTCAAATGTTTTCCTTCAGGAATTTTGGAGAAAACAAATTAAATCTTAATTTTTTTCGTACCTTCGAAATAAGGTGAGGAATCTGTAGTCGGAGTTTGTCGGTCTTATTCTGACTCACCCCTTATGTATATATGTTATGTTATAATCATCTCATTTCCTCAATGGTTTTTCATTGTTCTGACCTCTATGTCGGAATTCCGTGATACAAGTCGGAATTCCGACTTACAAGTCAAAATTCCGAGATACAAGTCGAAATTGTAAAATAAAAAAGCGTGACATTCGGACTCCTTCGTAATTACTCTTATGAGTTGAAAAAATACCATTACATAACGTTCGATATACATGTTTAGCGTTATTGTTCATACAATTTTTCGAACCCATGGACTAATTACATTTTTTTGCCATTTCATTCGTTATAAAAATTATGATTTTCGAAAAAAATATCTCAAAAAAATTTTAATTGATAAAAAACATTTTTTTATTGTTTTTATTGTTTAAAGAGAACATTTAAAAAACTTGTTTTAAAATTGATAATTGGCGATTCTCTGAAAGATATCAAAAAAATCGCATTTAAACTTAAATTAGTTTTTGCATAATTGCAATTTGAATTTTTTAATGCACTTTATTGGAGCAAGCCTGGATGCGTCATAGGTGGTATAGGCTTGCTTTAATAATAGGTAAAATAATTTTTTTTTTAATTAATGATTTGCGATTTTTTAAAAGATACAAAACAAGTCGCATTCAATCTGTTTATCAAATAAACAATTATTCATAGAATTTTTCAATGCACTTTATTGGTGCAGGCTTGCTTCAATAAAGTGCATTAGAAAATCAAAATTGCAATGATGCAAAAACTAATGATACGACAGCGCCTGAATTTTTTACACATAAAGTAAATATTAATCTATGTTGCAAAGAGCGGGCGCTACAACTTGAAAAATGGTGGTGTTATGAATTTTTCAAAAAACGCTGATCTTTTCATTTTTTTCGGTTGTTTTTCGTTACTAATAATACGATCGAGTCGTGTTGAGGCAATTTTTTTCACATCCGAATTCTCTACAATTTGTCCATAGAGAGCATCGATATTGCTTCAATAGTTTTCGTGTTACAAGCAAAAAACGGAAAAAACACGATTTTTTGCTCTTAAATGTTTATAACAAATTGAGCAAATAGAAGGAAACATAACAGGATATAACTACGGATCGTCTTCTGTATGATGGCACAGTCGGTTTTCTGGTACTATTTTTGTCAAGAAAAAATCTGTCATGATTACCCTAGTGAGTAATCTCAAATCTTTCAATAACTTTGGCATATAACTGAACTTTTAATTATTTTTTTCAGTAGGAATCGAACCCACGACCTCTAGATTTCTAGTCTATGCTCTAGCATCATTCAATCAATATTGAAAAATGAACAAAGGGCCCAAAGGAGTGAACTTTTTGAGTTGTACAAGGTAATTTATTTATCTCCATCTCTGATACCATCACAAGTACAGACAAATTTTTCATACTAATCAAACATACTACAAATTTGCATCTAGTACCATTCTCGTTTGTTTCTACTGATCACAGTGAATAATAAACAAACTAAGATATAAAAAATACATACTTGAAGAGCATCATTATATATGTCACCCATCTGTCATGTCCTTGGCGACCCGTCGATTTGTTAGGGTAGTGTTCTTTTTTAGGTATTGCCACTTGAAAACATCTTGGCCACGTTCGGTGCATTGTTACATTCGTCATTCAAGTATACTTGAAATCGAGCAGATGTTTTATATTTTCTGCTGAAAATATTTATATGGAATGACCATTGGAGAGATCAATACTGTGTAATCAATTGTTTGGTGTTTTCGAGGGCAGAGTTGCGTAAAAATCATTCGACTAGAATTGATCTGCCCGCCCTTCTTTCAGTACCCAATGAACTGACGGAAATATATAAATGTAAAGTGGATTTATTGCAATTCAAACGTTGACATAACTCTGATTATAAACTGCAAATGTGAAATTTAAGAGGTAATCAGTAATATAAGTGTTCAATCATTATAAATTTCCGTATGAAAATATTGGATTCATCATTTAATTTTTTCTGTAACACTTCTGAATCTGTGCTTAACTTTGCACTGATTGGTTGATTAACATCTTGAATAACCTGCAAAATAGAGTTGATGTGTTGATTTCAAAAAGCTTGCGCGCGAAGTGTTTATAAAAGTAGGTACCAATTAATTTCATTGGACAATGATTGGTTGGTAAGTAACAACTTGTCGCACTATTAATTTCATTACAATTCTCGCGACAATTTTTTTGAAACCAAATAATTCAACAAAAAATAATTAAATCATTGTCAGCGATGACTTGAACTTATTTTATACGTTTTAGTACACGGCTCAAATAAAAACTTATCATTAAAAAGTTTTTTTATTATTTAACTTATTTTTTGCTTCTTAGTTAGTTCACCTTAATCTGTTCATTTCTAATAAAGCATCGTTATCACAAGGTATCTTCCCTGTAAGCTCTGAGCTGAAAGAAATAATGATCTCCGACCCCAGAAACTCCCACACACCAATTTTGAATAGAATCTGAAATCGCCATTTCGAATTCATAGATTTTGACAAAAATTCATAATCTCCGAACCTGAAAACTCCAAGATAACAATTTTGAATGAAATATGACCATAATCAGAAAACTCATCCTCCATATTGGGGCCGCATTTTTGAATTTATGAATTTTGATAAAAACTTCAAAATCTCCGACCGTGAAAATCGCTGTATACCAATCTTGAATCGAATCGGGCCATCATCACAAAATTCGTCCTATATTTTGTGGCCGCCATTTCAAATTTATTAATTTTGACAAAAAAATCCATAATTTCCGACCCCGAAAACCCCCGCATGCCAATTTGAATCGAATTGGACCATAATCACAAAACTCGTCCATGATGTTAGGGCCGCCATCTTGAATTTACGAATGTCGATAAAAGTTTCATAATCTCCGACCCCTAAAACCCCCATATACCAATTTTGAATCGAATACATTTGCCCGCCATCCTGGAGCCACCATTCTGTTTTTTCTTAACCAAAATTCCGTAATGCATTGTCACCGGAATTATGAACACCTGCCTAATTTCAAATTAATCGGACGACTGAAAGTCGGTCGAAATTCACTTACAAGACCCAAACTAACAAACAAAAGAACTAGCTGACAAGTGAAACTGAATAAACGCTTATCATAAAAGCTTGTGAAAAATAGAATATGATTCAATATATAATGAAAAGTAGATGAAAAGTACCTTGATGAACTGACATACGCTTCGTATATGCCTTATTGTTGATTTTTGTATTAAAAGAGTGTGTATTGAGTGAATGACTCGAGAAGACATGAACTGAAGGGAGGCTTGGAAGATGTGTTGAAACAATGATATGAAAGCGTACCCTTAAGAAGCTTGGGAGTTGTGTCGAGAGAACGACATGAAAGCTTTCCTCCAGGCAGATATTTTTGTGTATTTCCGCAATTAGAAAGGTGATTATCGTGGTTTCACTTTTCTGGAAGTTTTGTCAGAAAAAAAAATACAGTATGATATACTTGTTAAAATATATTTTATCTATCCAGTTATTAGTGTAAAAGATACGAACAATAATTTTAGAAAGAACCTTTAATTGGTGGTGTTTTATTTGTTGGGATTTCACAATAGCACAATTGATGTTTTTTTTTTCAACTGAGAATAAGCAGTCAAATAACTTATTGATATAACAATTTTTTTCGAATTAGTTCCGGAATAATGGCATGTCTGATTTCTCAGTGAGTCCTTGACTTAAAAATATATATGAGTGTAAATGAGGCATTTTGTGAAACATGTTTTTCGGGGGTCAATATATGGTACCTAACTTATTGGTTGAACATGAATACAAAGGAATTATTCTCTCAGTGTTGGTATGTTCAATATGTTACAGTTTTATGGATTTTCTTATATTCTTGCATTTATGATCAAAGAAAAAATAAGATTTGCATTACAAACTGAACGACATTCGTTTTATGTCTTATTAAGGATTCAGTTTGATGATTTGTTTTGTGAGGGATAATGTGTTTCGAGTAAGAAACTCGAGGAATGGGTGAATTATCTCGTGAAAGACGAGATGCGATTGTGTATTTGGGGAAGAATACACGAACTGAAGGAGGGCTTGGAAGAATTGTCAATGAAGTGACATGAAAGTCTACCTTTAGGAAGATTTTATTTCTTGTAATGGGTATATAATGATGATAATTAAAAGATGAATACACGAACTCCATCTTGAATTTATGAATTTTGACAAAAAAATCAAAATCTCTGTTCGCGAAAACCGCCGCATACCGATTTTAAATCGAATTGGACCATAATCACAAAACTCGCCCGCCTCCACAAATCTCGCCCGCCATCTGGAGCCGCCATTTTGTTTTTTTCTCTAAGAAAAATTCCATAATGCATTGTCACCATGTCAAATTTCAGAAGTCGCTCAAAATTCACTTGCAAGATTTGACCCTTACTAACGAACGAACGGAACAAGTGAAACTAAATAAAATCTTATGAAAATGCGATTGCGATGAGACATTTACGAAGGCTAGAAGGGCCAACAACAAAATATTTATAAAAACATTTGGAATTGTCACTTTGAAGTGACAATTGTCACTTTGAACTGACAATTGTCACTTTAACTGCAATTTTAACTGACAATTGTCACTTCGAAGTGACAATTGTCAGTTAAAGTCAATCACAAATGTTTTTGTAAGTGACAATTATCACTTCGAAGTGACAATTGTCACTTCGAAGTGACAATTGTCAGTTCGAAGTGACAATTGTCAGTTCAAAGTGACAATTGTCACTTCAAAGTGACAATTGTCAGTTCAGTGACAATTGTCATTCAAGGACAATTGTCATTCAAAGTGACAATTGTCATTCAAGTGACAATTGTCAGTTCAAAGGACAATTGTAGTTAAAGTGGCAATTCCAATTGTTTTGAAGTGACAATTGTCAGTTCAAAGTGACAATTGTCAGTTCAAAGTGACAATTGTCAATTCGAAGTGACAATTGTCACTTCAAAGTGACAATTGTCAGTTCAAACTGGCAATTCCAAATGTTTTAAAAAATATTTTGTTGTTGGCCCTTCTACGCCTCCGTAGACATTTGACGAAACAAATTTTATAAACAAATAGTTCGATTGCAATATTTTTCAAAAATGTGTTTTGTGTTTGGACACACATATTTTTTTTTTTTTTTGGTAGCTTCTTGAAGACTTGGCTTTCATAGTCGCTTCGAAGCTTTTTTTTCCCAAAATCACCGCATTCATGTGATCCGGTACTTTTTTAACCCGACACTAGATTTGACAGAAAATCAACATAGGAAAAAAAATATGTTGTTACTGTTAGCAACCGATTTAAAGATGACCAATCAACAACTTTCATTGCCATGTTTGTGAGACTTTTCTGACAATACTGACACCTGTTTAAAAGCGACGAAACATCTGATGTGAATGTTCACAAAAAAAGCAAAAATTTTTTTTTATTAAATGAAAATGACACAGTATGAAATGAAATGTACGATACACGACCGTGAAATGTCATTGAAGTACTCGTCTAGAAATTCCAGACTCGGCTTCTTCGTCGCGTCTCGTCGCCTCGTAAAAACATCTAGGCTTGAACTTTAATAAGCCAATTCCCGGACTTAACGTGAATTACTATTGCAAATGTTTGTTGCGAAATGGATGAATATCTACTACTTCACCCAGGCTGACCACCTGTAGAACAGATTCGGGATATTTGCCACTCATTAGTACAAGGTAGGTCAAGCAGACAAATGAATAATGTCTAGGAACCCAAATGAAACGATCAGAATCCAACCATTTCTTAGTTTTCGTTGAGATCGCACCAACAGAATGGGAAAAACACCTAACCTTGCATTTATGCAATATGTTCATTGTATAATTTTACTTTAATTGTTTTATATTGATATAACTTATAACTTAGAAAGTAGAAGTAAATGTCTCTAATTTCACGTTCTCATTCAAAGTAGTCTATTAAAGATCCTACTATTTGGGGAGACTGTTTTGTTTTGTTCATATTAATAATGCACAAGTCTTATTGAAAGAATTGATTAGTTATCAAACAGAAAACACTAAAGAATCAAATGAAATAATACACAAATAACAATAACATTCACAGCTGTCAGACGAATGCATTCTACAACGTCTAATATCCTACTATAGCAGGGTAGTAAAATGAAATTTTACTAATTTAATCGATATTCAACGCATGGGAATTACAATTGTTATGTTAGATATACGAAATTAACAAAAAAAGACTCCATTCTCTTTTCAACGTGAACATACTTTATGATTTCAAAAATTGTTAATATTAATTAATTATGAATAATTGAAGCTAACATTTTTTTTTATAAATTCGAATCAAAGAAATGTTTTCGTAAAGAAACAATGTAATAAAAAATCTGTTACTATTTAATTGGGTCATTTATTCAAAAAAAATCAACAAAGAAATGGATTAGTTGCATTTCGTTTTATGTGAGTTTGAGAAAACAATAATTTCTGGAAGAAAAATATCTAATTTTTTTTGTGTTGATATTTTTTTTTCGGACAATTTTACAATATATTAAAGATCAATTTTCAATCAATTTCGTGAAAATTGTTACCAGATCAAAAGGAAAAAACATGTTTATTTATTGTTCAATAAACAATTCGTGTAAACAATATTTATAGATATATTTCTTATTTCTTTAGATTCTAGCAATTCAAAAAGTCCTTTATAACTGAACGTCGAAAAAAAAATATTTTCTATGTTATTGATTGAAATTTTTTTTAATGTTTAGGAATATAGAGCTGGTTCTGTTATTTTCTCAGGATTCAAATGAGATATAAAATATCTATAGAGACTATTCAAAACAATTTTTTATTAATTATACAATAAAACTATTTTCTAAAAAAAATGGTTTCATGTTGTCAATTCAAACAATATGTTTTGAAATCATTCATTTGTAAATTTTAACCAAATATGAAATTTTTATGTTTATAATTTCCTTCTTTTTTTAAAAAACAAAAAAGATTTTAATAATCATTATCGATATATTATATCTCATTCAAATCCTAATTAAAATAACAAAACCAGACATATATTTCTAAACGTTGAAAACATGTTTCAATGTTCAGGTATACCAGACTTTTCTTTAATCTGAAAAAATATGTAATAGATCTATAAATATTCTTTATCACGAATTGTTAATTGAATAATAAATAAAATTATTCTTTTCCTCCTGATCTGGAAAAAACTTTTTTCTAATTGGAAATTTATCCGCAATATATTGTTGAATTGTAAGAAAAAAATATTAACACAGAAAAATTAGATTTATTTTCTTCTTAAAATTATTATTTTCTCAAATTCGCAAAACTCAAACAAAATAGGAAAATAAACAACCCATCCATTACTTTTTTTCAACTAATGACTCAAAAAATGAGTAACATTTTTTCTATTACTTGTTTTAATTCATAATTATTTGTTTTTTGTCAATTGGAGCAATATGTCGGAAAATCTTGTTTTATCTGAAATCAAGCATACGTAAATTCTTTCCAGATAGGGAATTAATGTTAATATTTTCATTGTATAATTTATAAAAAAATGTTTTAAATAATCTTTATAGGTTTTTTATCTCATTTGAATCCCAATAAAAATAACAGAACCAGCTATATATTTCCAAACGTTAAACAAAAATTTTGGATAAATAACATAGAAAAATTATTTCTTCCAACGTTCAGTTATACAAGACTTTCTGAATAGTAAAAATAAAAAAAATATAATTATAAATATTGTTTATCACGAATTGTATATTGAATAATAAATAAAAATGTTTTTCCTCCTGATCTGGTAACAATTTTCATCTAATTTATTGGAAATTAATTTTCAATATATTGTTAAAATGTCCGAAAAAACAATATCAACACAAAAAATTTTAATTTTTTTTTTAGAATTATTGTTTCCTCAAACTCACAACATATACAATGTAACTAATCCATTCCTTTGTGGATTTTTTTTGAACAAATGACTCAAATAAATAGAAACAGATATTTTATCACATTGTTTCTTGGAAAAAACATTTCTTTGATTCGAATTTATTAAAAAAAAGTATCAGCTTCCATTATTTATAATTAATTAATACTAACAATTTTAGAAATCTTATAGTATTTTCACGTTGAAAAGAGAATGTCGCCATTTTTGTTAATTTCGTATATGCAACATTTCCAATAAAATGCGTTAAATATCGAAGAAACTAGTGAAATTTTTATTCAAAACTTGCCTAGCATGTTAGTATATGATATTAGCCATTGCAGAATGCATTCGTCTGACAGCTGTAAATGTTACTGTTGTTTGTGTATATTTCATTTGATTCTTCAGTGTATTCCGTTTGATGATAAAAGTTTTGAGAACTAATCAATTTTTTCCATAAGACTTGTGTATTATTAATATGCACATCTCTAAAATATTGTCAAAACAGTCTTCACAAATAGTAGCGACTTTAATAGACTACTTCGAAGAAGAACGTGAAATTGGAGCACCTTTACTTCTACTGACTGCTGTTATCTATAACAACTAAAGTAAAATTATACAATGAATATATTATATAAATACAAGATTGCATCAACATATCAACGAAAACTAAGAAATTGATAGTTTTATTCATTTTATTTGGGTTCCTCGACGTTAGTCATTTGTCTGCTTAACCTACCCTGTACTGATGAGGGGCAAATACCACGAAACCAGTCTACAGGTCTTCAGCCTGAGTGAACTGGTAAATATTTATTCATTTCGCAATAAATATTTGCGATAGTTATTTACGTTAAGTCCGGGAAATTGCTTAGACAAAAAAGACAAAGACAAAGAACTTTATTAGTACTTCCAATTGGAGCCATCGTTTGATGTATGTACAAGATGTATTAAAGTACAAGTCTAGATGTTCACGGACGAGACGACGAAAGAGCCGAGTCTGGAATTTCTAGACGAGTTCTTCAACGACATTTCACACCGTGATGATAACTTAGTTATCAAAATGCGCATATAGGTGTGAAGTGAATGAGTGTGGTGTGGTGTGTGTGCAATTTTTTGATTGTGTGACACTACAGCGTCTAGACAGTCTTCATATTACTGTAAAAGTTTATAAGTAATAGGTAGGTAAAAAATCATACAGTCGAACAGCAAAAATAATTTAATGCCAATGAGGCACGAAGATTTACATCAGGACATGTTTCGAAGGATTTTTCCTTCATCATCAGCGAAACGTAGAAGGGGTTACAAGCAAATCTAGAGAAGTAAAATGTTACAATTACAAGGGGGGCAAACATTAAGAGAAAAATTCAACCTACCATTGTATGGTGGAAAAAATTATGAAGATATCACACTAACAAATCTATATATGACCATAAACACATTAAAGTGTCCGCATCTAGTGCGGGTTCACTATTGTTAGGGGCAATGGTTAGTCCTAACAAACATATTTAGTTACCAAGGATTTAAAATATCATCCGAAAACACATGGACGAAAATAGGTTAATGACTGACATATGACAACGACTTAGACCTATGGAACATCAAGTTTTAAAGTGGCAGAGAAATATTTGTGACTGTGATATGGAATCGAGAAAAAGAAGTAGCTGGGTGTGGTGTAGAGGTGTGTTATGAAATTCGATCTAGAGATGGGAGATCAAAATATTTTCTACCATACAAAGGTAGGTTAAATTTTTCTCTTAATGTTTGCCCCCCTTGTAATTGTAACATTTTACTTCTCTAGATTTGCTTGTAACCCCTTCTACGTTTCGCTGATGATGAAGGATTAATCCTTCGAAACATGTCCTGATGTAAATCTTCGTGCCTCATTGGCATTAAATTATTTTTGGTGGAGTTCGACTGTATGATTTTTTACCTACTTATTAATATCACCTCCACTGTATGAGATGGATCGCCTACGTTGTTTATAAGTAATTTCATTATAATTTGCATTCAAATATAATATTTGTTGAAAATTAATGTGTTAAGTTAAAAAACTAAAATTTAGTTCCGATCGGGGAAAAATGACTTTCACGGACTAGTGATGTAATGTTTCATTTCCCGGAGTCAAACTGACAACGTAATGTGGAATATTACGGAACAGTCTTGTAGGACTTTGCAGGATTATCCATCGGATGTAATCCAACGTCCGTCGAGGCATTAGCTAGGGCAGTAGTTATTTTTTATGGATATTTGACCAACATACACCTAATGTATAGGTTTTTGTAGTTTGAATAAGACATTTTTAACTTTTAATGAAATCATAGTGTGTTACAGACTGCTGTCTCGTATTATAAAAATATAAGAGTCGAAAAAATCAAATAAATAGAAGAGGATTTCGGAAGACCAATTGAAGCCAATCGTTTCCTGTGGGCGGAAATAAAAGAGAACCATAAAAAAGGTGGAGAGTCGCCCTAGAGAAAGTTAAAAGTGCATTGGTAAAAATATGGGAAATCAAAACACAAAGATAAAAAAACTTTTTAACAAAAAATTAAACCGACGAAATACGGAACTGAAAAGTAAAAAATAAAATAAACCTTCTTAGGCTCAATAACTAAGCTCCTAAATTAATGTAAGTAACTAATTTTGAGTCGGCGCCAAACAAACAAGCAAATGAATTAGGTAAGGCGTAAAATGATGGCATCGAGTTGGGCGGTGACATTCTGATAATTTTTTTAAAGTAATTTAATGATCTTCGTTGATTGTTTGTTTGGCGCCGACTCAAAATTAGTTACTTACATTAGTTCAGGAGCTTAGTTATTGAGACTAAAAGGGTTTATTTTATTTTTTAATTTTTAGTTCCGTAATTCGTCGGTTTGATTTTTTGTTAAAAAGTTTTTATCTTTCAATTTTGTGTAGCTGAAATCTACTAATTACTAACTGCTTGTTTTTTTATTACTTCCAAAATACTTACTTACCCACCTTACTTCAACTATTACCAGTTAAATAATATGATTATCTACTTTTACTATTTGTTGTAATATAAATCATTTTTGTTGTTCTAGTTAGTTTATTTCATTACTTTGTATAACATTCCATCCTCTCATAGTATGAATTTATTGTGATAATGACACTAACGATCTGTCATTGTCAACAACATATGTGTGCCAATGTTCACAAGTAAAAAATCCATTATCCCCTATTTTTCTACCCGTAAGGGTGGATAATTCCATTCGAAACCAAATGTGACCAACTATGAGGTATACCCTATTTGATAAAAGAAGAATCATCCAAATCGAAGATCCCAGTACAAAGTTATAGCTGATAGAATCGGTTAACGGACCAGAATTCAGAGGGTGAGAGATCAATATCTTTAATTTTGCTACCCTTAGGGGTAGGTTTCATCTTTTAAATTCAAATGGGACCAACTTCGGAGTACACCCTATCCACTGAGGAAAGAATTATCGGAATCAGTCGTCTCAGTAGAAAATTATGCGTGATCATACATAAATAAAAATATATATACGCATCGACTAGAACCTCCTCCTTTTTGGTTTCGTCGGTTAAAAACTGAAAGAAAATAACAGCAACGACCAACAACAAACTCTAAAAATCAGAGAATAGATGTATTGAAAAAACGCCTTTGTTCTAGCCATAATCCCTAGGATTGCAGTGCTCGATGATGATGAAGTTGAGATCACCAAAAATTTCGTAATACTACAAAATATCAAAAGTTGCGTACTTGTCTTTTTTTCCCTCCAATTATAGATGCATCTGTGTATCGTCTGCATACTGACGGATCTTAGAAAATTCACAAGAGCCCTTTGAAACGTTAACCTTATATATCAACAGTTTGTTGTATCTGATTACTCATATAGTTCTCAAAAACAAGATTGCTCCCCTACCCATCCCAAAACACCTCAGCTTATTACAAAGTGAGACGTGTTCCAGCGTATCGAATGTATTTGTAAAATTGAGTCTAGAATCGCAACATTGTATACATTCAGCTTATAACATTCCAGTGCCGTAGTGACGCTATAACTCCCACAAAATCCAGACTGAGTTTGATGCTTCAATATCACTTTAATTTTTTTTGGAAGGTGGACAGAATCCTTTACGGACATTTTTCGTTAGTGTGGAAGTCCTTGAGATCTTGCGTCTCTGCCTCAGATTCACCTGTGTTCTCTTACAGTACCCATTTCAGTAATTTTAAGCCTTTTTCGAGTTGGTACAAGTCCTCTACTGGGTCTGTGCTGTATGATTTTGATTCGCCAACTGGCTGCCCAAGAATTCTCTGTCTTCTGCGATTCAGAGTTCCGCAGTTGCATAATATGTGCGACACTGTTTCTAGCTCCTTTCCGCATAGTCTGCAGGTTAGGTCACCATTATAGAATTCCATTCTGTTGAGGTGCTTTTTTTTCTTGCTTGGATCATCAATATGCGTCTGTTTCCTGGAATAGTATGCCAGTAATATTTGTGTTTCAGTCTCCTACAGACGCTCAATTCTACGCTTTGGTAACCCAAGTGTCTGTCCTGAGTCCAGTTCTTTTTGCGAAGCTCTTCCAAACATTTCGCCGGCTTTTTGAGGACTAGCAAATCCCCGATGTTCTAACATCCAAATCAGCTTGGCGCTGTTTCGTTCTCCCAACGTTGTCAGTTCCTATTTGCAGGTCCATACCAGTTGAGACGTCACTTCCTCGCTACTTAAAGCCTCCAGTTCCGCCTGGCCGTCTGATATAATGTGGATGTACTTATAATACTATTGCTCTCCTGATATTTTTCTACGCACGTTGAAGAATTGCGTAGACCTCTGTCTGAAACACAGAGGTGTTATTACCTAGTGGATAGCGGAAACCAGTTCTTGGGTTTTCCGAAAATACGCCTGTCCCTTTTTCCGTCTCAGACTCGTTTGTGTACCAGATAATAATAATCATATTCGTATTTTTTGTTTTTCAGTATCGGATTCATAGATACAGTCATTTTGTTTCGATAAACGAGTTTATTACTTAATTACAAAAGGCGAAGTTCAGCTTATGTAACACAAGTGCTACTAAGTTGTTCTTCCATTCAACTTCAAAAAAATTCTACCTATTCTAAGACAAAAACAGAGAAGAATAGAAAAAGAATTTGGGGATGGAAAATAATTAATATAATACTAGAAAAGAGATACATTGCTAAAACTTATTATACAGTGCTTCTCAAAAGTCCTCTCCCCCCCTCTTATTTTTGGAACGATTATACATAAACAAGTGAAAATTGGAAACTGAATATTAAAGAGAGATAGAGAGATAAGTGCCATGTGAAGTGGAATGAATAGAAAAATCGAATTTAAACGGTTTTCTTCACATAAAGGATTCAATATAAAATTGAACCAGAGAAAGGTAGATCTCAGGTGAAAAACAACTACTTTCCTGGCAAATACCACGCAGAACGTTGAATGATATTCACCTGAAAATCTATGCATACTTCCATAAAATATCAATGGACATTGAATGCAAATGTTTCTTTCTGATAAGCTCGATTATGTTTTAATTTGCATTCAATGTCCATTGATATTTTATGGAAGTATGCATAGATTTTCAGGTGAATATCATTCAACGTTCTGCGTGGTATTTGCCAGGAAAGTAGTTGTTTTTCACCTGAGATCTACCTTTCTCTGGTTCAATTTTATATTGAATCCTTTATGTGAAGAAAACCGTTTAAATTCGATTTTCTATTCATTCCACTTCACATGGCACTTATCTCTCACTATATGCTACAAGATCGATGATGGTTTGTTTACGTTGTGTCTCACTTCAGCCAGAGTTCTTTGGACCTTGCCACTCCTACTGAGAAGGAATCTTTTATTTAGAAACCTATCGAGGTGGGAGATTTTCGGAGTGTTTCTTTCTGTCACTAGGTACCGCCAGTTAAAGTTTATCTTTTCCGGCGTACCTATAGGTGTTACAAGATCGATGATGGTTTGTTTACGTTGTGTCTCACTTCAGCCAGAGTTCTTTGGACTTTTGGCTGGTTGACTACTCCGTACTGATGAGGGCCAAGAAGCCTGAAACCGGTATGCGGATTGTTAGGTGAACACGACTTAAATTAAACATAATCGAGCTTATCAGAAAGAAACATTTGCATTCAATGTCCATTGATATTTTATGGAAGTATGCATAGATTTTCAGGTGAATATCATTCAACGTTCTGCGTGGTATTTGCCAGGAAAGTAGTTGTTTTTCACCTGAGATCTACCTTTCTCTGGTTCAATTTTATATTGAATCCTTTATGTGAAGAAAACCGTTTAAATTCGATTTTTTCTATGAATATTAAAGGTTGTAAGCTTCCTTACTAGTTATGATAGATGACGAAATCGTCAAAGATGACGTCACAAGGCCATTGTGACCAATAATTTTGAATGGAACCCTACGGCAAGCGACACCTCTTTCAAAAGGTATCGGGAAAACCTATTCAATGATACTAATTTTTTTGTATTTATGGCAGTTTTAGCAACTCGCTTTTAAAAAACGCAAAGATGTGATAAATCAAATCAGTTAATACTGAAATTCCAAATTCAAGCTCCGCCTCTGGATAGTTGTCAAATAAGCTGACGTTTTTGTTAGTCTCCCTACTTCGACGTTTTTGTAGTTGTCCAAGCTTTTGTACATTTAATAATTTGTGTATTGTTTATCGAACGTTTAACTGTTTTAGCAGCTTTTAGTACTTTCAATATTTTTGTACATTTTAATAATTTGTTAAACTGTTGTGAGCCGAACGTTTAAGTGCTTCAAAAAGCGAAATGGTACGTGCTTTAGGTGATGAAGTAGCAGCGATCCTAATTCTTGGTGAAACTAGACAAAATATTCATGCAGCAGAACGCATTTTTAATGAGAGGTTTGCCGATCGCCCCGTTTCGAGGACTTATTCAATGGAGCTTCTTCGTGAGTTTGAAGCAACGGGTAGTATTAATGATGCGAAACGATCTGGCAGATCACAAATTTCTGATGAGAAAAAAATTTATATACTGGCAGAAGTAGTTGATCCTACTTCTTCAACAACTCACATTGCATCTACCTGTGAAGTCAGTCGAAGTACAGTACACAGGGTATTGAAAAAATAACAAATTTCATCCATACAAATTAAAAATGGTTCGTCAACTCTCAGACGACGACCCAGACCGAAGACTAGTATTTTGTGAAAATATGGAAACTAAAATTAACCAACAGCCAGACTATGTCAAAACAATTCGTTTTAGTGACGAAAGTACTTTCTATCTAAATGGAAATGTAAATACACAGAATGTGAGGTATTGAAGTGACGCAAATCCTCACCTGTTTCGTGAAACACATACCCAATTTCCCCAGAAGGTGAATGTTTGGGCAGGTATCCTGAGAAACCACATCGTTGGGCCTCTTTTTCTAGATACTTATTCAACTGGTGAGGTTTATCTGGAGCTGTTGCAAAACGCAATAGAACCGTTAATCCTTGAAATTTTGGAAGATAATCCAGATGAATTCGGCAATTTGGAAATAACATTCCAACAGGATGGTGCTCCTCCACATTATTACGGTGCAGTAAGACGGTATTTGGATGAGGATTATCGTGGTAGATGGATTGGACGACGAGGTTCAACGGAATGGCCAGCTCGATCACCGGACCTCACACCTTTGGATTTTTTTCTGTGGGGGTACCTTGAATCGAAGGTTCACGCCACTGAACCTGACAATATTGACGTTTTAAAACAACGCATTGTTGCAGAATGGGAGGCTGTTTCCGCAGACACATTTGCAAAAGTACGAGAAGAGTTTAAAAATAGGATATTTCACTGTCAGGAAGTAAATGGAGGTCACTTCGAGCAATTTCTTTAAGTAGATACTGATTCTTAAATCTGTAATTAATATCATACTGAATGGAATTTAAATTTTAATGTTTACTAATGAGCCATTAAAACTGACATAAACACAAACCAAATTAGTATCATTAAATAGGTTTTTTCGATACCTTTTAAAAGAGGTGTCGCTTGCCATAGGGTTCCATTCAGAATTATTGGTCAAAATGGCCTTGTGACGTCATCGTTGACGATTTCGTCATCTATCATCACTAGTAGGGAAGTTTACAACCTTTAATATTCAGTTTCCAAATTTCACTTGTTTATGTATAATCGTTCCAAAAATAGGAGGGGGGAGAGGACTTTTGAGAAGCACTGTATAGGAGTAGAAATGCATATGGTAATTTATAATCAAGGTTGATTTTCTAACAGAAGTAGTTTGAATTTTTTTCGTAAAATCTAAAGTTTCATTCCTTTTGGTAACTTGACACTTGACATATATTTTAACTAAATGATCGTTTGAAAAATTCTGTTTCGAAACAGGTTGGATTAAGAGTACCTTTAAATCTGATGTTCAGATTATGAATATCGGTACGAAAAGTGATTTTCCTGTACAGGTAGGGTGGTGTTTTAGTTAGTATAATTTTTTGATTTAAATTAGTAACATTTAATTGCCGTCTGTTTTCCATTGTAATCCAACATAACTTATGGGATATTCTTTGATATTTTCTAATACCGTGAATGAGCCGAAGACACGAGTTCTACACTTTCTGTATTCTCTGAGCATACTGTTTAGTTAAACATGGGCCATATAAAGTATCTGAATAATTGAAACGTGATAAAACTTGTGCATCACAGAGAGTTGTTTTCGCCTGTTTTGAGAGTACGTGTCTGTTTTCATATATAAGTTTCAACGAAGAATATGCGAGTTATATTTGTTTGTTCATATGTTTTCCAATCCGCAAGGCGGAATCGATTGAAATTCCAAGACTTTTCTATTCATTTTTGGGTTGTAGTGAAACATTATCAACCGTTATTGTGAGAGTTTCACTTGTTTTTTGGCGACTCACTTTTGATCCAAATAGGTCGATATTCGATTTGGTGGCATTTAATAATAGACAGTGGTCTCTTGCTGACTCAATGAACGACTCGAGATCATTGTTCATAAGTGTGCATGCATTTTCTACACATCGAGGAGAAAAACTGTAATAGAATTGAGTGTCATCGGCATGAAGGTGAATCCTACAATGTTCTAGACAACGTAACATATTAGATGAATAAACTGTGAACAACAATGGACCCAATATAGAACCCTGTGGCACTCCTGACTTAAGTTTCAAATAGTTCGAATAGATTCCATCCTGGGATACTTTTTGTTACCTGTTTTTGATATAACATTCAAGAAGTTTAATTGCACTCCCCGATAGTCCCACATAATGTAATATCGCTGAAAGTAGATCGTAGTTCAGAGTGTCGAAGGCTCTACTGAAATCAAGAAGTTCAAGTACAGAACAAAGGCCCTTATCTATAGCCCTAATAATGTTCCTCTATGTGCAGTATAGTAGAGATCCCACCCTATAGATTTTCAGTTGATTCTGAACGACAATACCTAAGATTTTCTATACAGTTGCAAAATATTTATTTTATAGGTCGGAAATGGAAAATATTGGAAGGACTCGAATTTTTCTATCAGGGACAAAACTTTGAGCTAATGATTATATGAATGGTATTATTTGTGGAATCAAACAGAATTATTACTCATAATAATTTTGTATTTGCTTGGGTAAGGAGAAACAATTTTCAACTTTTTTGAATTGATAGCATAAATCTTGTTGGCTTCGCAAAAAACTAAAATGTTATAAAAATTTGTTATTCTGTACAGAACGGGATGATGTCGAACACAGCATGGTTTACGTGAAACTTTAGGATAAGTGCATTTGACAGTGCATTGTATTAGAATTGAGATTGAGTGGAAGCACATAAGAATCTTTTGATTAGATAAGCTGTAGATAGTATGGTGCGAACAGAAATCTAAGAAGGTCGCAAATCAATAGTAGGCGACGACCCTCATTATTACCTATTGTTCGAAATATAGATAAATAATGAAAATATGTGTCTCTTAAAATATTCCCAGGTCCGGATTAAAATATCTCATGAAATAGTTTGGCATTTTAATAATAGTGGGCTCTCCATTATTTTTGGCTCTTGTTGACAGTTTTGTATTTAAATTTATTTGAAATAAAAAATTTCGTAAGGTTGACTTAGAACCCTTTGTAAGGATATGTTTAAATGTGTGTAAATAATAAAATTAACTTGCCTGGCCACCAGACTTCCAGTACTAATGGGCTATTAACGAGATTATAGCGATAATGGTCTATTTACGGTTACAAAATAAATTACCTACCAGATTTGGAAAACAAGACTGTTTTGAGAACTGACCGCTTTCCAATTTCAGAAATGAAAGGGGGAAAGTTGAACAACATTTAGTCATTACCTATCTTATATTCCGTTGTGTCAGTTGTGTCTATTTTAAAGTGTCTATTCGATTTTTGTGTAGTGAAAAATGTGGCGTCCATAGGCTCATCCTGAAGCTAGTACTTCAACTGGTGGTCGACAAACGTTACAACCTCATGGGAAACCAATTATATTAAATGTTTATACTTCCCTTCTGGAACGTGGAATGTCCAAGGATCAAGCTGTGCAAGAAAGTGCTTCTTTAACAAAAACACCGTATTTCACATTGTTTAAAATAGTAAGTAACCCTATTTCAAAAAGAAAGAAACGAAAAGACTCTGGCGGTTCAAGGAAACTAGATGGCTGTGATGTAGATATAATTCGAAGAACAATTGTGCCTACATTAGATATTTCAATGCAACGGCTTAGAAAGAATGGAACTGGTTTCCAGTGTTCCAAAGAGACTTTGAGGAAGTCTCTTTTACAAAACGAATTTAAATTCAAAAAACTCACTAGTACAGGAACATTTTAATGGAATCTGTGCGTCTTAAGAAATGGAGGTTTCAATATTTATTGGCAATAAACGAATTTAGAGAATATGGTAGATCAGTAGTGTATTTGGATGAAACTTGGTTCGATACACAGGATATTCCAAACAAAAGTTGGGTTGACTCATCTGACTTGTGCCAAACTAATGCGCCGTCTAATGAAGGAAAACGCATTACGATAATTCACGCAGGAACCAAACATGGTTTTATACCAAATGCGTTGTCTTTATCGGCAAAGAATATTAAGGACTCTTTAGTCGATTATCATGATGATACTACAGCCAAATTATTTGAAGACTTGTTCCAAAATAAACTCATACCAAATATTCCACCCAACAGTATTATCGTCATGGATAAAGCACCATATTCAAATGACACCAAAGCCACTATACAAGAATATATGTTAAATAATGGTATGTACTATGAGGAAAAGTACACAAAAAAACAGTTACTGGAAGTTTTACGCAGTTATTCTATAAAAAAGATTTTTTTTGTGATTCATTGGCTGAAAGCTTGGGACATACGGTGCTCAGACTTAAGTTCAAATGTGGTAGCTCTTATTCAAACAGAAACTGCAAACATTCCTGATAGCAGCTGGGCCAAGTGTGTTTCCCATATTGAAATGGTGGAAAAGTCATATATGGATATAGGAAAAATTTCCAAAGAAAAGTTTATTATCAGTTTGGATGACGACAGTGAAAGTGAAACTGATCTTCGTGAATAATTTTGTTTATAAATACCTATTATCGAGAAACTGAACTTTCTATAAAGTATAAAGTTTGATATTTTACATTAATTAGGTATATCATATTATTATATAATATAATATAATTCTCAATTTTATTCAAGCGATTTTTCTTAATAATTATCTTAACCCAATATCATTATACCCACCTATAAAACAAAATTTAATAGCTAGGGCAGGTACAACTCTGCGTAGAATCCACCGCCTGCTGATAACTCAAGTGGTTGGTGATTTACGACCTTCTTAGATTTCTGTTCACACTTTACTGCAGTTTCAAACGTAGGCACTCGTTTATCAAATTAAAAAATTCTCAGTCACGTCAGGAAACAACGTCAGGGCATATTTGAGGCTAACCAGAGCCGGCCTGGGGCCAACTTGTTGTGCGAGGCCCTTATATATTTTATTTATTAATAAATTGAAATTTTTATTCTTTGAAGAAATTCCTATTCAATGTGCTCATTTATTCACCTTCCTCTTACTACCTCTCGGATGGCGTGCCTACTAAATATATGTTCAAAATATAAAACACATAATTTAAATAAATAATTTATTTGGTGAGAAAAACACTTTTGAATGTTTTGACAACGACAATATAATACTAGATAAAATGATATGAGAAAGGTAACAAAATCTAAACAAAACAATATATAATGTATTACGTAATATACCTACCAATAATTTGAATTATTTCACTGAGTGAAAATGAAACGTGAAACGTACATGTGAGACTCATGAGATCTTATAAAAAAATCACACACCTAGCTTTAATTTTCGAAAATTCATCTATAATGGCATCGAACTCCAGCCTCGCACTTATATCAGACTCTATCGATAATGTGGCTAATGAACTTAAACGATCTTGAGACATGGATGTGCGTAAGTAGGTCTTGATTAATTTCAGACTAGAAAATTACCTTTCCGTACTAGCAACTGTAACAGGAATTGTTTACAGTACCCTATATGCGATGAAAGTATTGGGAAACGGATTTCCCATTTCTTTCAGTCGTGTCAACAAGTCAATTGCAGTTAGTGTTTCTGGTGGCAAATTCTCAGTTCGATGAATAGTTCTGCTCCATCTACATCCCGATGTTTCCCACTACTGAGATACAAATACAAATCAAAAGCATTTTTTCAGATCTTCATCTAATTTGTCGCAATTTTGAAATATTATATAAAAAACCGAAATGTTTCGGCCCATAATAACGATAATAAATCTGTCTGCGACTACATAAACACCGATGGCTGGTCAGGTTGACGAGAGTCTCATCGATATCTGAAGTCTAGCAACGTCGGGCGTGGTTAGTACTTGAATGGGTGACTACCAGACAAGGAAGTTCCACGTTAAATATCCTAACAACTGTAGCGTAGTATAGTCCATCCAATATCAATTGCAGAAGCTGTTTCTATAGGGAGCAAATAAAAACTCACTTCGCTAACACGAGCGTATATGCGAAGAAACGAAACGAAAAATAATCTGTACAATTTGAATACAGTCTCCATCGGCACAAAGAGGCCGCTGGTCAACGTGGACTTGAGTGACTGCTGTCTGTTCTACAATCGATTCGT
Source organism: Gonioctena quinquepunctata (assembly GCA_018342105.1). NCBI lineage: Eukaryota > Metazoa > Arthropoda > Insecta > Coleoptera > Chrysomelidae > Gonioctena > Gonioctena quinquepunctata. The sequence goes on from JAFIRS010001078.1 coordinate 240,495, forward strand.
CTGGGCCAATCACGTCGGACATCAATACTGGCAGGTGTGTCTATACGATGGGAGGTCATAAATCACGCGTTATATTTGTGTTTTAATAGCTCTGGAAGAATAAAAACCAGTAGCGTATGTGGTCCTGGTGTGTGCCGATCTAAATACGTTTTAGGATATTAAAATATCTGAAATAAATTAGTTATCTCCGCCACTGCTGCTCACAGGATTTCGCCGCAAGACTTTTTTATGCTTCTGCAATTGATATTGGGAAAACTATGGCATATTCGCAGCTGCAGGCGTCTTATCAATGAGCACGAGATAAGACGATAGATAGGCCGTCCTTCGGAGGGGACGTTAAGATGTCGGTCCCGAGTTCATTTGATGTTGAGCTCGTTGAAGAACCCCACCTCTGAAGCAACAGAGGATTCGGCAAAATTTCTGGTTGGGAGGAGTGTGCTCACCGGCGTCGTTGTCTTGGTAGCAGAAATAGGCCGACGTTAAATAAAAAAAGAAGGAAGGAAGGACTACATAAACACGTTCACGTTAATGTCGTCAATATAGGTATAGTTTTCCCAATATCAATTGCAGAAGCATAAAAAAGTCTTGCGGCGAAATCCTGTGAGCAGCAGTGGCGGAGATAACTAATTTTATTCAGATATTTTAATATCCTAAAACGTATTTCGATCGGCACACACCAAGACCACATACGCTACTGGTTTTTAATCTTTCAGAGCTATTAAAACACAAATATAACGCGTGATTTATGACCTCCCATCGTATAGACACACCTGCCAGTATTGATGTCCGACTTGATTGGCACAGACGAATCGGTTGTAGAACAGACAGCAGTCACTCAAGTCCACGTTGACCAGCGGCCTCTTTGTGCCGACGGAGACTGTATACAAGTAGTACAGATTATTTTTCGTTCCGTTTCTTCGCATATACGCTCGTGTTAGCGAAGTGAGTTTTTATTTGCTCCCTATAGAAACAGCTTCTGCAATTGATATTGGATGGACTATTCACGAAATATTCAGTTATTATTCAACGACTGGATCAAATAAAACTCTTTACTCAACATGTGAACGGTTAAACATAAATTCGAAACTATGATGTTGAACGCAACTAATGACTAATAACATGTCGTTCTAACACGTGATCATCCTAAATGTAGATAGGCGGGAGAGTGGTAGGGCCTAGAGTACAATTCCGTACTTAGGAGCTTGGTTCCTTTCTGTTAGAGAAAAGCAGGCGTTGCGAGCATTAACTAGAAATTGAAATTTCTGAAGGGTGCACAAAGAGGCCATTCTTTATCAGAATTTCAGTAGTAGCAGAAAATCCATAATGTGTAAAAGTTTTTTCAAAATTGTAATCAGTGATTTTAGTAACGAAACGAAACCTTCGGTAGCGCGAGGCCTCTAAAGGCGCGAGGCCCGGGGCCGGCGCCCCGCTTGGCCACCCTTAAGGCCGGCTCTGAGGCTAACCCACAATTCTATCAAATTTAGATTTTTTTTGTTACTGTTCTGAGAATGAGACTCTTTTATTAAATCGATAGCTAGCCACAGAGAAGAACCCATTAAAAACAATCTTAGATTTGGGAAACTGGGGAAAAATTTAATATTATATTGATTGAGCTCAAATGACTCAGAATTTCTCAACTTTCTCATGGGGCATCAAATCTAAATTGCCAAAAGTGAGTATTTCCATCAGTTTTTTTCATACAAATTATGGTGAGATATCAATAATCAATCAGACACTAGGAAGAATTATGAAATGAATATTCTTCCGTCCAAAATATTCCCCATAAAAGTTTCCAATATAAACGTTTGGAATATTCAGAACATAACTACTAACGATAAAATAATAATCAAGATGAAATGTAATTGGAACTCTTGATCGTAGAACTTCATAAAAATTAAAGAACCCAAATGTTCTTTCATTAAACAACCTCATCGTTCCCTAACAACCCGAGACCAATAAATAATTAACCAATATATCCCGTTCAGGATTTGAAGACAAAAGCGGCATTCATCGTATCTGCTTTTGCATGCAAGGCAGAAACGCGCGGGGGTGTTGTTGCATTATCAAGGACGTCAGAGGATATTAGAGGGTGCGATATGATTGAGGGGGTGCACGCGACCCTTCACTGTTGCCCCCGGATCACACGGAGGCCTTCTGGGTCAACCGAATCCGGAACAAGCTGACGCGTTAGGGGGTGCACTTTAAGGGTTGTAATCGAAAAATCTATGATAATATTTACCCTGCTTCCTTCTGTGAAATGCACTTGGTATTGTTCGGGAGCTGAACTCATTGCTGTGTTCGTATCAACTATAAGGTTTCTGATTGACTCTGATAATTTATTTAAAAAACGAAATGCGATGAAACAGTTGAATGTTATTTACTGATATTCGAATTTACAGTCGCCTTGTTTCATCATCATTTATAAAACTGAATAGCTCAAAATATTATAGAGACAAACAATAAAATCCATTTTATAACGATGAATGTTTTCTTGCTTCTTCACACTGAGTATTATGGTTGTTACTATCGTTTTATAATTTCGGCCATTGAATTATTCATTCAAACAAAATCCAAATGAAGCTTTCTGTAGTAACGAACATTTTTGCTACATTTTGAACTTCAAATCAGAACGTAAAAATGTTATTCTACTTTATTCTCTGGTAAAAACAAGTAGTATTGTTCAAAGCTTATTTTTCGTGGTAGGTAAGGAAAATAATTGAAGTTCAGCGACAGAATAAGGTAAAATTTTTAAATCACATCAATGACTTGAAATAGTTTATGAAACAGAATATGATTCAGAATGACTTTGACTACTCACTTCATTGCATTCAGAGCTCTTATAATTGAATCAATAACAAAAATAATACAGTTCACAGTTACCAGAAAACAACAACAACATCGATACTTAACAAAAATACGAGACAGTCAAACTTCTGTAGACAATTGCTTTTGCCCCTAGGATGGTACCAATTCTAGAAATGGTCACAGCCATAGAAAAAATAGCTCAGAAGTCACTACCAGAAGTACCTGGTGATAACATATCTTGATGCGAAACACACTCACACAATCTTATTTTTGAATTATAATGTATTTACTTTCAATATATATATTTGACGTTGATCAAAATATAATTTTCATACACCAAATTGTTATTTTTATTTATATAATATATACATTTCCATGTAAACGATAAAAACAAAACTGAACAAAACTGACGAAACAATATTATTATTTCAACACCCCTCCATAATTATATTGTTCGGGATTAGAAGTCCAAGTCGTTGTCTCTGTTTTTGGAAAGCAGGACCTGGCAATCCTTTTGTAAGAATATCTGCTTGTTGATCACCGGTGGAAATGTATTTCACTTCTATCAGTTCTTGTCGTATAGCATCTCTGATAAAGTGATGTTTGATATAAATGTGCTTCGTCCGCTTATGATGTTCTGGATTTTTAGCTATCTGAATAGCACCTTGATTATCTTCGAAAATGACTGTTGGTCTCGGAACGGGAAAATTTATATCTTCTATGATATTTTGCAACCATATAGCTTCACAGGTAGCAGCAGTGAGAGCCATATATTCGGCCTCGGTCGATGATAGGGCTACAGTTGGTTGTTTTTTTGTCACCCACGACACTGTGCAACCATGTACATTGAACACATATCCAGTAGTAGACTTCCTATCTATCGAATCCCTTGCCCAATCCGAGTCCGAATAACCCATCAAGCATCGTTGAGACTTATCTTTCTTAAAAACTAACTTCAAGTCCAGAGTTCCTTTAGTATATCTCAGAACTCTTTTGAGTCCCCTCCAAAGTGTTTCATTTGGACAATTTTGGAACCTACTGTAGAAATTTACTGAAGTACAGAGATCTGGTCGTGATCCCAACATTGCATACATTAAGCATCCAATCAACTGTTTGTAAGGTTTTTCTAATAGAATACCATTATCATCCTTTGGAATTTGCATTTTACTGTCCATTGGAGTTGACACTGAATGACAGTCTTTCATGTCAAATCGCTTCAAAACATTCATCAAGTATTCTTTTTGACTAATTATATAGCATCACCACCAGCATTTCTTTCGATTTTCAATCCCAGAAAGTTCTTCAACTCTCCAATATCCACCATCTCGAACTCATTTTGTAAAGTGGTTTTCAATTTAGAATTTCAGAATTTCCATATCATCTCTCGAGCACAAAATTATATCGTCCACATAGAGAAGCAGAAAAATAGGTTCAGGTTTTCCTAGTTTCATGTATAAACAGTGATCAAACTCTGACCTTTTAAAATTCGAAGTTATCATGAAACTTTCAAATCGTTCATTCCAGCATCGGGGGGACTGCTTCAAACCATACAGGGATCTATTGAAGTAGTGTACCTATGAGAGTTCTACCCCAAAATCCCATGCTTTTTCTTATGAAGGTTCATTTGGGTACTTTTGGTCCCGCGGCTATGATGTCCAGGTATATTCGGAGATAAGTTCTTCCATAGATGGTGTATATATTTCTCGATTGTCTTTTATTGACTTCATCACTACATTTCCTATCAAGGTGTTCTCCAGAAGTGTATTTCTTCCACCTAAAATACCTGCTCACCAAGACAGCCACAACCGTGACCGTCCTTGTCCAGCCGGCCCGCGTGACCATCCATGACCACTCATGACCATTCATGAACATCCGTTACCCTTCGCGATCATCCTCGTGAGCATCTTTGTCCAGTCGGTCCGCGTCTGTGACTACCCGTGACCACTTATGACCATCCATGAATATCCGTGACCGTCCATGATCATCCTCGTGACCGTTCGCGATAATTCCCGTGACATCCTTGTCCAGTCGGCCTGCGTGATCATGCGTGTCCACCCGTGAGCATCTATGAACATATGTAACAGTCCGTGATCATTTTCATGGCTACCTGTAGCCATCCAAAGAAAATAACCCAGTTTCAATAGTTTTGTGTGATTCGATGTCTCTAGTAGTATTCTTCAATATTAACATTACCTAATCTGAACTAACTAAGTCTCTTGGAGAGTTGGGTTATATGTTTTGATCGTTTGCTCTCATATAGATATCTTCTGATTGTATTATTCAATACTAAGTCACCGAATCAAATTATAAGTATACAAATAATCTCAGAAAACTATTTCTACACTCGAATTTGGTATTTTGATAGTTCGCTTTCTATTGATGTACGTATCGATATTTTTTCGATATAATTTAACCAGAACTATCCAAATAAATCTTTCGAAGGATCGAGTTCTGCTTTTTCACCTTTTTTGTACCGGATGTTATGTTTCAGATTCCAACCATTCCAATGAATCATTCATTTCATAACCCTTTTTGTTTTCAGTTCTACAAACCGAGTAATACTATATTTATCCAAAAAATACCTTCGTAGTAGTTGCATTCATCAATCACTTTTCCACATACAATTGGAAATCGTTCACTCGTTCACTATGATTTCAAGAACAACAAGTTCAAACAAGCTTACAAGTTTTATATAATGATGTTCGAGAATCTACGGTCTGCACGTTTCCTTTATCGAAAATCTTCGATTCAAGATCATGCCCGATTGGGGATATAAAAAGCAATTGTACTTCGATGTATAATAATTATTCATCAGTCCACGTACGAGCACAATCCATATATAACTGTATACACCTTTATATGTATTATATATGTCCTTCTGGTACGAATCATAATTCTCCTTACTCAAACAATACAACATTCATAAAGCTCAATAGAGTACAACCACATCCATTTTCAATCCAGAGAACACGTACAGTATGATTTCTTTCATATCTAAAACACCCATCCAATTGACCAATGGGTACATACCTGTACAAATATTGTCATCCTCTTTATTTTATGTTCAATAATAAAACAGCCATTACCCAACTGATATAAAAAACTACCAATGAACAATTTTTTTCCTGTTCAAGGCTCTTGATGAATTTTCCTCAAAACAAACCAATCGGAATCAACCTCAAGAGTTTCAAGCATTCAATTCACAGTTGGACCCTCCCAAATCATACATATCCCTATTAGTAGCATATGCATAATTCCGCAAATGTCTTTTCCCAACATCAAATCAACTGAATACTACTCACATCAATTCCACTGTTTTCCACAACCACCCAGCATAAAGTCAATAATTTCAGTTTTGACTGCTAATTACGTACAATACACATATAATCAACTAAAAAAATGTCACTTAGCTACCTACGAAGCAGATATAACATCCATACAGAAACTATAAACAAATCCAAAATATTTCGAAATGCTAATGCTATAACAGGAATATTCAAAAAAAAAAATTCAGAATATAATCTAAATACGAAAATTGTCATATATTTTCAAGGATATTCGTAATCTTTAATTGCAGAAAGCTTTTCCAAAATATCAACATTCATACACATCAATATTCATCATTCCCGTCCTTCTGTAACATGTCATAATTCTGCCTCACATAGAACAAAACGTTATTCATGAAGCTCAATATAGTACTACATCATTCATCCTCAACCCACATCATGAATTATATCTCTTAAGTTTCGTTTTTATCTGAATCTTCACCAGTTTTCAGTTTATCATACTTGCTCAAATTGAAGTCTTCTTTATTTTATGTACAATGATAAAATATACAATTCACCAAATGATATCAAAGAAAATCATTTAAAATTTACAATAAACAACATTTTCGATTCCATGGTCCGCAATTTTCGTCATGAAATACAAACTGTTCTGAACAACAATCAATCAAAATCAACCTAAAATCGAACGATGCACATTTAACCACCAATTGAACCTATCCAAATCATACATATCTTATTGCTAGATATACAGAGTTTGATACCAAATTTCTACTTCTCAACATCACAATCAACTGAATTGATCCTACTCTAACAAATTTCTACCAACACCCTTTTCCCACGACCACATAGCAAAAAGTCAATAGTTTCAATTTATGACATCTAATAATACATAATTTACATATTCATCAATATCTTCGCCGAAGCAGCCATTTCATTATTGATAATAACCATACAAAATCCATAAAAGCCCAAAAATCATCCAAAAATACAAAATTCCGTAACAGGAATATCCAGAAGTATATATTACCAATATATGATCTAGTTGCACATAATTTTCATATCATTAAATTCTTTTTTCCATGTATCTCAGGAACACACTAATTTATCCCAAAACCGTAATCTGTCCTGTCAAAATACAATAAAATCGAATTACCCAAATTTGCATTTTATCAATGTAATTTTTTTATAGGTTTATCATAAACAGTAAATAGTCAAACAACAGTCAGATGCTTCGAAAATATGAATACTTTACTAACAGAAATACCTATATACCAAATTGATTTAATTACCCCAATTGGCACATTATCAAAGTACTTTTAAAGTTTTCCCTTCCACCTATCTATTACAGTCAAATTATAGAATTATACGCGAAAAGATGTTTTGACAAGAAGATCATTCATTTTTACAAGTATAAGCATGTTACAATATACATCGCAGAATATGCTCCTATCGCTCAAATTCGAACAAATTTTTTCTAAAATCATGCAGAAACCGCAACGAATAATTCAATAAAATTCAAGAAACCATGAACTGTCGCAAAATCCTTTCAAAATACACAATTATTCGTAGAAATGCCAAAATTCACACTGTCAATAAAATCAATTACTTATAATTTTCAAATTTTCAATGTTATTTTTTTACTAGATTCATTGAAAACAGTATTTATTATAATTCAAACAACATTTATACATCAAACCCCAAAATGATTGGAAAATACATAATACATAACAGAAATACCTGACACATATATTGCTAAATTGATCTAATTACACCTTTTATAATATCAAAAAAAATTTTCCGTTTTTCCCAAGATTAACATTTCTAATAAGATTAAACAAAAACACTTTTCAAAAAATTTTAATTTGGTAAAAGACATTATAATATAATTAAAATGTCCTAATCACTATTTTTAATTAAAAATTTTCCCAAAGCTGCAGAATACACGATTGATAATTAACAAAAAATCAAAATATAAATAGAAAACATCAATTAATTCAGTAGTGGATGGGTCCACGTCTACCCCCTTTTCTAATTTACTACGATATTTTGATGTTTTTCCATTTTATGGCTTTTGATGGTTTTGATGAATTATCAATATTGTAATTGGATTTTATTGGACAGTGTGAATTCTAAAATAACATTGAAAATTTGAAAATTTTAAGTAATTGGATTTTATTGGACAGTGTGAATTCTTGGCATTTCTACGGAATAATTGTGTATTTTGAAAGGATTTTGCGACAGTTCATGGGTTTTTTGAATTTTATTGAATTATTCGTTGCGGTTTCTGCATGATTTTAGTGAAAAATTTGTTCGAATTCCACTTGGCAATATATATAGGCGATTTTTGAACATGCTTATACTTGTGAAAATGAATGATCTTCTTGTCAAAACATCTTTTTTCGCGTATAATTCTATAATTTGACTGTAATATAGATAGGTGGAAGGAAAACGTGTAAAAGTACTTTGATAATGTGCCAATTGGGGTAATTAGATCCACTTGGCAATATATATAGGTATTTCTGTTATTGTAAGTATTCGATATTTTCGAAGCATCTGACTGTTGTTTGACTAATATTACTGTTTATGATAAACCTAGTAAAAAAAAAAAATTACTTTGATAAAATGCAAATTTGGGTAATTCGATTTTATTGTATTTTTGACAGGACAGATTACGGTTTTGGGATGAATTGAGTGTGTTCCTGAGATACATAGAAAAAAAAAAGAATTCAATGATATGAAATTATGTGCAACTAGATCATATATTGGTAATATATACTTCTGGATATTCCTGTTACGGAATTTTGTATTTTTGAATGATTTTTGGGCTTTTATGGATTTTGTATGGTTATTATCAATAATGAAATGGCTGCTTCGGCGAATATATTGATGAATATGTAAATTATGTATTATTAGATGTCATACATTGAAACTTATGGAGTAGGATCAATTCAGTTGTTTTTTGTGGTCGTGAAAAGGGTGTTGGTAGAAATTTGATAGGAGTAGGATCAATTCAGTTGATTGTGATGTTGAGAAGTAGAAATTTGGTATGCAAACTCTGTATATGCTAGCAATAAGGATATGTATGATTTGGATAGGTTCAATTGGTGGTTAAATGTGCATCGTTCGGATTTTTTTAGGTTGATTTTGATTGATTGTTGTTCAGAACAGTTTGTATTTCATGACGAGAAATTGTTGCGGACCATGGAATCGAAAATGTTGTTTATTGTAAATTTTAAATGATTTTCTTTGATATCATTTGGTGAATTGTATATTTTTTATCATTGTACATAAAATAAAGAAGACTTCAATTTTGAGCAAGTATGATAAACTGAAAACTGGTGAAGGATTCAGATAAAAACGAAACTTAAGAGATAATTCATGATGTGGGTTGAGGATGAATGATGTAGTACTATATTGAGCTTCATGAATAACGTTTTGTTCTGTGTGAGGCAGAATTATGACATGTTACAGAAGGACTGGAATGATGAATATTGATGTGTATGTAAGATGTTGATATTTTGGAGAAAGCTTTCTGCAATTAAAGATTAACTTGAATATCCTTGAAAATATATGACAAATTTCGCATTTAGATCATATTCAGAATTTATATTTTTAAATATTCCTGTTACAGAATTACCATTTCGAAAGATTTTGGATTCATTTATAGTTTCTGTATGGATGAAATATCTGCTTCGAGGTAGCAAGTGACATTTTTTTAGTTGATTATATGTGAATTGTACGTAATTAGCAGTCAAAACTGAAATTATTGACTTTATGCTGGGTGGTTGTGGAAAACGAGGGAATTGATGTGAGTAGTATTCAGTTGATTTGATGTTGGGAAAAGACATTTGTGGCGAATTATGCATATGCTACTAATAGGGATATGTATGATTTGGGAGGGTCCAACTGTGAATTGAATGCTTGAAACTCTTGAGGTTGATTCCGATTGGTTTGTTTTGCGAGGAAAATTTATCAAGAGCCTTGAACACGAAAAAGTTGTTCATTGGTAGTTTTTTTTTATATCAGTTGGGTAATGGCTGTTTTTATTATTGAACATAAAATAAAGAGGATGACAATATTCGTACAGGTATGACCCATTGGCAACTGGTGGGTGTTTTAGATAGAAAGAAATCTTACTGGACCTGATCTCTGGATTGAAAATGGATGTGGTAGTACTCTATTGAGCTTTATGAATGTTGTATTGTTTTGAGTAAGGGAGAATTATGATTCGTACCAGAACGACATATATAATACATATAAAGGTGTATACAGTTATATATGGATGTGTGTGCTCGTACGTGAGACTGATGAATAATTATTATACTTCGAAGTACAATTGCTTTTTATATCCCCCAATCGGGCATGATCTTGAATCCGAAGATTTTCGATAAAGGAAACGTGCAGACCGTAGATTCTCGAACATCATTATATAAAACTTGTGTAAGCTTGTTTGAACTTGTTGTTCTTGAAATCATAGTGAACGAGTGAATGATTTCCAATTGTATGTGGAAAAGTGATTGATGAATGCAACTACTACGAAGGTATTTTTTGGATAAATATAGTATTACTCGGTTTGTAGAACTGAAAACAAAAAGGGTCATGAAATGAATGATTCATTGGAATGGTTGGAATCTGAAACATAACATCCGGTACAAATGAGGTGAAAAAGCAGAACTCGATCCTTCGAAAGATTTATTTGGGATAGTTCTGGTTAAATTATATTGAAAAAATATCGATACGTACATCAATAGAAAGCGAACTATCAAAATACCAGAATTCGAGTGTAGAAATAGTTTTCTGAGATTATTTGTACACTTATAATTTGATTCGGTGAGCTTAGTATTGAATAATACAATCAGAGATATCTATATGAGAGCAAACGATCAAAACATATAACCCAACTCTCCAAGAGACTTAGTTAGTTCAGATTAGGTATTGTTAATATTGAAGAATACAATCAGAGATATCTATATGAGAGCAAACGATCAAAACATATAACCCAACTCTCCAAGAGACTTAGTTAGTTCAGATTAGGTAATGTTAATATTGAAGAATACTACTAGAGACATCGAATCACACAAAACTATTGAAACTGGGTTATTTTCTTTGGATGGCTACAGGTAGCCACGAAGATGATCACGGACTGTTACATATGTTCATAGATGCTCACGGGTGGACACGCATGATCACGCAGGCCGACTGGACAAGGATGTCACGGGAATGATCGCGAACGGTCACGAGGATGATCATGGACGGTCACGGATATTCATGGATGGTCATAAGTGGTCACGGGTAGTCACAGACGCGGACCGACTGGACAAAGATGCTCACGAGGATGATCGCGAAGGGTAACGGATGTTCATGAATGGTCATGAGTGGTCATGGATGGTCACGCGGGCCGGCTGGACAAGGACGGTCACGGTTGTGGCTGTCTTGGTGAGCAGGTATTTTAGGTGGAAGAGATACACTTCTGGAGAACACCTTGATAGGAAATGAAGTGATGAAGTCAATAAAAGACAATCGAGAAATATATACACCATCTATGGAAGAACTTATCTCCGAATATACCTGGACATCATAGCCGCGGGACCAAAAGTACCCAAATGAACCTTCATAAGAAAAAGCATGGGATTTTGCTCCAGAACTCTCATAGTTACACTACTGAAGTATTCTAATAGTTGTAAGTTTCACTACCGGTGCGAACGTTTCATTATAATCCAAACCTGGTTTTTGTAGGAATCCTCTCGCTACTAAACGGGCTTTATATTTGGGCTTTGCATTTTCACTTGGTTTTCGTTTGAAAACCCATTTAGAACTTATTATAGTAGCATTTTCAGGTGGTTCTACCAATGTCCATGTTTTATTTTTGGACAGAGAATTTATTTCTTCTGAAGCAGCATTCCACCATTCTGCTTTGTCTGGGAAATTTTCAATGTCATTAATGTCAACAGGAACGTCATCAACGAAAGATTGTGCACACAGGGCGAGGCATGTGAAATCTTCCAACCACAATGGGGGCTTTCTGGATCTGTAACTTCTTGAGCTCTGAGGTTCAACGGAGTCAGAGTTTTGGCCCTTCTCAGTTCTTAAATCTGTTTCGACTGTCACTTTTGACGTTTCTTCCATCACTTCATTTTCATCAGCTTTTTCACGCACTACTTCGAAAGGGTTTTCGTCTTCATTGGATTTAACTTCGAACCATTCACGTATTGGAAAATTTATACAATGTTCATCAAATTTAACATCATGTGCCGAAATGATTCTCCTTCTTTGGAATCCCAAAGGTGATAACCATTAGCAGTGTATCCTACCAAGAACATTTTGTTCACTTTGGAATCCATTTTCCCTCGTTTCTCTTTTGGAATCAATGCATAACAAATACAACCAAATACTCTAAGTTTAGAAACATCTGGTTTTGATCCATACCACAGCTCAGCAGGAGTATTGAATTGGAGACATGATGTTGGGCTCCTATTTATGAGGTAAACAGCTGTTTGTACAGCCTCACTCCAGAGGAATTTGGGTAATTCTGCCCCAGCCATCATGCATCTTGCTTTCTCCAGTATAGTACGGTTCATTCTTCCGGCTAATCCATTTTGTTCTGGAGTTTGAGGTATGGTATATTCCGTTATGATACCCTTCTCCTCACAAAAGTTTTTGAAGTCTTGAGATGTGTATTCCCCTCCATTGTCAGACCGCAAACGAGATATCTTGCTACTGAATTTTGCAGTTACCCAGGCTTCATATATTTTGAAATACTTCAATACTTCGGACTTTTTCCGTAAAATATATACAACAGTGAAATGGGAGTAATCGTCTATAAATGTGAGAAAATACATGTTTCCATTCCAGGAGTTTGGAGTAACTGGACCACATACATCACTGTGAATTAATTCCAGGTGTCTACTGGTTCTTTTTCTTTCCTTTCTATGGGGCAATTTCGACTGTTTGCCCTCTACACAAGTCTCACATATTTTAGGGTTTTCTTCTGGTATTAAATTCATTCCATCAACCATATTTTCATTGAACAACTTCAGTAAATATGTTTTTCCGATATGTCCGAAACGTTTGTGCCACAGTTCCATATTCGAAGAAATATTATTTGATGAATAATAACAACTCTCATTCCATTCTTGCCATAAAACCAATTCATATAATCTATCAATTCTTTTGGCTACTGCAACCACTTCATTATTTTTAATGATACGAGCTTCTGCTTTTTCAAAAACAATTTTCTTTCCAGCCATTTCAATTTTTCGCACGGAGAGCAAATTTATTTCCAAGTGTGGAACGAAAAGAACATTTCTTATATTATACATTTTTTTTATCCCGTTCATCATGGCAAATGCTTCTATTGTTCCAATTTTCGTGGCTTGTAGATTCTGGCCTGATTTTGCAACTGAGATTCTAATTGGATTTTTTAAATCTGTCACTGAGGAGAAATATTCTTCTTTGTTGACTAGATGTTCGGTTGAACCAGAATCCAAGTACCATCGAATAGATTTGGGCTCAGCTGAATGATTAAGTACGGATGGCTGATTGAAAGCGAGGAATGATACAGGTGAATCCATAGAATCACTTTCGTCGTCTGATTCAATTACAACCATGTCCGCTCGTCCATGATTTGGTTTATGTTTTCTCGTGTTCGTTCTACGGAAATTGGATGAACTTGCTTCAGCTTCCTTTTTCTTAAAAAAACATTCTCTTTCCTTATGCCCAATTCTTTTGCAATGATTACATCTATACTTGAAGAACAAATTACTTGAAAACGCTGTAGGAGTAGAAGACTGTACTGATTGAACTTCAGAGTGACTATTATTGCTTCTCTTCAACTCTTCATCTAACAATTTTCCTTTGACGAAGTCGAGACTGAGTTTATCATTCACAGTCTCAAAGCAGTAACTAACACTTCATATTCCTTTGGCAAAGTTAGAAACAGATGGCAGATTATATCCAATTCTTCCATTTTCGCACCAGCAGCCTTCAATTCTCGTATGATCTTGTCGAACGTCAGAAAATGATCCTGAAGAGAGTTTCCTTCATACTTCAATGTTAACAACTTCTTCCTCAGGTATATTTGATTGGTAATGCATCTACGTTCAAATGTTGTCTGTAATGTTGACCAGATTTTCCATGAGGATGTCTTATCTTTGACATATTCAAGATGACTGTCAGATATACGTTGTATTATGAGCGACTTGCATTTTCGTTCTTTGGCTTTCAGCTTATTTCTCTTCTCTTCGTCAGATTCTGTAACAATTTTCTCCGACCATGATTTATTCAGACATTCTAGGAGATCTTTTTCTTCTAAAAGAACTTCCATCCTATATTTCCAATTGTCATAATTCAATCCATCGAACAGTGGTATTCTATACTCGTTGTCTGGGTCCATAACCTTTTGAATTATAATGTATTTACTTTCAATATATATATTTGACGTTGATCAAAATATAATTTTCATACACCAAATTGTTATTTTTATTTATATAATATATACATTTCCATGTAAACGATAAAAACAAAACTGAACAAAACTGACGAAACAATATTATTATTTCAACACTTATCACCCTAGAAGTAGTTTGAATGAATACGAGAGAAATGGAATTGAATTTCTTCGATCAGTTGATCGAATCATAATACTTCCAGCTGATAGAGATAATGCCACAATCATCGTGAACACGGTGAAATATGAAAACGAATCGACTCATATGACCTCAAACACTACATATGAAATACAAAATTCAGATTCCTACACAACACTAAAAAAGGTCTACAATAAATTTAAAGAAAACCAAACAAAATCAATGGAAAAGTATACAGTACAGCCAAACACAAAAATATACTAGCGAAAACAGAACGCACACATGTTGTATCACACCATAGCAAACCTCCACATGTCTATGGTCTCCCTAAAATCCACAAGTCCTAAACACTTTTGAGATCTATTGTGAGTTCCATTGGATCCCAAGTAGCATCATAGTGACGGAAATTGATACTGCAACTTCGACTCGGTGTTTATTACGTAATCACCACTAAATCTACGGTACGGATAATTTTTATATTTGCATGGTTGTAGTCACGTAACTCCCATCTATGGTAGCCACTCCACATTTCAATAACTTGTTAGTATCAATTGGGGTGTCAGAATCACCTTGGAGGTTTTCAAACTTGAAAGTGGAAAATAACCGTTACGGTAACCATCTTGTACCATTCAAATATCACTTAGAAGTCACATTCACTTTCAATAGAGTATGATAGTTTTGGCGACGTTTTAGTAACTTCCATCAAACCTTCAATGTAGCAGGCACTTTATTGAAATATGTGATGATGGTTACCACGTTCTGGTAATCCATAAGTGAATGCCACAAATCGAATTTAATAAAACTCACAATCACCTTTAAAATGCACCATCAAGTGACCGTGGATTGGTGCGCGCGATTACGAAAGCTAACCTAACTTTTCTCAAATTCCTTCATTAAGGCTCACGAAAAGTTTGTTTTAGCTGTTACGTGGAAGATATTTATTCAAAATGAAATGGGTTATGCGTTTTCAATAGACAATTTTTCCTGATTTTGAAGTGACCGTGGATTGGTCCGCGCGATGATAGAAACTAACCTAACTTTTCTCAAATTATTTTATTGTGACTTGCAAAAAGTTCGCTTTTACCTGTTACGTGAAATGTGAATGATATTTATTCAAAATTGAATGGGTAATGCGTTTTCAATAGAAAATATTTCTTGATTTTGTACAAAAAGGTTAATTTAAATAGATCGGATCTCTGTGTAGAAACACAAAAACGCGGGTTTTCTGCTTGGGTGTACACATTTAAAACCTATATGAAAGGCTTTGCAGAAAATTTCTCGTCAGATTATTAAGTTAGAATTTCTCAGTAGAGAGATGTCATCTTCATCTGATAATGACGAGTTAGCTTTAGATTACTAAATTACTTGGTTACTAAATTATTGTGGTTACTAAATTATTAAGGAAAATAGCGAGAGAGCAGATTATGGAGAGCATCATCACCTATCTTAGAATTTAAGGAGGGATAGTGAATGATTCTTTCAATACACTAGAATGAGTCAAGAGACATTTGACAACATTTTACAAAAAGTGGAACACCGTTTAACTAAAAATTGGTGTAATGTACATGTCAATATCCATATTTCTTTCTGATTATGATATTGTTAATACTCAACAAATAAATACTACCAATTATATCAAGAACTTGCATCAGCCTGCTTCCACAACCGGCGAGCAAGAACTCACGGTACCGATATCCGGCGCTGACAGGTCTCAGTCTGCTCGAACTTTGTTGCTCATTTAAATGCATGCATTGTTTTGGAAGCTTATAGGAGCGCATCGGCGCTGGTTTTCGGAAAGCAGAAAACCCGCTTTTACTGTGTTTGTACACTCTTACTTGTGCGCCTGCTTAATATTCATACCTCAATTTTCAATTCAGTTTGCATAAGTGCCGTCATTTTCATTACTTATTAATTGATGAATGTTACTTGATATTTGATAATTGGTAATTGGAACTGCATAAATCCACCATACTTGCTACATGTCCTTCATCAACAATTAATGGACATGTACCCTCAATTCCGAAGTTATAACTTTGAAGTGGCAGGATATAATAGCCGCGACGTGTTAGCCACTTTCAAGGGTATAAGACCTATTGTGATTTTTAGGTTATGACTTTGAAGTAGTGAGTCATGGGCCTGCGACTTGAGCGCCACTTTCTAGTGGTGGCAAAGTTGATGAGTTAGTTCCACTGGCCACTTTATGATGAGAGGAAATTTAGAGTGGTATATTTTCAGTTTCTGCCACTTTGAAGTATATTCTCCAAAAGCCGCCATCATGCGCTGGGTCGCCATTATTAGAAAAATGAACGAAACATTCAATAAAGATTAATTTGTCATCAGTACTACATCAAACGTAGTAATTTATTACGTAAGTATTGGTTTCAAGTAACCATCACATCAATGAATATATGAATTACTGTCAGTCGCTGTTTCGAATGACGTTTGTGTATTTTAGTGAACGAAATAACTTTCAGTATCTACTATCATGCATTTTTGGGATCAAGAAATGATTGATATGCTTTATGTACTCGGCGATAAATATTGCTTATTGGCAACTATAATTTATCAAGGGAAATATCCCGAAAAGAGACAAACCAGCAGAAGAGCAATTGAGCGCTTGATGGACCGTTTCGATCAAACTGGTTGTGTCGTTTATGCCAAAAGCGAGAGGATTAAAACTAGTCTCACAGAAGAAAATCAACTAAATGTTCTACTGAGTGTTATAGAAAACCTCCCAACGAATTACATAGTATCAACTAGGTGATTGGACGTTGGTCGTACCTCGACTCGAAATGTTTCACAAATGGTTTTGTTGTCAGGCATAATTTCCATAACTATTCCCAGACTAACCCTGATATAATTCGCAACAACAGTCAGAATAAATGGCCTTTGAATGTATGAGGTAGTAGGGAAATTATGTAATGGGACAATAGTATTTTGAAGGAAGACTGAACGGAAGTCCATTTGCGATTCCTGCATGAGAACGTGGATCTTCTCTCAGAACATATCCCTGAACAATCCCCGACAACAAACTTCATAGAGATGGATAGGAGATGGTCCTCCTTCCCTGTCATGGCCACTCATCAAGATCGAACAGGTATATAATTTTGTAACATATATATGTATCTACGGCCCTAAGGATATGAAAAAAGCTGTACCTAACGCCATCGAAATATATTGATATATCTGTTGGATTGAATATATCCTCACCATCACACAAGATAAATGGTTGTATCGCGTTTTGTTTTGACTTCAAAAATCTCAGATGTTCTTCTATTTGTTGTTGATTGTTGGTGCTGTAGAGGAAGGATTCCTGTGAATCCTTTATTGTGTATTTGATAATATCAGTCTTTCCACTCGAATCCTTCTTGACGGCTTTATTAGTGGGGACTAAATATCCATGAAGTGCTAATAGTAGTAACACAAATTGACCATCTAAAATCCTAACATGTGGATTCGCATGCACAAATGAATAGTTGAATACTCACTTTCAGTGATCTTGTCTTCTTTCATCTTTTCTAGCAAACATTTCCCTGATTTGTCCATTATATGACCATTACTTTTGAGAAAAGGAATATTTTTTCCAAAATCTGGTTCCCATTTCTTCATTAGTCCGTTCCCATTTCCGAGAGCCACCTGAAAGTCTACATCAACCTGGAAAAAAGATATTCAGAACTTATTTTCCCATAAGGCTGATGAAAATATAGTTTACTATTCGGTACCCAGACGTAAGAAGGGCATTTCGCAAATTTGGTCGCAAATGAAACAAATCATTTTCTATAGGTAATTGAACCTTATTCATTCATCTGATATGTAACAGGAAGATTCTCACTCCAAAAACAAATAATCCAATGAACATTCTCCTAACAATGAATACACATACCTTCTACTCAACTCAAAGTATTTCACGTATCACAGTATCTCGACGTCTCGACAGGAAAGAAGTCGTGACAATGGCTTATTAGTCGCCGAATCCGCGCGAATTTTTCTCCAGCCAATAGAAATGCATCTTTTCAATGTACGCGTGATTGCTTCAATGTTCAAGATCAATATTGTAATGAACGGTTAATTGAGTTATCTTGAAATCACAAAGGCGTCGCGTTTGGACAATATACTGGGTGATTACTCAAAAACCATTACATTGATTCAGTGTAAGCTTTTATAATTTGATGAACCATTCATCAACTGATGTACATATTCGTTGAAATACTTAACGCATTTCTTCAGTACAATATACTGAGTCATTACTCCAAAACTTTTACATTGATTCAATTTATTATTTCATTTATTCATAGGTATACACCGTAACAATGAATGCGTACATTGGAATTATGAATGCTGTTCATTGGCGTAACGTATTTACCTTTATATATTTATTGCACAAATTATTTCCAGCAATGGACAGAAAAATCGACTCACGTATTTGAACATTACATTAAAAACTCGATTATTGTAGTTATTGGTGGAAAACGATTGTACATCAATGTTATGTTACACGTTCATAAATTGAAAATTGTGATATGAATGTAAAAATGCATTATCACAATGAAGAACTAATTGAATGGATTAATTGAAATGATTGAAGAAATGAAGAAATTTACCGAATTCAAGAATGTGTATCAGCATTTGATGAACATTATTACATTGTGACCATGAATATGGCCATTGAATAATGATTGTCTATTCATAGACATCATTAACTTTCCATGCTATCAACAAAAAAAAGTTAACAACTGGTGTTCATTGTATTTACGTACAATAATTTTTTCAGTGTTGGCTTTTAATAATTCTCAAATTTTTTAACTTTTTATTTAATTTCGAAATTATCGAAGACTTTTCGTTCAACTTGAGTAAAGCTCATTCCGTCGTTTAATATTCATTTTGAATCGAAACGTTTTCCTTTCTCAAAAGCAATACAAAATACGCTTCTCTGCGATATCATATACATTGAAAACCAGAATTATTCAGGAAGAACGAGATCCTGTAAAATAATATTCTCCTCTTAGAATTTCATCTCCTAACAATGCAAACTCTAATGCGACGAAACCTATATAAAGCTTTTCCGATCATAAAGAACTGGGCTCGTATGAGTACAAAGTCAAAATATTTCAAATCCACCAATTTCTATGGAAGAATAAAGGCACGGATGGTGAAAGAGACATCACCGTGCAGAGATTAATCATCTGAAACATTAACAGTTGAATAGCTGTCCACACATTCCAAATATTTGCAAAAGAAGGTCTTGCCTGTTGCTTTTTTCCTCCGCCACATTCAATTGTCCTTTTCAGTATATCCGAGATGACTTGATATATTGCACTCTTTTAAATCGTTGCTTTGTGCTCGCTTTCCGTCACGGCTTTCTTCGATATGGCCAGTGTGGTGTGTATTTTATGGATTTGTGCGTGGATTTTTTCCATAAAACATCTACATTCTGACGTGTGGAGCGTGGATTTTTTATATTTTCCTACCTGCACCATTCGAATATTATATGATTCCTCTTAGACATTCATCAAGATATACGTTTGAACTGTTACGACTTAGCTCAATCAATTGGTAGGATGTTTAAAAAAAACGATCTTATGGAATATAATAATAGAGAGAAACTATAGATATATTATAATTCAACTAAGTTATGTAAAATCACATTTGTGTTGTCATGTCTTTGCAGTGAGTGAAATATGGAGAATAACACAAAGCACATATACATACATAAGTACATATTAAATAAAATTAAAATACACAAAATAACATAAAAGTAAAAGAGTAATGATCAAGATTAAGTTATAAAAATATTGAAATCAAATCCTGCATGTCAATGAACGGTGCTCAATAAATCAATTGCAAAGTAGCGAATTCATTTTCTGAATAAACATTTTATCCTGGTTTTTTATTGGCAAATCTATCATTACTTCAGAAATTTTATTGTAAAGACCTCAGGAAGTTGAGTTATATTTTAACTTGAATAGAAATCTTATTTTCAGGTGATTGAACGTGAGAGTATTATAATTATGGTACTCTGACATTGTTCCGAAGTTGATTTTGTGTTTGTGAATGAACAGTCTCGGCATGGGCAATTTTCCAAATTTCGTGAATAATTTAAGATTACTCCCATAAATTTCTTCTCTAGTTTGAATATTTTATTAGTGTTCCTCCAGAGGATCACTCCGGATGTTAGGTGAGAAAGTATAATAATAATAATAATAATAATTTCTTTATTTTCACAAATTAATTTGCACATCAACAGTGTGAAAAACGTCAATAAAATCAAGTAATAGTCAAAAAGAGGCAATCTGAAATCCGGACGTATATGGAATCACATACACGTCACAAACGATAATAATAAATAATACAAAATATAAATATAAAAATATGACAATAACTAACTCTAGGTGTATATAAAGAAAAAGTTCACGTTACAAAAAAAGTTACGACAGAAATTCCTCAACAGTTTCAAAATACAAATAAAAAATAGAAAAACGTCAATAAAATCAAGCAATAATCGAAAAGATCTCTGGATTTATATAGGAACATCACATTTACGTCACAAACAATAAAAAAAAAATGATATAAAATATAAATTTAAAAATATGACAATAACTAACTGTGAGTGTATATAAATAAAACGTTCACGTTACAAAACAAGTTACAGAAATTCCTCAACAGTGTAGCAGTTTTTTGACAATAAGAGCTGCTCAACTTTTGTCTTGAAAATATGTACATTCCTGAAGCTTTAATGTCATCGGGAAATTTGTTGTACAGTTTGCATCCCTGATATTCAAAGCTTTTTTGGTAGAGTGCAGTGCGATGTTGTCTGGGTAGGAGTAAGTGGGCATTTCGTGTCAAATGGGTATGTGGTGGGCTGTTGGCAGCCAATATGTTTTTGTTGCGGTATACATATGTGCAAGCCTCAAGTATCTATAGTACTGCAACTGTGTTTTTAAGTACTGAAATGCTCCCCTACAGGAATCCCTAAATCCCAACTCAGCAATGATCCTTATTGCATATTTCTGTATTATGAACACTCGACCCACAGAGGAACTTATGCCTCAGTTCACTATGCTATACCTGAGGTGGGAATTGAAATTCGCATAGTAAAGCGTAAGTAGAATCTCTTGACTGCAGTGATTGGAGAGAAACCTGAGAGAGTAGCAGGAATTTCTGAATTTTTTGCACAAATTATCTACTTGTGGCTTCCATTGTAAATTGTTGTCAAAGACAACTCCTAACATTTTGGTTGTTGTGGAATCCAATGATAATTCAGTATTCTGAAACAGACTCACGTCATGGTGTTGTCGTCTTATCAAGAATTGTAGCATATTGTTTTTTTTTTATTCATTTGATAATTATTTTTCTCAGACCAAGTGATAACTTTACTGAAAGTGCTTTCAGCTGTATTTCTAAGGGAATTTAGGTCATCCTAAATAACTAGTATAATCGTGTCATCAGCATAACATATACAGTGAGTGGAAGAATTTCCATTCAGATACACTAATAAATCATTAGCAAAAACTAAATCTGATAGAGGCCCCGAAAAGGATCCCTGAGGCACACCGTCGGCAATATGTTTTTCGGAGCTTGTATTCTCCCCAATTTTTACTATTTGTCTCCTAGTTTTTAGGTAGGAGGTCAATAAATTGAGGGGCAATATCTCGAGAGTTTTTCCAGCAAAAGACTGCGATTCACGCAATCAAACGCACGTGAAAAATCAATAAACAATCCAAGCACACATTTTTTTTGGTCCAAGGCCGTTATTTTTCGACTGTGAAAATCGCAATGAGCTGTATCGGTGCCTTTATTAGTTGTGAAACTATCTTCTTAAGGTGATAATAATTCCATCGCAGTAAAATAAGCATTTAACTGCTCCTTTGAATTCATTTCATATAGTTTAGAAATGCTAGAAAGAATACTAATTGCTCTGTAGTTATTTAGATCATTTTTATATCTTTTTTTGTATATATAGGAGGTACACTGGCTAATTTCAAATCATTTGGAAAAATGCCCTTTTCTGTTGACAGGTAAGGTAAGGTAAGTAAAGTGCATAATTCAGAGAAGCAACATTTAATCAACTTGTTTGATATTTGGTCCGTTCCGCATGAGTTAGTGTTTTTTAGTTCATTTATTACCTGTACCAACTCCCTTTCAGTGATGGGAGACATAAAAAAGGGGAAGCATTGAGTGGGATGTTACTCCCAAGAAATGGAGTATCTAATGAGAAGTTCTCAGACATAGGCTTTGTAAAGTGAGCATTGAATTTTTTAGCTAATATTTCCCCCGTATATTATATACTGTTTTCTAATAAAATTAGTTCATGTTTATTGGTTTGTTTTTTTTGTAAATCGTTGATAATTTTCCATGTTGTTTTAGATTTGTTGTCAGAATTAATAATCAATTAATCATGATATTTTCTATTTATAGCCTTTAGTTCTTCCCTATATTCTTTGTTAGCTTGCCTACAAATTTCACTATAGTTGGTGTAATTTTTTGCTAGCATATTGAACAGTGAAACTCTATTCTTTAGGTGTTCCCTACGATAGAAAAATTTGTTGTCTCTACCATTGCTGGTTCTGTTGTGTGGATTAGTAGCAATTTTCAGGATTTGTGAGTAATCATCAGATAAATTAAGGTCTACTACTGCTACATCGTAGGGGTAATTTGTCTTGATCAAAAAATGATCAATGCATGTCATAGAATTTGCCTCTACTCTTGTTGGTATTCTTAAACTAATTTTAATCTTATAAGAGAAAAGCAAGTCTTCCAATAGTGTTAAAATGGCTCTTTCAACCATGAAATCGATATTGAAGTCTCCACCAATAACTAACGTTGTTGCTTCATTATCTATGATAGACAGAATTCCGTTAAATAGTATCAGAAATTCATTAAAGTCACCGTTAGGTACTCTATATAGAACAATACAAATTATGCTTCGAGTGATTAGCTTCATTCCACAAACTTCTAAAATACCCTCTTCAGCCCACAAATGTGTTCGACAAGAGTGTCATTTTTATATATAAAAACCTCACCATGTATCTTTGTGCTCCTAGAATAGGAGGGACACAGATCAAAGTTTTTCAACTATATATTAGTGAATAGACAGAAAGCAGTGTAGTGAAATTAAAAATTATTTCAGTTGTCGAATGAAAAATGATTATAACTCATAATTTGATCGAATTTCCTTCAGCAGTCTGGTAATTGATAGAGATCGTGGGATCTGTTTTGTCTCTATTACGTTTGAAGTTGTTTAGTATCTTCTTTAGCACTAGTCAAGTCCATTTTTTCAACTAACTAATGTAGTATCATCTGCAAACATTATGCTGGGCCTTGGGGAAAACAATGTATATAATGAAAAATTAAGCACAGAATAAAGATCTTCGAGTGCTCCATGATTTGCTGGTCTGACGTCAAACGATTTATTATTCACAGGAACACACTGATTTTTACAGACTGAATACAATATCATAAGTTCAAGTGGTTGACCCCTGATCCCATGGAAGTTTCATTTTCTCAGCAGAATACTGTTAGAGACACAATCGAAAGCCTTGCTGATATCACAGAGAAGTATCATTTTCCGTATCTCGTTCAAATTGACTTAATTTTGATAGTGTTATATTGTCACATATCATTATTTTTGAGTATACAAATATAAAAAAATAGGGAAATAAATATTTTGGACAATTGAAAGAGCGTGCTAGGAATGTCCTTGTAGAAGAGTTCATGATTCAACAAAAAGATTAATATTTCATAGATTCCCGAATATAATAATGATATTTATTCATCATTCAAAATCGTATTATAAACAGAACAATTAAAATTCACAGAATTAGTTGTACATGAAAACATATAAATATGTCACATTTGTTCTGCTACAACTTTTGCCTGTTTTCCATTTACTTCTATGATAGCTAACAACATTGCATTCTATGTTATTAAGCAATGCTTCTACTCGTTTCTGCGATACATGTTCACATCAAGTCATCGTACAGTGTTTTGTTGGTTGGCGAAAGCCAATATGGTGGCATAGATAAAACTATGGAAGAAGGAAATTGAATATTTTTTTTTTCAATTCAGGAAAATATTTCATGTTCATGAGAAGGAGAGTTTATGAGATCATCACTTATAATTATTTCAGTTGATCGAATAAAGCTGTAGTGAAGCGAAAATTTCACTATTTTTATCATTTTCATCATTCATTAATGAAGTCTAGAAAACATGAGATTATACGTCATTTTTGTGAAATCTTGTCAAAGTCGAAAAAATCTATTTAATTCAAATTAAGAAGCATAGCTAGACCGTTGTCTAAAATACAAACAATTGAATCAGATGAATAAAATATAGTAAAACCAGCAGTATGTATCCGCCATTCTGAAAATTTAAACACATGCAATTTTTGAATAAGCCAAAATGTAAGTGAAAACCTTTTTTACAAGCTTTTATTAAGTTTCACTTGTTATTACAAGCTTTTTATTTAGTTTCACTTCATAGTTAGTTAGTTAGTTCGTTCGTTTGTTAGTTTAGGTCAAATCTTGCAAGTTAATTTTGACCGACTTCTAGTCGTCCGCTCAATTTGAAATTTGGCAGGTGTACATAATTCCGGTGACAATGCATCATGGAATTTTTGTTAGAGGAAAAAATGAAATAGTGGCTCCAAGATGGCGGACGAGATTTGTAATAATGGTCCGATTTGATTCAAAATTGGTATGTGGGGGTTTTCCTGATCGAAGATCATGAATTTTTTTGTCAAAATTCATAAATTGAGATGGCGGCTCCACGATGGCGGACGAGTTTTGGAATTATGGTCCAATTCGATTCAAAATTGGTATATGGGGGTTTTAGGGGTCGGAGATCATGAAAATCCATTAATTCAAGATGGCGGCCCCAAGATGGAGAACGAGTTTAGCGATAAAGGTCCGATTCGATTCAAAATTGGTATTTTGGGGTCGGAAATTATGAATTTTCCGTCGAAATTCATAAATTCAAGATGGCGGCCTCAAGATGGAGGACGAGTTCTCTGATTATGGTCATATTTCATTCAAAATTGGTATGTGAGGGTTTTCAGGTTCGGAGATCAGGAATTTTCTGTCAAATGCTATAAATTCAGGATGGCGGACGAGTTTTGTGATTATGGTCAGATTCTATTCAAAATTGGTGTGAGGAAGTTTTTGAGATGATTTTTTTCAGCTCAAAACTTACAGGCAAGATAGCTTTTGATAACGATGCTTCATTAGAAATGAACAGATTAAGGCGAACTAACCAAAAAGCAAAAAATAAAATAACTAATAAAAAACTTTTTTAAAGACAAGCTCTTATTTAAGCCGTGTACTAAAACGTATAAAATGAGTTGATGTCATCGCTGACAATGATTTGACTATTTTTTGTTGAATTATTTGGTTTTAAAAAGCTTGTCGCGTGAATTGTTATAAAATTAATACTTGGACAAGTTGTTACTTACCAACCAATTATTATCCAATGAAATTAATTAATACCTACTGTTATGAATACTTTGTGAAAATCAAATACTTTGACGAGTTCTTGCTTACCATCCCATAACTGCCCAATCAAAGTAATTGGTACCCACTTTTATGAACATTTCGCGCGACAAGCTTTTTAAAACCAAGTAATTCAACAAAAAATAAATAAATCATTGTCAGCGATTACTTCAACCTATTTTATACGTTTTAGTACACGGCTTGAATAAAAGCTTGTCTTTTAAAAGGTTTTTATCAGTGATTTTTTTTGAGTAATAATAAGAGAAAAAATACCACCTACTTAGTTTTTGGTAATATCTTTCACACAAGACAACTACTAATTTTTCTGTTTACGGAGATAGCAGCTAAATGGAAAAAAGTCCTTTCCATAGAAAATCACTGCAACGCAAATTTTCCTGTTTGTTGCTCAATTTGTGGAAATCATGAGTTAAAATTCCATCAATGTCATCGGTTAGAAAACTGATGTATACTCCCATAGTTTCCAGATTTTGCCAATAAATGGTAGAACTGATAAAAATGCTGAATTTTTCACTTCACTAATGACATGTGTGACTGAAATAAGTGAAATTGATGATTTCGTATAGTTCATTCATTATCAATTGCAGAAGCATAAAAAACAAGTTTGCCAGTCTTGAGGCGGAATCCTTCGAGCAGCAGAGGCGAAGATAACTAGTATTTGAATATTTTAAAAATATGGTAATTAAAAACATATGCCATAAACGAGGAAGTATGTATTAATAGGCAATGGGATCATCATAATTTCATTTTCACATGGTCGAAAAAAAATCATATTTTTCAACAAAACACAACATAACTATAGAATATTCTAAAACCCATTTCGATCTCAGGCCAGAGGCGCTACTGGCTTTTATTTATTCCCACCCCCTAAAACACGTATATAACTGGTGATTCATTAGTCTCAACGTATAGACACACCTACAAGATTTATTATTGTCTTGCGGTTCGTTTTGATTGGCTGCTGGAGAACTAGACAGCTGTCACTCAATCCTACGTTGGCTCTTTTGATCTTCCGTTCGCCGACGGAGAGTGTTTACGAGTAGTACACATTATTTTTCGTTCCGATTATTCGTGTTGGGGAAGTGAGTTTTTGATTTGCTCTCTATAGAAACAGCTTCTGCGATTGAAAATGGTTAAACTATAAACACTTTTAATAAACATAAAATATTTCCATGCATTGAAAAAAAAATTGTAAATAAATTTTTCCATAGTTATATATATATATGTATATATATATAAATATATATATATATATATATTATATTATATTATATATATATATATTATATATATATATATATATATATATATATATATATATATATATATATATATATATATATATATTCGGATAGGTTCCAAAATTTCAAAGTTCGGATTGAACCGCGTCTGGAAATTCGATAATTTTGACGTTTCGGTTTGGGCACATTTTGCAACCATTTTCAAAAAACCTGAGAAAAAAAATTAATAACAGAAGAGAAAATAAATCTAAGGTCCTAATCTGCCTACTCCTTCAAGGCAAATTGATATGAGTTAATTGAGACTGGAATATAAAATTGAAAAACTATCTGAATAAAAATGCAAATTTTCATTTTCAGATATTTTTTTTAGTTAGGGGTTCTTTTACAGCATCTATCAGATGTAGTTCAATGTTTAGCGTGGCTTTCGTCGGAGAAGTAGTTGTTTTCTGTGAGATATCACAAAAAATAACGTTTATCGTACATTTTTCAATAAAAAAAAACTTCTATTCAATTGAGAATGTTTTCACTTTTCATCATGCATACCTCTCAAGAGGTTGTCAGATGATTCCACATCTGAATTTCTGAACAACCTGTTCATATTTTCAAACAAATCAACCACAACAATATTTTACCATTAGTAATGAACGGAATATCAATAAAGATTTTAAAACAGCGGAAAAGTTTCAAACTCAATTAAGTTTATAAAAATACACCCACTTCATATTTGTTGTAATATATCTAACACATACACACTTGCATAAGGAATTTCATACAACCCTATTTATCAGTCTCTCTAGTAGCCAAAGCTGACAATAAATTTATCACAGGCCTCAAACGTTTCTGACAAATTCACATGTCATACGCTTCTCATTATCAAAATTGAATCATCAAAATGCAAATGCAACACAATGAAACGACCTAACCAGATTTTTCACGGTTTACAAATTTTTATACTGTGGCAGAGTAGGTTTCATTTGTTACACAGTCGTTTCGAATTCAGAATAGAAACGTTACCCAGATATGTGACCTTTGTAAAGGGTCCGATGTGCGAAAAATGAAATGCGTTAAATTTGAGGGGTTCTTATTGTTGCACGAGGGGAAGTATGACATTGGAAATATATCATGTGAAATTGTATTTCGTTCGCCTTCAAAGCAGACGTCATAATTAAAACAGGAATATATTTAGGTGGCGAGAAGTATTGATACTTTTCTTTTACAATGTTTTGGTTCAATGCTAGAAATTTGTGAAATATTCGTGAAAACAACTCAATGAATTCCACCAGGCCAACACTTCTCGTTCTTCAATGTATGAAAAAAGTCCACATTAGTTTGTGCAGATGAAATTTCAATGAAAATCCCACATTTCTTCTTTCAACCTGATTTTAGGTGATGAATCGGTTGGAAGACCATTATTGAAGTAATTTTTCTCCTTTATGCCCTATTAGACAAATGGTCTTGATATACCGATTTTTTACTGGCACACTACTTAATTTTTTGCCAATACTGGTGAATCTGACATAAATATGATATAAAATTCATCTTGCTGAAAAAATTTAGCGTCGAATGTTTACCCGCCATAGTGTTCGTTGAGATGATGTATACTATACAGTGCTTCTCAAAAGTCCGCTCCCCCCCTCTTATTTTTGATACGATTATACATAAACAAGTGAAATTTGGAAACTGAATATTAAAGGTTGTAAACTTCCCTACTAGTGATGATAGATGACGAAATCGTCAAAGATGACGTCAGAAGGCCATTATGACCAATAATTTTAAATGGAACCCTACGGCAAGCGACACCTCTTTTAAAAAGTATCGAAAAAACCTATTCAATGATACTAATTTTGTTTGTGTTTATGGCAGTTTTGGCAAATCGCTTACAAAAAACGCAAAGCTGTGATGAATTAAATTCCAAATTCAAACTCCGCCTCTGGATAGTTGTCAAATAAGCTGACGTTTTTGTTAGTCTTCCTAATTCGACGTTTTTGTAATTGTCCAAGTTTTTGTACATTTAATAATTTGTGTATTGTTGATCGAACGTTTAACTATTTTAGCAGCTTTTGGTACTTTTAATATTTTTATACATTTTAATAATTTGTTGAACTGTTGTGAGCCGAACGTTTAAGTGCTTCAAGAAGCGAAATGGTACGTGCTTTAGGTGATAAAGTAGCAGCGATCCTAATTCTTGGTGAAACTGGACAAAATATTCATGCAGCAGAACGCATTTTTAATGAGAGGTTTTCCGATCGCCCCGTTTCGAGGACTTATTCAAGGGAGCTTCTTCGTAAGTTTGAAACAACGGGTAGTATTAATGATGCGAAACGATCTGGCAGATGAGAGAAAAATTGATATACTGGCAGAAGTAATAGTTAATCCTACTTCTTCAACAACTCACGTTGCATTTACCTGTGAAGTCAGTCGAAGTACAGTACACAGGGTGTTGAAAAAAAAACAAATTTCATCCATACAAATCAAAAATGGTTCATCAACTCTCAGACGACAACCCAGACCGAAGACTAGAATTTTGTGAAAATATGGAAACTAAAATTAACCAACAGCCAGACTATGTCAAAACAATTTGTTTTAGTGACGAAAGTACTTGCTATCTAAATGGAAATGTAAATACACAGAATGTGAGGTATTGGAGTGACGCAAATCCTCACCTGTTTCGTGAAACACATACCCAATTTCCCCAGAAGGGAATGTTTGGGCAGGTATCCTGGAAAACCACATCGTTGGGCCTCTTTTTTTAAATACTAATTTAACTGGCGAGGTTTATCTGGAGCTGTTGCAAAACGCAATAGAACCGTTAATCCTTGAAATTTTGGAAGATAATCCAGATGAATTCGGCAATTTGGAAATAACATTCCAACAGGATGGTGCTCCTCCACACTATTACGGTGCAGTAAGACGGTATTTGGATGAGGAGTATCGTGGTAGATGGATTGGACGACGAGGTTCAACGGAATGGCCAGCTCGATCACCGGACCTCACATTTGGATTTTTTTCTGTGGGGGGTACCTTAAATCGAAGGTTTACGCCACTGAACCTGACAATATTGACGTTTTAAAACAATGTATTGTTGCAGAATGTGAGGCTGTTTCCGCAGACACATTTGCAAAAGTACGAGAAGAGTTCAAAAATAGGATATTTCACTGTCAGGAAGTGAATGGAGGTCACTTCGAGCAATTTCTTCAAGTAGATACTGATTCTTAAATCTGTAATTAATATCATACTGAATGGAATTTAAATTTTAATGTTTACTAATGAGCCATTAAAACTGCCATAAACACAAACAAAATGAGTATCATTGAATAGGTTTTTTCGATACCTTCTAAAGGAGCTGTGGCTTGCCGTAGGGTTCCATTTAAAATTATTGGTCACAATGGCCTTGTGACGTCATCTTGGACGATTTCGTCATCTATCATCATTAATAGGAGTGTTTACAACCTTTAATATTCAGTTTCCAAATTTCACTTGTTTATTTATAATCGTTCCAAAAATAAGAGGGGTGAAGGGGACTTTTGAGAAGCACTGTATGTATTGATATCCACTTTTTTGTTTCAAGTTGAAACTTTCCGAGGAAACAATACATTAAAAAATTAACGATTTCAAAGATAAACATTATCGGTAGAAATTGATATTCTGGGGATAATAATATTAAAATTTTGGTACATTCTTCTTCAGTATGTAGCTGACCCGAAAATTTAATTCCTCTTTTATCGATACTCTTTGAGATATAACCTGTTTCATAATAGGGCTAGATTCCATCAGTTGGGTTCAGGAAGTAAAATAATGCATGTTTAAGCAAAAATATAAAATAAATTCGGCGTGTTTTGCCGTTTTTGTTTCAAATTATCAGTTTCATTGATGACAATTATTCAAATATTCAAGGGGTAGTTTTAACCACTTCAGATTCCGATTTTCGAAAAATCTCCTTCTTTACGTATCTACTCCTGGAATGTAACCCTCATGCAAAATTTCATTCTTCTATACTTTTACCGGCCGGGGCGTAAAATTGTGAGAAATTTATTCTCAAGCAGAAAATCAAATACAAATTACGTATTTTTTGTTAAGTCAACAGTTTCACAGATTGAAATATTCAGGGGGTTGTTTTAATCGCTTAGGATTCGAATTTTGAAATATGACCATCATGGATTCGTTTGAAAATAAGAACAGGATGTTCATAAAATCAGATGTGGAATCATCTGCGACTGAAAGATAAACTTTAGTCACTATCTTCCATCGTTCAAGATAACCTCTTGTGGGGTATTCATGTTGAAAAGGGAAACATTCTCAATTGAATATTGAATAGAAATATTTTTTCATGAATTAAAAAATCCACGATGAAAATTAAGTTATTTTTTGTGAATGTCTAACAGAAAAAAACTACTTTCCCGGCTAAAGCCACGCTGGACATTAAACTACATCTGATAGATATTCTGAAAAAAAAAATCTGAAATTGAAAATTTGCATTTTCATTCAGATAGTTATTTGATTTTCTATTCCAGTCCTAATTAGGAACCCATATAAATGAATGAGGCAAAGAAGAATGTTTTCCAAAAAAGAGTACTCACCAGAAATCATATTCAATTGAGAATGTTTCCCTTTTCAACATGACCATCATAAAATGAAACTACTTACCACATTTCATTATCATAGCTTCATCGGTGTTGATTTGGCGATATCAGTCAGGACATGTATATATATATATATATATATATATATATATATATATATATATATATATATATATATATATATATATATATATATATATATATATATATATTGAATAAATGTGTTTTTTTTGTGGAGGAACAACGTTTCTTATATATTATATATATATATATATATATATATATATATATATATATTTCATTAATTCATAGAAGCTGTTACTGATTATTGTTTATTGTCAACTCCATAAATTTAACGTTCTAACCTTTGGACGTAAACAAACGATGAACACTGTAACTCATATTTTTGTTATAGCT
Source organism: Gonioctena quinquepunctata (assembly GCA_018342105.1). Classification (NCBI taxonomy): domain Eukaryota; kingdom Metazoa; phylum Arthropoda; class Insecta; order Coleoptera; family Chrysomelidae; genus Gonioctena; species Gonioctena quinquepunctata. The sequence goes on from JAFIRS010001078.1 coordinate 272,911, forward strand.
CAACTTAAAACTAATTACGGTTGATGTAGCAAAAAAATTTAGGCCCGCTTATGGACTATTATATGCGGTGTGAACAACACCAAACTTATTCTGTCAAGCTAATTTATGGAAATATACCTTATTTATCTTGTTGAAGTTGAAAATATCGCTTTGTGAAATCTTGGTGTTGTCGCACTTCAACTATGCGTACACTGTCTATGTAGGTCAATAAATGGGTAGAAAATTCAACATTAAGTATAATATTTTTGAAACTTGATGCTGAGATAGAGTACCGAGTAAATCAAAACTCGTTTCGAGGTCGGCAACACTGTTAAAAATGCAAACAATGCAATTGAGGGATTGTTCAAAGATGAAAAATATAACTGTTTATTTGACATAACTCTTATTCCAATATTCAGAATTCGAAGCTTCATTTGCAGTCACTTCCGACTCCAACAAAGTTCTTGATTGTTTTAAATTCGAATTATTTGTTATGTTATTTAGTGACCAAAATATCATTGGGCTGAAATTGGCCTAGATGACTACGCAAATTTGCAACCCTCTCCGAAGACGGCATGCTGATTTTTTTATAATTTTCTATATTACTCATTAATTAGCTAAAAGGGGCACTGATGACTGGTCAGTTCGACGAGAGTCTTATCTTTATAAATATTTTATCCGTGAAAGTCCATTGACACGAGACATTACCGGCATTAGAGCTCATCACAACTAGCCCCGCAAGCACGGAGGGCTGATTTACCAAAACACAGCTCTATTTCATGAAAGATAGCACATACTAACCTGGGCGTACAGTTGCACATTATGGGTGGCATCACTCAATTACAACGGTCGCAGGCTAAAGCAAATTTCTCTCTACCTGGTTTTTTGCCTACCCACTTTTTCCGGGAAACATACTGAATAGTAACACTCCACACTTTATTTTCTCAATTATCTACCTCAATACCTTCACTTCAGTTCCGTATAAGCGTTCAACGCAGGAAATAAGAACATAGCTTAGATTTTAGAAAGCATTTCACTTAGATATAGGGCAAAGTCGCTAAGCCCAGCGCGACGTCCCCCTACTGCCCCTGCTCTGGGGCGTACGAGACGTTTGGAGGTTGGTGTAACCGTCTAACTTAAATTGCACCCACAAATTCTCCCCGACCCCATTTCCATATCACAAATCCCTGCCGCCCACTAGACCTTCTAGAACGACAAATTTGTGATATAAAGAAGTGTACATATATAAATAAAATGTAGATGTCCCGTACTAGTAACAGTTTAATAAATTATTTGAAGAAAGAAGAGTCTTATCGATATTTGAAGCCAAGCATCGTCGGGCGTGGTTAGTACTTGAATGGGTGACCCGGACAAGGAAGTTCCACGTTAAATGTCCTAACAACTGTAGCGTAGTAGCATATTCGCAGCTGCAGGCGTCTTATCAATGATCACGAGATAAGACGATAGATATGGCGTCCTTCGGAGGGGACGTCAAGATGGCGGTCCCGAGTTCATAGATGTTGAGCTCGTTAAAGAACCCTATCTCTGAAACAACAGAGGATTCGGCAAAATTTCTGGTTGGGAGGAGTGTGCTCACCGGCGTCGGTGTTTTTAGCCTTGGTAGCAGAAATAGGCCGACGTTAAATAAAGCAGGAAAAAAAATAGCTAAACAATTTAACACATTTTTACGAATCTGCTACGCCACTTGTTATCCAGTTGTTTATCGAAGCGCCAGGTGATGTACTAGTCGTCGATGTCAGCTGGGCTTTTCCATCGAATGATCTCGATGTTTCCACGAACCGACAAACAGGTGCTCGAAGCTTCTGGATTCTGGATACGATATATATATATATATATATATATATATATATATATATATATATATATATGTATGTGGACTAATATTTTTTTTACAGATACAGAAATCCGGAGTTCCGTAAAAAAATATTTTCAAAGTAATCCTAAAGAATATGTATTATTCAGATTTATCTCTTTCTCATGTAGAATATATATTCTTCAGATTTCTCTATCTCTCTCTCTCTCTATATATATATATATAATTATATATATATATATATATATATATATATATATATATATATATGCAGATGACACTGCCATATTTTATCAGGATGAAAATTGGGATGATTTGAGAATAAAGGCAGAAAGTGACCTATCTCAAATTCTGACATTATTTAATCACAAATTACTAACGATTAATACAGACAAAACAAATTTTATACCATTTACATCATACAAAAGTAATCTGCCACCATACACACTCTTGAATATTAAAAATAGTAACATATCAATAAAATCTAGAAATGATATCAAATACTTGGGTGTAACAATAGATAACCATCTCAGATGGGACATACATATTAATAATGTGACAAAAACTATACAAATTAAAATATTACAAAAAAATAATTGACAATTACCACCTGAAAATCATATACTCGGCACTTGTTGAATCTAGATTGCAATATGGAATTTTAGCATGGAGCAGCTAGTGTACATTTAACTAAACTTGAAAATCTACAAAAGCGCCATCTGAAAATCATGCTCAGTAAAGACCCCACTTATTCTAGTGAATCTCTGTATGCAGAAGCAGAAGTCCTGAGTATTCGTCAAATATTATTTTACAATCTGATCCTCCACCTTCATTCTCTCAAAGCTCTTCTTGAAAACGTGGATCATAGATACTCTACAAGACAAAAAACTGGAAACTTCATGAAAATACCTTTATCAACAAAAAAAATTGGACAGAGAAGCTTTACTTACCTTTCTGTCAAAGCGTTCAACTTTCTACCAGAAAAACATAAAAACGAAGTATTTGAAATAAACTCGCGCAATATGTACAAAAAGAAACTGAAAAAATTCATACTTGGCACCAATTTCAAGATCATTAGCAGTCTACTGTCATAGAATGCCTATCTCGGAAATACAAACTTCTAATATCTCAATTCTATTCAATTTGAGATTTTATACACAAAGAAAATATATAATTGTTTAAAGAACTACACATACTTTTTGGCAAGGAAAAACCTACGCGCGGCTCTAGCTATTGTGGGTTTATTACTTACGCTAAATTGTATAGTGAGATAATTGAAAAAATAGTTAAACCAATTTTCCCATTTTATTTTATTTTTACAACTTTATACTACATGTCATCACTCGTTGATTTTAATTTGTATAACCTATATTGATTACCATTATTTTTTATTTTTTTTCACTGTTGCTTTATCTATATCTATATCTATGGTCAATCACAATGATTTTACTCGTGATTTTAATTAGTATGAGTTATATTTATCATCATTATTTTTACTGTGGTTTTATCTATATCTATAGACGATCTTAATAATTTTACACGTTGATTTTAATAAGTAATTAGTATAATGTTATATTTATCACCATTATTGCTTTATCTCATATTGATTTGTGTATTTATGTCACGCACAGGTTTAGTGACTTTTTCCAGTTTATTTACTTCAGCTAGATTATTTATTTACATTCCAACAATAATTCTAGTGTTTATTCTGTACTAATAACATTTGGTGAATAAACTTACATTATTAATATTATTACTATATATATATATATATATATATCAACAGTAAGTGGTATTTATTTTCAAATAATGTATATTAATTAATTAATAATTCTTCATATACCGAGCAGTTATTCAACAATATATATACAAGCTTTCATTTAACTTCCCATTTGTGTGTATGTATGTTTAGTTCAAATCTTGCAAGTGAATTCTGTCCCACTTCTAGTTGTTCGATTAACGTGAAATCTGGCATAAATCCGGTAACAATGCATTATGGAATTTTTGCTAGAGAAAAATCAAATTGGCGGCTCCAATTTGGCGGACAAATTTTGTGATTATGGTTCAATTCTATTCAAAATTGGCATATGGGGGTTTTCGGCAGAGATCAAAATTCATAAATTCAAGCTGGGGACGAGTTTTGTGATTATAGCCCAATTCCATTCTGTTGAAATGAAATATTTGTTTTAATATTTATTTTTAGATTTATATAATCTGTGAACCGCCTATGTTAGTTGTTAAAAAAAAAGATGAATGTCAAGTAAATTCAATTACAATAAACGTTGTTACTTTTCACTCGATTTATTCACCCAAAGCACTGTAAAAGAACAGGTTATGGGAGCAGTACAATACTGAGTTGGGGAAATTGGGAAAACCTGCAGCAAAGTGAAATGTCACCGATTTTCACGAAATTTTCACAGATGCTTCAGAATACGCTAAATTTCGTTGAACAACCAACATTCTTCCGCGGAATGAGTCGAAAATATTTTTTTTTCTAATGTCCAACATGCCATGATGTAGGTATCGATGAACTGTTGTAATTGAAAAGGATTATTTCACAATTATTCACGAAACAAGCACTCTGAACAGTAAGAACTATAAATGCGATACTAGAAGATATGTTTTGAATGTCCCGCAGGAAGTTCGAGTAAAAACGTATTTTTCCTATTTGAAAATTTGAAAGTCTTGTCATTTGAGTAAACAGGAAATAATATTTGAGATGATTGTCAATAATGTCACTTGTTATTCATGAGTTATGTTGAAAATGAAATGTTGCCAAATGTAAAAAATGTCCGATAGACATGAAGAGTTAACATTCATCCAATTAAATAATTTATTGTGATGATTAAAATTATGTGAATTGAAGGTTTCATTCAGTGTGTTGCTGAGAAAATGAAGAAATCAAGCCGTCTCAAATAAGTGCAAGTTGAAAATTGACTTTTTCATCCTTTCTGGGGCCATTATTCCGTTTGCGCGGAAACATGTTGGGTAAATATCCGGTAAAAGCCCTCATTCCCTCCAAAAATAGCTGAAAGACTTTTCTAACGTATTTCTTCCCCCTGAACACGAATCTGAAAGAACGCGGCGCTCTCTTTCCTTTCCGAGTTAGATAGCTTTTTTTGATCCAAAACACGTATTTTTCAATCTCCATTTTCTCGCACAAAATGCCTTTTTTTTTACCAGCATTAACTACGAACACCAAATCACTAGTTTTCGAAGTAAAACGTGTGCTGTCACTACAAAATTTTAAATAATCTATAGTTCATTACCTACATCTCCTGAAACGTTTTTAGGATATTAATTAAACGTTTTTTGAATAAACAAATCTTAGTCCGCTAAAGTGTTGCCATGACGACTTTAAGTACTAGTCCGCTAAATTGGCATTTTGCGGACTCTTTTCAGTATCCAAAGAAGGCATTTTGTGGAGCGTGTACAAAAAACTGTATTAAGAAATATTTCTGCGTTTCGGAAGTTGACACAGATGGAAATCATATCATAAATGCTCCTAATGTATCCCATAAGTCTACTTCAAAAATATTCACCATTATCCCATTATACTGAAAGGTAATATTGTGAACACGATTTTCCAGCATTTAGATATCGTAAATATTGTTCATTCAAGACATGAGGCTGCAATTCAACACAATAATAGAAATGAGAAGACCCAATTGCAAAACGAAGCAGAACGGAAAATATAATGATATTTCATTCGTGTGTTTATGGACCGTACCTTTGGAATTACCCTGATTGTGTTCACTTGTCGCGTGGAGAATTTTTAGTGGGGCTGTAAATTTAGAAAGTGGGACAAACGGAATACAAATGAATAGTTTAGAGTCGACTTTTTGGAAGAGCCTTGAACGAAATGTTTATTCTCAATAATGATTATCCCAGAAATTCGGACGGGCGAGCATAATAACGCTCAAATATTTGACATTTTATTCCAGAACCGTTCGGTATAAATAAAGAAATGGTGTGACATGAAATGGATGGATTTGAAAAAAATATCCTCCTGAAATCCATATATGGGAAAACCTGGTTTCGAAGGTGTATTATATGTAATTTCCTTATAACATTATTACAATAGTCATTTTCAGCATTGAAAAAAGGAAAATACTATCCCAAAATGTACGCGTAGTTCTAACTAGAGTAGTATTCGTAGGACGATGATTTGGGAAAAGGTCTTTATAGGAATCATACCTGTTGAAGTACATTTTTTGGCTACTTAAATTAATTTAACATATTGCACGTGGAAAACTAAATTTTAAAGTGATTTTGAAAAGAAGAAACAATTGTCAGACTTTGTTTCTTACGAAAATATTTAAATGAAGACGGTATAAAACCGGGTTTAAAGTTAAAAATTAGTTCAAGATACAGATTCAATGGATTGAATGACGAAACCAGAAGCAGATGATACACCGAAGTAAATAGATCCATATTTTTCGAATCAAGTGAAATTTCAAAAGGAACTACTAAAAAGAGGCGCTTGGTTGATAAAGAAACAGAATTAGTAATGGAAATGAGAGATTTGGAATTACAATCCATCCACGATGAAAATTAATCTCTCATTGAGACCGCAACAAGAAGAAAGAAAAGAAGAAAACAATCCAAAGTGAAAAAAAACAAACAATGGCGCGGCAAGTCGGGAAAGTAGATTTCAGAATGTATTTATTGATTCTGAAATTGCCATCATTCAAGCTAACGAAATGTGTCAGAAAAAATTTAAAACAAATATGGAATTAAACTCAAACTTAAACTTTTCAATCAAAATTGGAGAAAGGTTCAAATCTCCCTGAAAGCTTCCTAATGTACCTGTGTTTATCTTTTGAGCACCTAACCATATATGTTTCCCACAAAACAGAATATTTGACAAGTTGGCCAAGTTGGCACTACGGAACCTGCTGCTGATGATAGAGGTGACTCATTCTCCATAGGCGTACCAACTGAGCTAGGATAAGGTAGAAAAAAGTGTTGAAAAAGAGTAAGACAACATAGCCGGAGTTTTATTTTTGTTATGATAGGTATTCATTTTTCAAAATTATTAAAAAGATAGGGAAATCAATGAAACAAAATTATAAATTATAAATAAATAATAAAAGTACTCATCATAGCAATATATATATATATATATATATATATATATATTCTTTAGTTTCTTGACCACATATACATTTTCTTCAATTTCTCGGAGTAAAGGTCTGATTCATTCAATTCATATAATTTCTCCTAACTACGTTTCTACATGGTACTTGTCATCATCAGGTTGAAACACTAAAATTAAAAATATGGAGTTTGAGACATATTTAACTTAACACAATATTGAAATGTATGCACTAAAATAATTCTTTTAAAACATATGGTTCGAAATATAACACTTTATTTAACTCAATATGAAAATATCTGTAACATTTATGAGTATTCACTTACAAATTATTTTATTTGAATTCTGCGTTCGCATCGTACGAACGTTATTGTAGGAGTGTGACTCCGTCGAAGTTATCGGGAATGGTTTGTTCATCTTCCATGCATTTTTACCCTCTTCATAAGTACATGGGATTCTTTATATTGAGTTCTAGTATTTGAGCCGGACTGTATTTTTTTGGCGGCATGTAAAGATCAGTTTTCATTATTATTACTATAAACAAAGTTAAAAGGGGTTGTTATAAACCTGGCTTGAGTTTTTGATATCATGTCTATTGTTAATGCTAAAGAAATTATATGAATTGAATGAATCAGACCTTTTGTCCGAGAAATTGAAGAAAATATATATATATATATATATATATATATATATATATATAAGACTACCCTTTCGTATATATCACCGTGAGTTTTCTCACGTTGATTATTCTCTTCGACATGAATGGCCAAAATATGGCCCATACAGTCAAAATGAAAAAACAGAATCATACACAATCACACCCTGCTGAAAGCATGATTGATGTGTGTCTTATACTATGATACGAATTCTCAATTTTGAATGTTCCTGAAGAAGATGAGAGGCCTCTCATCGAAACGTTGAACTAAATAAATTCATACTAGGCCACCACCTAGAGTCATTATTGAACCTACACCCCAAGAATACCCCTATCTACAATATATATATATATATATATATATATACATATATATATATATATATATATATATATTATATATATATATATATATATATTTTTTGGATTTTCCTCAAACATATTTTTTTTAGATCATCATCAAACTCGCTGAAAATTGAAAAACATATTATTTTGATGATAACCTTATATTATTTCGCAATTATTCTTGTTTTGTCCCTATTTGCGTTCAGATAGTTTTCCAATGTGAGGAAAAATTGGCACAGTAGTTAGTGAAACAAAGTCACAGTAAACTACATTCTCATTTAATTCATATCTTAGTCGGCCATGATTTCATTTTGGTATGTGGCCTACTTGGCGGTATTGAAATGATATTTGAATCATTCATTATTGGATTTTTTTTTTATAAGATCATTATTAGTCACTATTTGAATGTGAATATGCCTAAATTAATGCCTAAATAAACTAAAAATACTAATTTACGTAAAAAGTCCGGGAAATACTGTTTTTTGGAAAAGTAGATATGATTCCAGAACGAGCTCTAGGCGAGACCTTGAAGTCTGCGAGTCCAAAGAATCAGTTTCCGGGCGTATTGCGTACACTATTTTTTATGCAACTGTGTGTGCAACAAATTAATTGAGCACGTTCCTTTATAATATTTATATTTATAAAAAAATTAGGCACATTCTAATTATTGTTTATATTAATATTTATATTGATATTCGAACAATTGCTAATATTGAAGGGATTCAATTTGTTTGAAATGCTTGGTATATTTGAATGACTGTTGTTGAAGTCAGATGTTGATTGTTTTCGTATGATAATTTTTTAATAGTCCTGGCAATTTTGATTTTGTTTGTTAATTAATTCTCTATATATCCTTCATAATCTTCGACCCCGAAAACCCCCAAATACCAATTTTGAATCGAATCGGACTATAAACACGAATCTCGTCCGCCATCTTGGAGCCGCCATTTTGTTTTTGCCTCCAATAAAAATGTATCGGGACAGATGAATGTAAATGTAAGCTTATGAAAATATTATATAAAAAAACATTTTTAAAGACAAGCTTCTATACAAATCCACTGAAAATTTAAATAGCTATTTTTAGGACAAGAGAGTAAAGCGTGTAGCATTTGATCACGAGCCTGGATGTTGAGCGAGGCGAGTGATTGAATGCGCTTTACTCACGTGTTTTGAATCTGATTTGTTCCATTTTCGCAGAAATTAAAAGAAAATTATTGAGAAAGATAACACACATGTATTTATTTATTACTTATTGGAACCTCACAAAATTGAAACCAGCCTACTAAGTATAAAAATATGCATATAAAAATATGCTCGATACGAATAATTCGCCACCGTTGCTGCGCTATTCGCTGTGTGCAAGAATGGTAACGTTCTCTAGTGACTCGATAGCTGAAATTTTTCTGTTTTATTTTCAATACTCACTATGTAACAACTAAATTTTTTCAACAATCTCTAAATAATACGATGTAACAATTTTGTGCTCACTACTAGTTCCAGATGAATCGAAGTTTTTTTCTGTCAAAGAAAAAAGTAATTAATTGATAAAAATATGTGTACTGATACGATAGTTCACCGCATTTGGAGGTTATCCATGTAAAGTTATGATATTTTGAAGTTCATAAAGTAATGCTATTTATGTGTACTTTTAAGTACGGCAAGAAATGTGCTTGCTCGTTAGTTTATTGAGATCGCAGGGTCATAAGGACTTGAGAACATAAGAAAGTGAGGGAGCCACGGGAAACCACTAAATAACATCAGATTCAACACAAAACTATTCAATGAAATTCTCAAATAATATAATAATCAGAAAAGGAATGAGGTTCACAATTGTACCTGAATTTGAGATCCCACTTTTATCCTTGCAAGGATCTGAGAACGTTGAACGGTTCCCAAATAATACAAACACGTTCAACACTCTATAACACGTATAATTGTCAACAAAATATTGGATATTGCTTATACAGTACAAGTAACGATGTTTACTCTTAGTATTCGAACTGCATTACATTTAACATTAGTTCACATGTAAGGCCAATTGCTTTTGTAACCGAAACCAGTTCGTGAAAATTATTAATCTTCTGCGAGGTAATTTGTCCTGATAGAATGCCGTGTATGATAGACAACTCGGAAAGACATCGAAAGTATCTCTGTCCTCCATTCATAAGGCTGATTGATCAGTTTACAACACCGTCCAGGCGTTCCCGAACTCGCAGTTCAAGTCGCTATTTGCCTTTCATCGCCGGCTAACACCGTCCCACGGAACTTCGTTGATACTTTCACTATCCACTTCTAGACGATCAAATATAAAACGGAAAACATCTCAATTATTAACGAATGAAAACCTCACGTCCCGGAATTAGAGATTGAAATATCGTGGAATAACAGAATACTTATCTCTTTGCTGCAGTTTTTGTGTTGCAGTTGGAAATGTATGAAATTTACACGTACTATTTTTGCAATCGACTACACAGCAATAAAGAGGGGTAATTGTTATTATATGTATGTTATTATTATAATAATAATGTTTATTCATCTGAAGGTACAATATTTTTAAGTGATTTGTGAATAAACGGAAAGACCTCAGAAACTGAAAGTTTTCAGCTTGTGCTTGTGATTACCAGGATCATTATCTACTTCTGCCACCATGGGCGCTGTCACAACGAATAAGCAATGTGTATGATTCTTGTTTATTGGTAACCTAGGTAACACTTCTAATCACTTGCGAAAAAAAAACAATCACTAGTGATTAAAAGTAAAACTTTTTTTTAAGTTGAAATATGTCAGACTCTAGTCGCGACAATAGAAAAAAATCAATTCTTTCATTGTTTGATCTAGGTTATTCTATGAGTAACAGATTCCAAATCTTGCCGCGCAAGATTACCTATTCTGTATCCGCGGCAAGCTGTTACTCACAGAATAACCTAGATCAAACAATGAAAGAAATTATTTTTTCCTTTTTAATGCATTTGTATAAAAGCTTGTCTTTAAAAATATTTGTGTTTTAATATTTTTTATTTTTAACTTTTTAGTTCTGTTTTTATTACCAACTAATAAAAGCTTGTTTTTAATTTTTTTCATTCATTTTTTAGTATTTATGATGTTGAATAACTAGTTGAGTAATTTCTATTTAATTTATTTTTGAACTTTGACAAGAAAATTATAATCTCCTACGCCGAAAACAGCTAGATACCAATTTTGAATAGACACACAAATTGTCCGCCATATTGGATTTTTTTCCTCACAAAAATTCTATAATGCATTGTTACCGGAATTTGTACACCTGCCAAATTTCAAATCAATCGGACGATTGGAAGAGGGTCAAATTTAACTTGCAAGATTTGATTACAGACAGACAGACAGGTACCGAGGCAGATAAAACTAAAAATAAATTTTCGTAAAAAAAATCTTCGACCTTAAAAACTCCACATACCAATTTTCAATAGAGTAGGACCATTATCACAAAACTCGTTCGCCATTTCGGAGCCGCCATGTTGAATATTTGAATTTTGACAGAAAAATCATAATCTTCGACCCCGAAAACCCCTAGATACTAATTTTGAAAGGAATCATATCATGATCACAAAAACTGTCCGCCATATTGGAGCCGCCATTTTGATTTTTTCCCTACCAAAAAATCTCTCAATGCATTGTCACTGGAATTATGTACATCTGCCAAATTTCAAAACAATCGGGCGATTAGAAGTGGGTCAAATTTATTTTTCAAGACAGACAGACAGACACAGGGACAATTACAACTAAATGAAAGCTTGTAAAAAAAAAGAGCGTTCTCTAGTCGACGCGTATATTTTTTATGTATGACCACACAAAACTATTTACAGAGTAGTACGATTTTGATGACTCCTTGTTCAATGGATAGGGTGAGTATACCTCGAAGTTGGATCCATTTGGATTTGAGGAACAAATTCCACTCCTAAGGGTAGGAAAATAGGGGATGATTGTTGGTTCACCCAGTGAATTTTTACTTGTTAACCGATTCTACCACGCATAACTTTGTACTGGGTTATCCGATTTAGATGATTCTTTTTAAATTGTATAGGGTATACTTCAAAGTTGGTCTCATTCGAATTTGAACCCCTAACGTTAGAAAATAGGGAATAATTCATTGATTTCACACCTGTGAACCGATTCTGTCGAAACTTGGCACACATATGTGGTTCTGATGACACTACAACATGATGGAGGCCCGAAGTTAATCTGATAATGGAGACGGAAGACAGTCGAGGGAACTCCTCAACGGTTCATAGCAGCTACCTCGTGTTTGAGGTAATCCTGACTAGCTGATGATCAACGCCCAGACTAAACCGCTGGACCTGAAAAGCTACAATTTTGACAAAGTATATTCTTGATATTCCATCCCTGAAGCGATAAAAAGGTGTCTGAGAAGTGGTGTGGAGGTGAAACTAAAGTTGGTTTTGAAATTAGAGTCATGGAAATTAGTATTTGGGATCTTCTCCACAAATAAAGATAACAGTGCTTCAGGGATTTTGAAAATTCCACCATAGAGGGTTAAAATGAGGGTTGAGATTCTGTATAGTCAGTTTTGAAATAAGGATCATAGAAATTGGTATTTGGGGTCTTTGTTACAAATAAAAAAATACGAGTTTCGGTGTTTTTGAATTTCAACACCTAAAGAGGTGAAATGAGTGTTAAATTAGGATTGGAAATGTGTATAGGGATTCCGATAGTTCTGAATTTGGGGACCTAAAAATTGGCATTTGAAGTCTTTGTTACAAATAAAAGGAATATGTATTTCAGTATTTTTAGAAATTCAAACCCTGAAGGGGTGAACGTTTGTATGGAGGTTCCATTATTTTTCAAGTTCATAAACATTGGAATTTGAGGTCTTTGTAACGGAAAAAGAAATATGTGTTTCAGTGTTAATTCAAATCCTAAGGGGGTGAAAGTTTTCATAGGGGTTCCGTTAGTTTTTAACTCAGGATAATAATAATTGGTATTTGTGGTAATTGTTACAAATAACTGAATACGTGTTTTTAGGGTTAAAAAAAGGAGGGGTGAATTTGTAATAGTCGTCACAAGAACAAAATACAAGTTGAAGTTATAGTAAGGTGGGTAAGTAAGTATTATAAAATTAATCCAAATTGAGTAGGTAGTAAGAAAGAATTGAAAAATAAAAACTTTTTAACAAAAAATTAAACCAACGAAAAAAGAAACTGAGAAGCAAAAAATTAAATAAACTGTTTTAGTCTTAATAACTAAGATCCTGAACTAATGTGAGTAACTGATTTTGAGTCGGCGCCAAACAAACAATCAACAAAGATCATCAAATCACTTCGGAGAAACAAAAACGAAATAACATAAAAATGCAACGTGAAATCTCCAGCGATAAATAATAACATTCCAAAAATGCTCTCTCCGCACGACCACTCGCAACAACGTGTGCTTGTTCGGGTAGCTGTCTCGCTGATATTGACTTCGAGAACGCTGGGTAATTCCCGGCGAAAGGACGCGATGCGGCCGCTGCGCATCCCGCTGCTAACATTTTACGATTTACGTAATTAATTTGGTGGTTTGTTTGTTTGTTTGGCGCCGACTCAAAATAAGTTATTTACATCAGTTTAGGAGCTCATACAGACTAAAAAGGTTCATTTTATTTTTTGCTCTTCAGTTTCTCTTTTTGTTGGAGTAATTTTTTGCTAAAAATATTTTTCACACTCTTTTGTTATTTTGATCTACTCAATCTGATACTGGTAGGCAAAACAAATTTTCTTGTGTCGAATAAATATAATTTTATAATTGTAGGTGATTGAAGAAGATAAAACCTACCCCAAATTTTTTATGTGTTTCTTTTCTTCTTACCTGAACATGTCAAGTCGTTAGAAGCAGCCTTAACAGAGTACACCGCACCAAAATTAGTCAAAATTCAAAATTTGATATTGCTATCAGGATTTGTTTTTATTATACTAAAAAAGGTATATTCTAATAACTAACTCACTAATTAGGCGTTTCCGGCTCATCCTGTAAGTTTGTAAGCTTTTCTTTTGAAATACCATGTACTACAGATCTCACCTTAGATTTTTTTGAATATGCACTGAATGAAAACTTTCCACAATAACTCTTTGGCAAGCGTTAAAACAATTCTACCAATTTCAGAACTTTTTTGGCTGAGCCAATTGTCTGAAGTGGAAAGCCTTCTACTTAAGTCTGGCCCTCGGCTCCACCACTGTATGCTTGTTGAACTCTTGCTAATTACGCCTTTGAGTCCTCGGCGTCACAATCGGCCTAATCACTAATCAAGTTAGCCTACCTGGTCAATCAGCCACTGCAAATATTGGCGGCTTTGCTCTCGTGTAATGAATCGATTTTTATACCTTTTTACTTCCATTTTAGTTTGGTGTTTGTTGGCAGGGCAGTGGTGTGCTGCTTGGATTACTCGCATTCAATACAAACATTGTGATATAGTTGGTAATGCCGCTCGCCGATGTGAAAAAAAGTACCCCCCTCTTCTCTCGACGAGAATAGTATTTCTCACGACAAGAGAAGACGTTCGTCTAGACTTCAGAAAAACAAGCTGTTTTCCAATAGACAAATAGTTGTTCTTTTGTGAAAATGAAATTTGGGAATAATTTTATGCTCATCTATACATACATAATTACATGTCCTGAATGACTGACTGATTCACTGACCTAAGATCAACGCCCAGACCAAACCGCTGGACTAAGATGCCTTAAAACCCTGGTGTATTCACGGATTCGATTTTGTTTAGAATTTTCGGGAGAAAACAAATGAATGGCGTTGAATTCTGCTTAGAACTTCATTAGTAGATGGCGCGGTTAAGGAATATTTGTCGGAAATGTCAAACTTAAAAGCTATGAAATTCCCTTTTTCTGTCAACGTAAGATTATAGCATGTCTCTTTGCAAAAAATTGTGAATTGATCGTTTACAAAGATTACAGTTCTACGAACAAGATCCCGCACAGAACAGTTGGCGCAAAAATGAGATTCCTTGAAATTTACTAAAATATTTACATCTGTCTGTCAAAAATCATATTTTCTCGAACGACCTTTCTGGGATCATGGAAACTTCCACGAAGGGAGGGGAAAAGGTAGAAAAGTGATGTCTCTAGACGATGAATTGCCTAGAAAATTGAGGAGATTGGAAAATGTCATTGTTCCATTAAACATTAAACGGATAAAAACTATCACCAAGCCATTCACCGCCCATCTCTGCCGGACTATTACCTCTCTAACAACCTTCTGACCTGAACGAAATCAGAGAGTTAATTGTAGATATCATAAAATCTGTTGATGAAGTTGAGAAATCGATGAGTCCTGGTCTGCAACAGTCTAGGCTTCTTCCAGCTATCTTAGAATGACTTATCCGGAAAAGGTGAGCCCTTCTAACAAAGGTGAGGAGCGAAAACCATAATTTAAATTAGCTTCTCTTTTGCAGTTGTTTGGAAGAACAAGGCCCACTCCCAAGATTGATGAGGCTAATGACTATTATTAGTAAAATAATCACTTTTCAATAAACACATTAAATTCACAAGTGAGCATGGACTTTTCATTCTATGAAGATATCTTGATTTTGGCTAGTGAATTCCGAACCGTCACAGAGGGTCCCAGGGCTCTTTGGAAGAAAATATCCACTATATTTAGAATTTTCCAATACTTTTAGTCAGAAGATTGTCACCTCATGGGAAAAATTTTGTACAAAATATTTATGATTTAAAAAAGTAATAATAAAAATATTTGACTTGCTAGTTACTAGATAAATTACAATCACAAGTTGAAAAAATGATTACAATGGGCAAAGGTAGTTCAAAGAAAATACAAATTAATTTAAACATATACGAGTCATTTTACTATGAAGGTAATTTGAGTTCTTGCGATAAGATAGTCGTGTTGTCTTCCAAAATAGTGAACACCTCTTGATTTGCCCGAAAGCTGAGAGGTTCTTTCAATCAGATAGAACTTCGTCCTCTGAAGCTGTAGAGATGAAGCTTACGTATCAGTCAAAAGCTTTAGATATGTCGCAAAACACTGCAGCGGTCACTTCCTTCAGACTAGAATATAGATTTATCAGAAAGCGAAAGATTGCATCTCTCGTTCTTTTATTGTTTTGAAAGCCAAATTGAGTAATTGTATGTAATTTATAGAACTTCATGAAAACTTTATCTGCTCCATCATAAGATTTTTATCATGATCCAACGTCCTTTGTAATTGTGGATCCATCATGTATGTCGAATTTCTCAAAATATTTTCCTTAATGAAATTACTAGCACATAAGTATATATTTATCTATTCTGATATCACTGATTGGAAGGATTTTTCCGTGTATTGTATGTTCATAATTAACAATCAACTTATATTCCAAAATGAATATGGACAATAATGATAAACAATGGAATACACATACTGATTGTCAATGAGATAACACATCGAATACATTACGAATGCAGTGATCACCATGGAAATATATACAGGGTGTAACTTAAATGATGTCATTGATTTCAGGGGGTGCTTCCTTGTCATATTTCATGAAAAAAAGTTCATATAAACGTGTGTCCTAACTTGCTCCGTTTCCGAGTAACGGGGTGCGTCCAAAGTTTAATGAAAAATCGGTTTTTCATTAATTACTCAAAATTATTTTCGCCGATTTTGATTAAACTTCGTGTGTCTTTTATTTTTAATACGATGCTTTTTGTCATGAAATTAGATTTTGAATTTTCTTTCCAGTGGTGTCGCAGAGGGTAACCAGATTGATATTTACGACAATAAATATTGTACGCTAATGTTTTCGCTGAGTTTGATATTATTTGAAATTAATGGCTAAACAGTGGCGTAGAAATGGGGGGTTACGATCATTTGAGTGTAAAAATGTGTTTTGCTATTCGTCGCCATTTGAACATACTGTGAAATGAAAATCTGTTTGGTTTGGCAAGTAGATGGAAGAAGTATTCAAACTGCTAGTTTATGTCTAATTTATTCGGAAAATAGCATAGGTAATAATGAAAAATAATTAAAGCTGATTCTCAAAATGGGAACCTCCACTTGCAATACAAGCATCTAGTCTCCTTCTCATTGACTGCCGCACACGTTCAAAAAGTCCTAGGGTGTTGCGTATGACATTACAATTATGCATAATTCTATTCCTCAAGTCATTGTCATCGACAACTGGTGTCGCATAAACAAGCGATTTCAGATATCTCCAAAAGAAATCATACAGGGGATCAAGTCTGGAGATCGTGGTGGCCACGGTCGAGGTCCCCCGCGGCCTATCCATTGGTGAGCAAAAGTATCATTGAGGTATCCACGAGCGGTTACACTGAAATGAGCAGGTGCCCCGTCGTGCATAAACCACATATTTCGCCTTACTAGCAAAGGTACATCCTGTTACAATTCTGGCAATGTTCCCTCTAGAAATTGTCTGTACGTCACACCATTGAGTCGAGGAGGAAGAAAATGCGGCCTTATTAGATGATCGCCACAAATTCCCGCCCAGACGTTGACTGAAACTCCTGCTGAAATCCACTTTCTACAATGGCATGAGGATTCTCGTAGTCCCAAGAATGATTGTTGTGAAAATTTACGATGGCATCCCGTGAAAAACTTGCCTCATCAGTGAATGAAATTTCAGACGTAAAATTGTAAAATTTGAATAAAAGCTTGTTTTTAAAAAGTTTTTTTTACTAATTATTTTTTCTGTTCTGAGCTATCTAGTCCATCAATGAGGAGACCATCTAAAGATTAAGTCATCCGCCATCGTGGAGTTGCCATCTTCAATTCATGAATTTTAACTGGAAATGAATAATCTTTGAACAAATTCATAATCTCCGACCTCAAAAACCCCAACATACCAATTTTGAATCAAATCGGGCCATAATTACAAAACTCGTCCGCCATCTTGAACTTGTGAATTTCGAATTCATAATCTCCGACCCCAAATACCTCCACATTCCAATTTTTAATAGAATTGGACCATAAACACAGAAATCATCGGCCATCATGGAGCCGCCATTTGATTCCTGGAATTTTGAAGGAAGATTCATTATCTTCGACCCTGAAACCCCCACATACCAATTTTGAATCGAATCGGACCGTAAACCTAAATTTCGTTCGCTATCTTGGAACGCCATTTCGTTTTTTCTCTAACAAAAATTCCATGAGCCGCCATTTTAATTTCATGAATTTTGATAAAAAATTCATAATCTCCGACTCCGAAAACCCTTACAAATTTTGAATAGAATCGGACCATAATCACAAAACTCCTCCGCCATTTTGGAACCGCCATCTTAAATTTATAAATTTTGACAAAAAATGCATAATTTCCGACCCCAAAAACTTCCACATACCAATTTTGAATCGAATCGTACCCCAATCACAAAACTCGTCCGCCATCTTGGAGCTGCCATTTTGTTTTTTCCTCTAACAAAAATGTCATGATGCATTGTCACCGGAATTATGAATACCTGCCAAATTTCAGCTCAATCAGATGTCGGAAAGTGTTCCAAAGATGGATTACAAATTTTGAACCGGAAAGAATGACATAATGACATACGAACGAAGCAAGTTAAATGAAAGCTTGTACAAAATTAACGTTGATAATATTTTGCCAGCTATTAGATTTAAGTTTCCAGTGGGACATGAAGCAAAACCAATCTTAATTCAACAAGACAATGCCAAACCACATGCTTCTGATAATAATGAAGTTCTGCTGACTGAAGGACCAAAAGAGGGATGAAACTTTCAATTCAAATTCCATTCAATCGCTCCGGCACTAAAAGTCTCCAAAAACTACAGACGAATTTATCGAATGTGTGCAAAATGCTTTCAATGCATTAGGTAGAGAAAAATAGGATAATATCTTTTTGACAGTTCAAAAGTCTATTGAATCGATTATGATAGCTTACGGCGGAAACAACTACAAAATTCCACATATAAAGAAAAAAACCCTCACTGTGAAGGACGTTTACCCGTGTTGATAGTGTGCAGTGAAGAGGGCTCTTACCACAACCGCAATTTAGTTCAAATCTACTAATTTCGATTCGAAGTTCAGTTCAATTGAAGTTTCAGTAAAATTTATAGAATAAAAATTGATTCATGTGTTTTGTATACTATAATTTGAAAAATAAAAACACAAATGTATACCATAATTTGGTACGGAGAAAGTATCAGTACAGCTAGGATATGATACGTTAGTATATCCATTTTAGCGATATCAAAAATGGAAATAAAATAGTATTTACCATCAATCTAACGAATCTGTGGAAAAATAGAGTTCGAATTGATGCTAGAGGGAAAGGAAGGGATTTTTTTATTATGTTTTGCAAGACAGTATTCTGTTCATCATTAAAATTGATTGATTTGTTTCAAAGTATGTACAGGTTGGTCATGTAATCAGTTATGGAATCATCTGCGACTGAAAGATCAGTCAAGATATTCATGTTGAAAACAGAAACCATTGAATTTGGAAAAGAGGAAATTGAAGAATCTACGATTGAAATGAAGATATTTTTTGTAATGTCCAACAGAAATCAGTTAATTTCCCGGCATAAACACAATAGCTATCAGATGTTGTTCAACGTCCAGCGTGTGCTATTGCCAGGGTAGTAGTCGTTTTCTGTTACGCAAAAATAGCTTAATTCGTAGAATTTTCAATTTCCAGAGCAGAATGTATTTTCAATACTTAATTGAGAATGTTTCCCATTTCAATCTTTGAAACAGATTTCGATTCAAATCATATATAAAAATATGTTCATAGAGACGTGGTAATTGCTTTGGATTATAATATTAATTTGTCATTCCATTTAATCCCGTCTTTGACCGACCCCAATCTGTTTCCAAATTATGCAGTGGAATTGGAAAGGCCGATAACAAGTTCGCAATAATTCGATACCTTTTGTACTTTATCGCAGCTAAGCCAGAATAATGTTTTTCTACGACAACCTCGATAAATGTTCATTTTATAACCGTAATTTCAAACATAAACAAGCACATTTTGTAAAGAATTTCATTTTTGCATCGGTTGCTAGGCAAGTTGCTAAGCAACAAATGCGAAATGGAATATTTCGTGTTAGGTCTAGGTTCACTCTAAAATCACGACGACAACGGCTTGTCAAATTATGACGTCCAGCGACAAATTGATGAAATGTCAGCAGATCGTTTCTGTCAAAGTTTTAGTAGGTAACGAGTAATTTCATAGTTGTTTTCTATAAAATTTATTATTGATTAAAATGGAAACTGATAGTGATATTGACTTAGATTTGACACCTCCGAACATAATAGAAGCAGCGAAGGTAACAACACTGAATTTATTACCGGAAACGTCGAAGGTAGATCAAAAGACAAAATCGTTTTCCGAGAACGTTTTAATGGCTTATTTTGGCGACTTAGCCAAAAAATTTAAAAGTTCCACTTTGTGGTCACACTTCTCAATGCTGAGAACGACTATAGAATGATATAGATATTGCCAAATATTTGAAACTGAAAGCATACCTCAAGCGGCAGTCTAACGGCTACAAACCCAAAAGTCAAAGATCTTTACAGCAAATGACATCGATAATTTCATTGAACAGGCTCCAGATGAAATATATTTGGCAACAAAAGTAAGTTTTATATTTCCATTCGATGAAAAATATGTTTAAGTAAACTAATTTACATTGCAGGTTGCATTAGTTATGGGAGTAATGGGTGCATGTAGAAGACATGAATTACATCAAATGAAAATTACTCATTTCAATGATCTTGGTTCAGCTGTTTTAGTAACAATACCAGACAGTAAAACCAAAATAGTACGAAATTTCACTGTAACTGGCAAATTCTACGAAATTTATAAAAAATACGCAAATCTTCGCCCTCAAAATGCTAATGGTCTATGGTTTTTCATTAATTATCAAAAAGGAAAGTGTGCCATTCGGAGAATAGGTCTGAATAAGTTTGGAGCTATGGGAAAAGACATTGTCAAGTATTTAAAATTGCCAAATTACGAATTATATACTGGGCACTGCTTTCGCCGATCCTCCGCAACAATTCTTGTTGATGCTGGAGGTGACATAACCACGTTAAAACGCCACGGTGGCTGGAAATCTACTACAGTCGCTGAGGGGTATATTGATGACTCGAAGAAAAGTAAGCTTGACATAGCAAATAAAATTGCAAATGCAATACAGAACATACCATCAGGCATACCAACGAATTTAGAAATGGAAAATCGCGAGAAGCCGTCTACTTCAACGTCGACGAATTATCAATTTCGAAAAGAATTAAGTATTCAGCAATCAAGTTCTCCAAATATGATATTCAATAATTGCACATTCAACTTCAATTAGATACATACATACATTTTTAGGCTTCTATTTCTGTGTACCTATTAGGAATAGCAATAAAGAAAATATTTACATATTTCTTCAATTTATATTTTAATTCTGATAGAAAGCCCATTAGCGGCGAATTCGGAGTAATGAAATATCATCAGTTTATTTCTTTCAAAGTTTCTGCAATGTATTAAACGTGAACGATATGTTGTCATAGAAAAAGTATAGTATGCAACTCGCAACAAAATGGCCATTTTGCACTCGTATGAATTGCAGCACTTGCCTTCGGCTCGTGCAGCAAATTTCATACTCGTGCAAAATGGGCATCCTTTTGTGCTCATTGCATAATATACTATTATGCGGCAACCAAAAATTTCAAATTTAAATTTCGTAACCAAACCGGAAGTATACTTGTATAATCCCAATAAATATGCACTAATGGGTGACTCAAAAATACTTTGACAAACTTCAGGAGGTGATTCCTCACAATATTCTAATATGAATTGTCCACATAAATATATGTCCGGAAACGCTTCGTTTCCAAGATACAGAGTGTTGAAGTTTAATTTTAATTTTCGTTTTTTTCAAATAACTTAACGAATAATTAAACGAAAATTGGTAGTGAGAGGTTTTTTGAGGTGTTAAATTCGAACCTGATGTTATTATTGCTCTTACTCGTAGAGGGCGCCACCTACACGTCTTTTTCTTTTTTGAAGATCCATAACTTTTTTTAGCGTACATGTAGCACATTTTTCAGTGGAAGAATCAATTTCTCTATCATATCTACGTAAAAAATCTGACTTTGTTACAAGTCGCTATAAGCAACCGTTTTCTAGATATTTGGACTTGAAAATTTCAAGTCGATTATTTGATAATCGATGTGTGTTGAAGTTATTACCATTATTTTGCATTTTCCACAAGAATACATGGGAAATGAATTTGACGTTTAAGTAAGTTGTTTTGGTAATTATATATTATATGACAGTTAAACGTTTTGTTGTTGTGTTGAAGTTTCTGTAAGTTTTGAAACACTAATTTTGAAAAAATGGATTATTTAAACAATAATGCTCATTTAGCCGATATGCATTTCGTGTATGGCCTTGCGGATGGCAATGCGCGCGAAGCAAGGCGTATTTACCGTCTCCACCGTCGTCGGGCAGAAAGAGGTAGCTTTAAGAGGGCAGCTGATACTATTGGAAGATCACGAAAAGTCCGAACCCCAGAATTGGAAGAAGCTGTTTTGAACGCTCTCGAGGAGAATCCAGACACAAGTACAAGAATAATTGCTGAAGCTCTCAATTCTACTCAGTCCACAGTTTGGAGAATTATCTATGATCAACAATTTTATCCATACCATATTCAAAGGGTTCAAGCTCTTTTGCCACGAGACTTTCCCCAACGCATTACTATGTGTCAGTGGTTTTTGAGAAAATTGGGTGGAAATCCTCAATTATTAAGATATGTACTCTTCACGGACGAGGCAAACTTCTTCCGAAATGCTATCACAAATTTTCATAACACCCATGTTTGGCCTCTAGAAAATCCGCACGCAGTTAGTGAAAGACATTATCAGAATACATTTTCTGTAAATGTATGTGCGGCAATAATTGATAATTCCTTGCTAGGTCCTCTCTTTCTTCCGTTCCGACTGAATGACGCAACTTACAGAGACTTTTCAGAAAATGAATTGCCGAGACTACTTCAGAATGTACCATTAGAAATTCGTATCCTCATGTAGTTCATGTATGATGGGGCTCCGGCCCATTTTAGCGTTGTAGCCAGGGAATTCCTTAACACTGTCTATCCAAATCGATGGATTGGTAGGGGTGTAGAAGAACCTAACCAGGCGTGGGCACCAAGGTCATCAGATCTAAGCCCGCTAGATTTTGATTTTTGGGGACATTTGAAGTCACTAGTTTATAAAACTCCAGTAGCAAACGAGAAAGATCTAAGAAACCGAATAGTAGACGCTTGTCAAACAATAAGAAACACACCAATAATTTTTGAGCGGGTGCGAAATTCAATGACTAGAAGAATGAATGCCCGTATCTTCGCTGAAGGTGGACACTTTGAACAATTTATTTGAATACAATTTAGTTTCCTATATTTTATTTTATTCTACATATTCAAAATTTCTTGATATAAAATGTTGATATTTCTTGCAAATTTTATTAAAACAAATACAGATTTTGCACCCTTGATACAAAAATAACTATTTCAAACGAGTAAAAATAAATAGAATAGGTGGTGCCCTACAAAAAACCAAAACTACTTACTTAAACGTCAAATTCATTTCCTAAGCATTCTTGTGAAAAATGCAAAATAATGGTAATAACTTCAACAGGCATCGATTATCAAATAATCGACTTGAAATTTTCAAGTCCAAATATCTAGAAAACGGTTGCTTGTAGCGAATTTAACAAGGGTAGCCTTTTTCACGTAGATATAATAGAGGAATTGATATTGTAGTACGCTCAAAAATGTTATGAATCTTCAAAAAAAAGAAAGACGTGTAGGCGCCCCCTACGAGTAAATGAATTCGCGACATCAGGTTCGAATTTGACACCTCAAAAAACCTCTCAATACCAATTTTCGTTCAATTAAGGTCAGTAATTCGAGGGTTATTTGAAAAAAAAATTTAACGCCCTGTATCTTGGAAACGAAGCGTTTCATTTGGACAATTCATATCAGAATATTGTAAGGAATCACCTCCTGAAGTTTGTCAAAGTACTTTTGAATCACCCTGTATATCCTAGTTGATTGCACTTTTATTACCAAAAAGCTTTAAAACTTCTTGCCGAAAGAGGAATACAAAATATAATAAACCACAATTGGTTAACAACACAATTGACCGAACCTTCATACCTTTTCTTATTACAGGTCACTATAACCCAATAAACATTTTGCAACGTTTATGATCCACGAACAGAAGAGGCTCACCTCAATTCAACCATATCAATTTGAGAGTGGCGACAGTTTGTTCTTGTCAGATGGAAAGAAGCAAAACTTCATATATGTGCTAGACTCGAAGACTGCATGTAGTGGATTTCGGAGTCCTGGAGGACGCCATAGATTTTCCTGAAACCTTCTGATATTACTTAGACACAGTTTATAGTTAAAGAAGCAGTTAGCTCACTTGGCGTCGGCACTTTGATCTTTATGTTCCCGTTTGTACACTGCGCAACTCTGATTTTTATCCCTCGCGCATACCGCGTGTTACTGTGTTACTAATACTGACATTTTTCGTATACTTCGAAGAGCGATAATCGCGTACAGTCTTCTGCGCATCCTGAATTCTTTCCCTGGAGTGGATGTTACCTTGGAACATGCATTTGGGCCAAGTGAGCTAACTGCTTCTTTAGCTATAAACTGTGACTTAGACATGACTTGCAGAAGAAAGTTACGAACTTATATTTGTGCGCTGATTGCTTATTAATTGTTTAAACAATGAAAAACAATTTTGTTAGGCAAATTTGAAATAATTCAATGAATTTCGTAGTAATTTCAGCCAAATTGATGCTATATGGGTTTTTGAGGTCGCTGAACAAGAATATGATATTAAAAAAACTATGGCGTATCCAGTCGCAAGGGTAGACTTCATTAATGATAATTTACAGCTATTATATGTACATTTCGGAGAAAAACTTTTCGAATAAAAGTTGTGGAGCTGATGAATCTCTATCAAACGACTTATAATAGTTTTCCGATATTGGGTATGGAAATGAAATATTGCTTATTTTTTTAAATCTTTCAACAGCCGCCATTTTGAAACTACTGGACCATTTTCGATGAGAAGTATTTTTGTGCCAAAACTTTTGTGTAACTCGGTTGAAAAATGTGGCCTTCACTTAACAAAATTCGTTATATACTGCCTTCGCATCGTACGAACGTTATTGTACAATAACGTTCGTACGATACGAACGCAGAATTCAAATAAAATAATTTTGTCTTATCCTGATGATGACAAATACCATGTCGAAACATAGTTATGAGAAATTATATGAATTGACTGAATCAGACCTTTATTCCGAGAAATTGAAGAAAATATATATGTGGTTAAGAAACTAACGAGAATATATATATATATATATTTATATATATATATATATTATATATATATATATATATATATATATATATATAAATATATTGTGAGCTGTTTTTCGAATAACATTTTAAGATTTATTTTTAAATTGTCCTCTTTTTATTTGACATTTTGAGAGTAATATCTGAAAATGTTTATCTTGAAAATAAAAATAAAATTAGGATCTTTAATTGATTTAAGACAGAATCCTGCTTTGACGTTATTTTCTATACATATTTTTTCTACATATTTCAAAACATGACTTCTCGTTAGCTGCATTTTTCTTCTTTCAGTTAAATTTTTGTTAGCTCAATTGAATTAGATCAAAAGTTATAACAAACTTAGTGTAAAGCGCTCGTGGCTGCCTGCCCCTCCAGCGCAGCACTTCAGAGTCGCCGCCTCACATTTTCGAATGATAACAAAAAATCCTGCAGCTTACAATTTTTATTTTGAATAAAAAAACTATATACCTTTTTGATGAAACATTTTCTATTTTTGCGAGTGGCACCATTAGTTATTTTTTTTTAATATTCAATATACAATGTGATTTGGCAACGTATTTGTTAAATAATTAATTCAGCACCCAGGTTGGTAACTTTCCATATGTTGTTCCCAACATCATCACTAATGTACAGTAAAAAGTTATCACCATCCCCAAACTTTCTGAAGCTAAAATTTAATATTACTCAACTAGTATACGAAGAGCGTCAGGTGAGATCTAAACTCACCGATCAACTGTTCTCTCGTGTTCTATCTTTCTCTAATATTCAAATATGATATTTTCGATCCAACATAAAGTACATCAAAACATGAACTTATATTTCTATTTCAAACAAGAACTTTAAGCAAGAATTTTAAGCAGAAACCTATTTATGAAAATATCACTTTACTAAAAAAACGTCATATTTTCGTATTTGATACAATATTCCCTTATATTAAAAAAGAAAAGAATATTTTACGCTTCGTATACTTCGTTTGGGGTCGTTATATAAATATATGTTGGTTATGTGAGCTTATATTTTTTTGTATTATCGTTATCATAGTTTATTGTACAACAAATTTTTTGGTTTTTGGTGAAATTTTATTATTAATTTTTTTGTAATAAAACCAATTAGATTTCTCAAAAATTTTGGCATTTGAAGCATTGCCTAAACATTCAAATTTGTCATTTTTTTAAATTATTCAATATATTGACCTCTCTATTTTTTTAAATAAAATTTGAAGATTTTTTTCCATTCAAAAACTTTCTCGAGTGTCATTTTTGGAGTGGACTGTGTAAATTTCAGATGTTTATCCTGAAAATTTGAAGAATGGCAGATCTTTGATTGATTTTATAGAAAATTCCATTTTGACGTAACTTCATATATGTACCTACTATTCTTAATCATATTTTTTCTCAAATTTGAATATCAGACACTTCGTTAGCTACTTCATTCTCCTTTCATTTAAATTTCTGGTAGTATAATTTGATCAATTAGATCAAAAGTTATAACAAATTAAGTGAAGCGCGCTCGTGTCTACGTGCTCCTCGAGCGATGCACTTTCAGTGTCTCACATTTTCGTACATAAGAAAAAAAAGGTGCAGCTTACAGTTCTCATTTTGAAGAAAAATGTTATACACCTCTTTTATGTAAAATCTTCCATTCTTTCGAATGACACTATCAGTTTTTAATTTTTTTTTCAACGATGTAATTTCACAACTCATTGTTACAGAGCCCTGAAGATGAATTTAATGAAATTCAAAACGTTGGCATGGAAACAATGGTTTTTCTTCAACAAAATTGATCCAAACCCCAACAAACCTCCTCAATGTTATAATTAATGTCCAACCTACATTGTACATGCAGTTGTTATCATTTAAAGCGCCTTAAATTAGATTAAGCTCTATAAATATTCATTATGAAATCATTGTACCCTAGGGTTTCTTTTTCTAATACTACATTATGATTTTTTTCACAGCATACCAAGAGCAACTTGATTAATTTGTAAGTATTACTTCGAAGAATATTTTTTTAAAGACTGAATTAGCAAGAACTTCAGGTCTATTGATTTGGAAATGGATTCGAAAATTCAGAACTAAAGCCACTTTGCATCAAGTAGGTAATATCCATTCTCAGTTGAATAATTCATCTTCGACTCAAAATATAGGGATTGTTCAAATCGTACATATTATAATGTTGAATTATGAAGGAAACCGGAAAAATAAATTGATATCATTACCCGTGTAAAGTATATAGTAGCCCAAATTGAGTAAAAACTATCCCGCGTAAAAACCAGTCGATAACTTTGCTGACTGCTTATAGCATAAATTACCATAAACCACTACAGATTATACTTTATCAGGTTTGGGGTATCGATAATAGAATATATCATTAGAACAGTGGTGTGGTGAGTGTCTGGGCAGAGGCAGCAATGTATGGTGAACAACTGCAAGAAAAATGTTGTGCAGTAGTCGAAAGTACCATCCACATAAAATTTCTGACACAAGCAAATCTGCTTTCAATTCATACAACAACCAATGGAAGGGTTTAATACTTATCATTCTAGAAAGCGGGTTAAGATGAATGATGTTAGAATGATATCTACTTAGTACATTTTCAAAGATGTAATAAAATCATTGTAATCATTTATTATTTATTAGGCCACATAGGTTCAAAATAGTAGGTAGATTTTGTTAATGGGTTTGAAATATTATTTAAAAAAAGCTTGTAATCTCGACCTCCTAGAAAGTTTGGAGATCAATATTAAACAAAATATCAGAATACTACCTGAGATTACTCAAAATAATTACTATTTGTTGAATTTGTTTCACCGAAGATTAAACAGTAGAAGTGAATGTATGTCTTTTGCTTGCTATTTCGATGTGATTTTCGAATGATATCTCACAATTGTGACGAAGAATTGGAAAAACCCAGTTTTCTTTACGCGACTGCAGAGTGTTCATCGAAGCCATTTTTCGATAAATCCAAACTTATTCTAAATCAGTGATTCGCATGAACATGAGGAACAATTAGTACAAGAAGAAAAATATAATATTATCATATTTAAAACTAAGACAAAGAAGTCCAATCAATTCTCATTGATTCGAGAAAAATTATTTCTATAATTCGATTTTCTGTGACAAATGAAATTTTAAATGAGAAAAAGGTTTCCCAGATGTGGAAATCACAAATGCGTTGGGTTGCAAAAGGATCACATTTCGTTTCTTCAACTCAATCAAATGTTTCAGTTAAATTGGGAAATTTACACAATTTATAGAAAAGGGGTTTCTACTCAACGAAAAGATCACGGCTAAGAAACCATTTCAACTGACTTCAGTAGCAATCAGCAACTGTTTCATGATTCATTCTTGATTGTGGAACTGCAGTATGGCTTTGGATTTGGAAGAAATTCTTGTTGGAATTGTGTAAAATTCCCAATGTAAGACATTTGCTTCGGTACAAAACTTCAATAAAAAACAAAATAAATTAATTCCACATCTGGTAGAGTTTCCTCGAATTCCAAATTTTATTTTTGATACAAAATAAATAAGCGGAAATCCCAAATTTTCCTTCAAATCCAACACAGTCTCCATAAAAAACAATTATACAAATGTTCGAACAGATTTACGCAGACGAAATCGAATTGTTCATCAACACCTAAGGAATATTGAGAAAACCAGGATATGTCATAGAACATTATCTGGAAAGAAAACGAAAAGATCGAAAATTCAAAAAAGAGGCCAGTAGAGTAAAGTGCTCACCTTGGACTCAATTACCAAGAAATAATCCGACTATCCTGAATATACCAGCCCAGGGTGATATCGAAAAATGGTAACAATATTTTTGCTTAGATACAAAAAAATATAATTATTATTAACTTTCGGACCGTTCCCTAATTTCACCCCTAAGATCTCCCAAAAAATGTTACCAGTGAAAATCCCTTCTAAATCCTTTAATAATCCCCTTTTCCAGATAGTTTACTGAAATTTGTTTCTAGGCAAAGTTACATTTGAAGTAGAAGAATAAATCTCCGCCTATGGTCGGCATTTTCGATCGAAGCGCAAATCCTATTACGTTTTATCAGGGGTGGATAATAAACCCCATCCTCATCCAACTAAGAATGGATATACTATATGACATAATTTTTTTAGCATATTTGTATTTTTTTAAAATATCTACTCAGAAAGTTCCATCCAGCAGATGAGTGTATTACATCTCAACCGGTATTTTCTGATTTTAAAAAATTTGGATTTGCCGAAAAATTGTAAGGTTAAGAAAATTTAAAGTTGTCCAAAGTGGTTCATATTTGGTAGGTGGGTAGAAAACCGAAAAATTGAGAAATAACCTAACATTTTTAAGTATTCAAATTTGACAGGAATAGCCGATCCATAGGAAAAAATCGTGATAGTCATTATTTTCAAAGCAAAAACTGTTCATGAACTCCAAATTTTCGGAAACTGAATAATAAAAAAAACCATATGGTGCTGACTTCAACAGTGACACTGTATATAAATATATAGAGGATACAATACCCAAAGTTATGTCACCATTGAAATGAATAATGAGGAAATTCCGAGATCATTGAAAACTGGGCGGCACTGTACATTCAGTCGGCGAAGTATCTGCAATATTGTGAAAGAGGTTGATAAAAGAGTCATTGATTTTCCGCATTTATTCTGTAACAAAACAATAGATTTTATGGATTTTTTTTATTTTTCTACCACTGTAATTTGTTATAAAATGGCATTATAGACCCGTCATCCACGGGTGTGCAAAAAGTTAGATTGCATCCTACCCTGTATATAAACTTTCGAAGTGATTGTATTTTGGGTTTTAGTATGAAATCTACCTAATAGGGGTTATAGTGCGACTAACCTATACTGTACACATAATTTGATATCAGATAGAACGTGACCTCACCTTGGATCCGATTCACTTTTCTATTCATTTAGAAGATGAACATTACCGAAGCGGAATATGATTATAAATTATCCTTCAAACATTCCATGTTGGCCTCTAACAATTTCTTCCAACATCTCAAACATGTATCGAGAACGATCGTTTCATGTCAAGAAACACATAAATTTTCTTTTATGTCCCAAACATTCATTCACGTATTGAAAATATCTTATAATGTGTCGGTAACGCCTTTTACACAAACCAAATGGCTCGAATAAACAACAAAATTTCACGTCTTTATATCGCAAGAGGCTGAAATCGCACCTGAATTGTTGGACACGTCAACTCCAGAATAAATATTTGGGGATATTCGGTAATAAATCTCATTACACTTGCGGTTACAATCGAACGTCTTTTCACGTGATTTCAAAAGACTGTCGTCGTTCGGATTCGAGGTGAGGTACAAATTCTCCCACCTGTTGGTTCAGATGGAGGAAATCTAGTGTGGAGAAATCTAGTTTACTTCGACTCATGGAAAAAAAAGAGATTATTTTGACTTACTGTGGTATGTAAACTTGTAACCTCATAATAACTGCCGGACAGATTTCAACAAATGATGTATAAATGGGTTGGTCATAAGTCTGTATATCGTTCTGTAGATTTTTTTCTAGCCACTCATAATAGATATCAAGTTGAAGTAGTTGAAGACACAATTTCATAAAAAAAACAATGACGTGACCAAGCGGAAAGGTAGAGTTCACAATTAATTGCTGACAAATGGGTGAAGTTTTGACCATTATCGTATTATCAATCAACCCGACACAAGAATTGTTCATTTGTTAGCTATTTCTCTCAGATTCTTAAAAAAAAGAGACTGGTGAGTTACGCGAGTTGAAAAAAAATTAACGGTTGCAAATTAAGTCTTACGTGATTACCATGCATGTGTGTATCCACGGTATTTAACAATTTTATTATGTACTAGCCGTGTGCCTCATGGGATTTCCCATCGGTTTTTTGAATACTTGGCTGAATATTTTCAACCCCCTTAGGGGAATAATTTTCCAAATATTTCTAGTACTTACCTACGTTATATAAGAAACTCCTGTGCAAAATTGCAAGCTTCTAGTTCTAGTTTGTACTGTATATTTCAACCCCCATAAGGGAATGCATTTCCAATAATCCTTTCTCAGTGATCACTTTCGTTATATAAGAATCTCTTGTGCAAATGTTCATGCTTCTTGATTACCGGTTTAAGCTGAATATTTTTAAGTCCCTATTTAACTTCCCAGGACAAGAATTTTCAAAAATAATTTCTCAGTGCTCACCTACATTATATATAAGGAACTCCTGTGCAGAATTTCATGCTCCTAAACCCACAATTTTCAGCTGTATAATAACAACCTATTTGACCCACTGGGGGCGTTCATTTTCAAAAATACTGCCTCACTGCTCACCGTCGTTATATAAGGAGTTCCTTTGCAAAATTTCATGCTTCTGAACAAACCGGATTTCAACCCCCTATTCAACTCCTTTAGGGGATGTATTCTCAAAAATCCTTTCTTAGTACCCACCTACGTTATATAAGGAGTTCCTGTGCAGAATGTCATGCTTCTAGACCCTCCGGTTAAAGCTGTGCGATTTGTGACAGTCAGATGAATTATTGAGTAGATTTGTATACTCTTCAAATGTGTGTGTAATAGGCTATCACTTGCAGAGCTCACTGGAAGCTACTGAGAGGATCATCAACATAAGAATTCCCCTGACGAAGGCAAAAAACATCTGAAATAAAATACCATCTTCATCTGAGGGGAGAGAAGGAGGTCTCTCCTTCCATACTGAAGAAATATAGCACAAATGTGAATGCAGCTAAGTAAAGGAACAGGGTCCATTCGGACATCATTCGGCTACTCATTACTGATTAAGGTTAAATATCCCGAAACCCCTCTATAGGTAGTCAGCCTGAATTGGATTGATCAAATATTCACTATTTCTCGGGAAGCACCTTCAAAGTAACCTCTTGTTCTGCGCGATTATCCATCATGAGATATTGTTCGTCGAAGTAATTGCCAGGAAAAAAGATGTTTTGCCGATGCAAATTCGACCTTCTGTACGGGTTAGTACATTATCTAAATCTCTTTTGAAGTAGTGATCAGTCTTGGAAAGAAATATGGTGGTTTGTCATGAATAAGCTCACTGTTACGTACTTTATATTTCCATAGAATTTTAGAAAATGATTTTTAATGTCAATTCAATTTGATTTTTTTTATACGATGGTAACTAGAAATGGTGGCTCCAAAATTACGAACAAATACTCTCCTTTACAGGCCGATTTGCCCCATAACCTATTTCTGTTTTTTGGTGGCATATATCTTTTCTTTTGATCCACCCAGCCGTTTGACACATGCCTGCATGTATATTATTTAGTTGCAATTTTTAATATTACATAGTATTTCATTAGAATTCAATAAAGTGTATAGCTGGTAACATATAAAAATCTTTATGATTATTAATTACTTGATAAAATTATCTGTTTCATTTCAAACTAGAATATATGTGATTCATCCACATTCCATGTGGATCCCTGAGTTCTCTATCCACCACAATATTCAGTCCAATATTAATTCGTGAACATTCATCAATTCCTGTTGTATTATACCTTGAATGTAATCTCTGATTAAATTTCCCGTATTCTGAAATATTTTTTTGTAAGGTAGGAAGTTATCCATTCATATGAAGATAGTATAAACGAGAGGTATGGTCTGGCGAACAATCCAACTATTCGAAAATATTGTATTCACGTCCATTTATCAAAAAAAATATTTTAGTCCTTATATTTCGAGAAACAGCAAATAGATAACCTAACCTAGAAATGTCTGCAACAATATTGAGAATTCTATACCAGATATTTAATTTGAAGTGTTGCTTTTCGTTAATATCTATTTCAAAAGTAACTTCATAATTAACGTACGTTTAACATTTTCAGAAAGGGGTTATCTGGAAGATGACTAAAGTTTATCTATCAGTCGCAGGTGATTCCACATTTGATTTTATGAACAACCTGTTCATATTTTCAAACAAATCAATATCTATCATCTACCATGGTCAGAAATCGGTATAGAAATCAGATCTGTTTGTTGACTTTTCCATTAAGAAAAAACGTGCATTCGTCTGCGAAACATACACGTTTCAGGAAGCTCCGTTCTCCTTCAATTGTTCTTGTTAACCACTCACAAAATTCAACCCTCCGGTCTGGATCAACCTCCGTGAGAGCATGCAGGATTTTCATTTTATAGGGATGAAACTTTTATTTTGTTAGGACTCTTTGGACACTTTCTGCATTTACTCCACAGGATTCAGCAACTGCAGACGTCGACTGAGTCGGATTGATTACCAATTCAGCAACAATTTCTACGTTTTCTTCTTCTGAAAGAGGCGGTCTTCCTGATCTTGGAGCTTATTTGAAAGTTTGCGCAAATTTCTTCCAGCTTCTCCAAATATCAAAACTGCTTCGAATTTATCGTCTAAGCTACAAGCCATGATCACACTTTTCATAAAAGGATTTAGGTACTCAACGGACTATTTGACAGATAGCAGTTCAGTTTGACAGTAAACAAAATGTTACCGCGACAACGATTTTTTCCAATGCAAACTTGATTGAAAGCAACATTAGTGTTTTTGGTTGGGTTTGAAATGATCAAACTGACACTTTTCAAACGTTAATATTTCGAAAATAATTGAATTTAGGATTAAAGTGTTATGGAGAAAACTGTTGAGAATTAAGAACGGATTTGGAAAATAGATTAATATACGGGGTGTTCTATTCAAAAACATTATTGAAGACGGCGCTCAGCCGCCATTTTGAATCTTTTAGCTGTGATTTTTCCATGAAAAGGTAGGTTTTTATCTCCTATTCAAGCCCTCCAAATTTCGTTGCGATATACCAGGTGGTTCAAAAATTAGTAGGGGGGGAACGGACTTTAGACGAGTACTGTATAACTGGTTGTCTTAGCAGTAAAATATAGAATCGGACAACAATAATGTCATTACGATAAAAATATTTCACAGATTGCAATTCAAGTTGTCGACGGTCATAATTTGAGATAGTAAACCATAACACATGTTTTTTAATAGACTAGTATGTTCTCCAGATTTCCCTCAGTGTGAGCATCGAGTGCGTGAAGTTTACATTACACAGCCGTTCTTCTTGCAAACTCATCACTCGTTTATAAACTCTGGGTTCAAGTACTTGATGCACAATATACTATTCCATATTATGCTGCAACTTTTATGCCCAACACTGTATATCATCTTAAACTTCATATTCATTGCTCACGGCAACATAGTGAGAAATTCTGCATCTCCTCATTTCTGTACCTCATCTACAATACATTTATTGAGAAAGTTCAGCCTTTTGCATAACAGCTCCCGAGCTATTCTACCTTCAACACCACTACACTTTTTGATTTATTAATGTTTTTGTTCGCAAGATAGGGAGCTTATGTGGTGTGTAACTGGGCTCCTTGGCTTTTCATCTCATTCAGAAATAGCGTGGGATAGTTATATCTACGATTCAAGAAAACGGAATGGACTAGCGAGATGAATGGCGCGAATGGAACGTCCAAGCTATTTTGATTCATCGGCTTAGGATATTCTTTGTAATTCTTTTTTGATGATTCCATTTCCTCAATCATTTTGGATTTGGATGGATGGGGACATAAATAAAACATTGAGTTCTGCGGCAGGAAGCTGTGAGTAAGAGTTTAACGTTCCGATAAAAAATATAAGTAAACATATTTTTTTTGTACACGCTCCACAAAATGCTTACTCTGGATACTGAAAAGAGTCCGCAAAATGCCACTTTAGCGGATTTGAAGTCGGGATGGCAACCCTTCAGCGGATTGAAATTTGTTCATTCAGATAATACGGAACTTGCCTTAAAATTCTAATCAGAAAATGATATTGAAAATCAAAAGGGGACACTTTGATAAAACGTATATTCAACAAAAAATTATATTTTCTCATTCCACGTCGTACATATGAAGGATTACTAGTGCTCCAAAATTCAAATGTTATCACGTGAGTGAAAACGCGCCAGCATTGGCCGTGACGTCATACCTTATAAATACGTTGGCGCCTTGACTCGACACCTGCAGTCAATAATTGTAGGATTGTGTTTTGAAAGAATTGGTTTGTGAGCGAAGTGATAATAATGACTGACGAAGGGTTCTCCAAAGGACAATCTGACAATCTACCACATGTAGATATGTTTATGGTTACCACGTTTATAAAAAATGCGGAATGTTTTGCACTTGGAGAAGTTAGAGGCGTGAAGGCAGATAAGTAGGTATGTATTGTTTAAGTAGTAAAGATTGAAATGCTAATACCTGGTCGCTTTCGAAAATCGACAGATTAATAGGTGATTATTGAAAGAAACAGCTCATTCGACTGGTCAATATCTTCATACACTAGATGTCTAACAGAAGAAAGACAAATAATTTTATTATATTGCTCATTTCTTCCAAATTTGGAAAAATCTAAAAACCCATATTTTTATATACATAAATCATGATCTTGGCTTTGGGTTAAATGTACCTTTTTTATACAGGGTTCACCAAAATTTTCAGCAAAGTGAATGTTTTATTCAAGTCTTTCATTTAACTTGCTTCTTTCGTATGTCTTTCCTGTTCAAAATTTGTATGCGAAATTTTACCATCTTCTAGTCGTCCAATTAACGTGAAATTTGGCGGAACAACGTATTATGAAATTTTTGTTAGAATACAAAACAAAATGTCATCTCCAAGATGGCCGAAGAATTCTTTATTGTTTCGATTCTATGCAAAATTGGTATGTGGGGGTTTTTAGGGTCGAGATTATGAATTTTCTGTAAAAATTCACGAATTTAAGATAGAGGACGAGTTTTGTGATCAAGGTCTGATTCTATTCAAAATTGGTGTGTGGAGATTTTTGGGGTCGAGGATTATGAATTTGTTGTCAAAGTTTATAAATTCAAGATGGCGGAAGAGTTTTGTGATTTATGGAGCGATTCTATCCATGAATGGTATGTAGGGGTTTTTAGGGTCAGAATATATGACTTTTGGTAAAAATAAGATAATTCAAGATGGCGGATCTCACGATTGAAAAGAATTTAATAAAAATGATTGAAACACTTTTTGAAAAATAGCTTTTATTGAATGTGCTAGAATGGAAAAACATATTTCTTTAGATGTGTGACGTAGGTAATTATGTGAGTAACAGATTTTAAAGCTGGACGCGTAATGTTTTCAGTTTGAATACCAAAAAATAATTTCTTCCGTTTCCCGAATCACAGCTTCGCATGTTTTTTCATTCATTTCAGAACCAGCGCCAAACATTAGTGTGAGTGTCGTTTGAGTTGATGCACACGCCTTGGCCTGGAACTATTATTTACTTCCAGCATGAAAGTGATTTGTTATGTGTATGTAGATGATATATGTATGTAGGACTTCTCGATTGTTTTGCATAAGGGCATGCTTCCAATATATCTGGTATCGTTTTATGAGCATCATTCAAAATAAGCTTGAATCTCAGCTCAATCATTAGATATTGTATGTTTTTTGTTGTTCATTGTTTTTTTTGCATGTCAGGTGTATGTTCATATATTTACTAGTTATTCATTACAAGGACCATATACTGTAATGAATCTCTTTTTGAAAATAGCTTCCATCACCAACATGTAGAACAAGTACAGCTTGGATCGTTGTATTCATAACCCCATTCACTTGGACATTTAGATAACATGATTTTGAAAGTTAAAAACGTTTTTTTTTAATCAAAAATACCCTTTTTTGATGATTCAATAAGTATGAGAACGATAGAACAAGAACTATATCGTATGCAAAACTGCTGAAAAAGACTTCACATCATTTGAGAGATCAAAAAAAGTGTTTTTCAATAAGATGGAGGGAGATATACGTGCCCCAACCAATCCACATAATTTAACGAAACTTCCTATACCCAAGTGACCAAGAAGCCTTTTTTAAAATATCTACCTAATATACGGTTGGACCCATTCAAGAGCGATATTATCTTGAATCAATGTGATAAATTGGTTCAAGGAATCCTTTTTTTTTCTGATCTCTGAGAGTTTCAACGATGCAACTCTATAATTGGGTACTTAACGTTGCACTTCATTGAATGGTTAGGCATGTGCCTAAAGTGGCTTCATGAAACATGCACATTATATCGCAATAATTGCAACAAATGTGGGCGAATGAAGATTAATATGTCTGCCAAAATGGCTAAATAGTTCAGCAGTTTTTATATACCTATATGATTATATTTAAAAAAACCTAAGATGATTAATCTCTATGTTTAATAAATTATATATATATATATATATATATATATATATATTATTTAATAGATGATAATGTTAATTAAAAACGTATTTATTCAAGATCTTTGTTTTCTTGCAAAGGGCATCTATCACCTCCAAAAAATTAGGTCTGGGGCATATATACCACATGCGAGGCATCTATCCCTTTATGCAGTTTCATTTGCAGTTGTAATATCACAAGAGAGTGAGAATGAAGTTAAAATAATTCGACAGATTTTCGAAAATTCGTTGCCAGGCAATAGACACGAGAGCACAACGGGCTCGAGTAGTTATTGCCAAATGGCAACAAGTTTGAGAAATAAATCTGGAGAATTATTTTCTACTTTTTCGAACTCTCGTGTGGTATTCTATAGATATTTTTTTTATATTACGATCACACAATGATACAATGTACTAACCCGATTTTGATTCATTTCTCACTCTTAATGCGAATTGATGACATACGTCAAATTGAAAATATACGTTGTCTGACAATAAAAACAAAATACCTCAAATTATTCCTGCGGCAATTTTCTAGGTAGAATATTCCCACTATAATAATGTTTTGAGCGGCCAAAACGTACATGAATGATTTGAATTGAAAGTTTCCATTGGTTTCTAGAAATGTCAAAAAATAATCAACTCGAAATAATCAACTCGAAATATACGGTTTATTTATTGACTAGCCTACAAAGAGCATTTGTATATGTATATGTGTACATACTCTGCCGAGATTTCGACAAACGAAGTGCCATTACTCTTTATTGTCATTGGGAGGTCTTGATTTCTTGTTCAGAAAAATCAGAGAAATAAGGAGATATTTGTCCATTGCATTTCTCAAGATAGTCTAATAAATAGATAACACCTGCATATTTTTTGGGGAGGTTCAGAAAAATTACTTTTCATGTTTTGGGTTTCCTCCACACATGGAAGTCAAAATTCAGTTATCTATGTTGAAAAGGGAAACATTCTCAATTTAATATTGATAGAAAGATTTTTCTGTGAATTGCTTCTTGATAATGTGTTTCCCATTTCTTCCGGTCTTCCTGATGATCGTGGAAGCGTGAAATAGATTTTCGTCGACAAAAATGTATTGAAGACCCAGTGAATGCGATGTCTCTCCTGCGTCAATGTTACGAATGATTTCTGGTGAGTACTCTCTTTTGGAAAACATTCTTCTTTGCCTCATTCATCTTTATGAGTTCCTAATTAAGACTGGAATAGAAAATCAAATAACTATCTGAATGAAAATGCAAATTTTCAATTTCAGATTTTTTCTTTTGAATTAGGGCCTTTTCAGAATATCTATCAGATGTAGTTCAATGTCCAGCGTGGCGTTAGCCGGGGAAGTAGTTGTTTTCTAGAAAAATCGAATTTAAACGGTTTTCTTCACATGAAGGATTCAATATAAAATTGAACCAGAGAAAGGTAGATCTCAGGTGAAAAACAACTACTTTCCTGGCAAATACCACGCAGAACGTTGAATGATATTCACCTGAAAATCCATGCATACTTCCATAAAATATCAATGGACATTGAATGCAAATGTTTCTTTCTGATAAGCTCGATTATGTTTAATTTAAGTCGTGTTCACCTAACAATCCGCATACCGGTTTCAGGCTTCTTGGCCCTCATCAGTACGGAGTAGTCAACCAGCCAAAAGTCCAAAGAACTCTGGCTGAAGTGAGACACAACGTAAACAAACCATCATCGATCTTGTAACACCTATAGGTACGCCGGAAAGATAAACTTTAACTAGCGGTACCTAGTGACAGAAAGAAACACTCCGAAATCTCCACCTCGATAGGTTTCTAAATAAAGATTCCTTCTCAGTAGAGTGTAAGCCCGTCTAGCATATAGTGAGAGATAAGTGCCATGTGAAGTGGAATGAATAGAAAATCGAATTTAAACGGTTTTCAATAAAGGATTCAATATAATTGAACAGAAGTAGATCCAGGTGAAACACTATTTCTGCAATCGCAGAACGTTGAATGATATTCCGAATCCATGCATACTTCCATAAAATATCAATGGACATGAATGCCAATTTGCAGTTCAATGTTGAATGCAAAATTTGCATTCAATGTCCATTGATATTTAGGATATCTATTTCAGTGAATATCATTCAACGTTCATGTATCCAGGAAATGTTTTTCACCTGAGATCTACCTTCTCTGGTTCATACATAACTTCATATGAAAACGAAACGTTTTATTCTCCATTCAACTATCCACTATATGCTAACGCTACTCACTCTGAAAGATCTTTTAGAAACCTATCGAGTGAAGATTTCGATGTTCTTCTGTCACTAGTACCGCCGTTAAGTTTATCTTTCGGCACCTATAGGTGTTACAAGATCGATGATGGTTTGTTTACGTTGTTCACTTCAGCCAGAGTTCTTGACTTGCTGATATCCGCTCGATGAGCAAAGAACGTATGCAGATTAGTGAACGACTTAATAAACATAATCAGCTTATCGAAAAGCATTGCTCAATTCATGATATTTATGAAGTATCATGAATTTCAGGTGAATATCATTCAACGTTCTGCGTGATATTGCCAGGAAAGTAGTTGGTTTTCACCTGAGATCTACTTCTCTGGTTCAATTATATTGAATCCTTTATGAAACCGTTAAATCGATTTTCTATTCATCCACTTCACATGGCCTTATCTCTCACTAGTTGTTTTCTGTTAGACATTCACAAAAAATAACTTCATTTTAATCGTGGATTTTTCAATTCACAGAAAAATATTTCTATCAATATTAAATTGAGAATGTTTCCCTTTTCAACATGAATACCCCATAAGAGGTTATCTTGACGATGGAAGATAGTGACTAAAGTTTATCTTTCAGTCGCAGATGATTCCACATCTGATTTTATGAACATCCTGTTTATATTTTCAACAAATCAGTTATCTAATTTGAAAAACTTGAACAGATAACTGACATTTCCTTCTTCCATTCTGAGAAAATTATCCAATAATGTCCAGTAATATTATTTATTTTCCCTAAATCTCTCTACCAGTTTTTTTTTTGGTATATCATTTCTATGACGTATTAGCACGAGACTAGAAGAAAATTCTACAAAAAATATGTTGTACAACTCGGTCCTTATCCCGTCAGTTCGTTATGCAAAATTTCCATATCCTTTTTATAAATACCAAAGAGACCTAATTACGTGAAAATTCACACCTCTTAACCAACAACAAACCGAACAGCCGTTGAGGTGCTTCAGTCCTCTTTTTCTGTTTGATTTAGCACCTCGTGCTTGTATATCGGTGCTTTCTGGGTCTCCCGCCAGCAAAGTTTTGATACGTGTGCACCGATGCGTGCGAGAATAAAAGGGCTGGATGGCATAAACACACCGGGTGACAGGCCCATATTAATCATAACACGGCAAACGGCGGATTCGGAACTTGAGAGGCCCTAAATAGAGTCATTCTCGCTATGAACTTGAAGGGAGTCACGATGTTCGCTGTTTAAAGGACAGGGGCGCTGCTACCGTTTGGTCTTTTCTATTCAGCATCTACTATATCAATCGTACATATACAGTGTCAACCAAAAATAATGATTCACATAGATCAGTTATTTTCCAGAAAATGTTCTCCCAGACGTATCTTTTGAATTCGATATAGTTCTTTAAACTGAACTAAATTATTGGTCTGAATGGTTTGACGAAGATCGATATATTTCGTTTCAAAAAACAGTTTTTTGATTGATGCTAGCGTATCTGAAGAAAAAAAATCAATTAATGTTACTTACAGTATTTCCATACAGGGTTGAAACGATTTAAATCAATTGATGTAAATATATTATTTAAATCGCGATTTAAATCAGAAGATTTTTTCAATTTAAATCTTGAATAAAATCAAAATATCTGAAAAGTTATAATTAAGAGAAAATCAAAGCTTTGAGTTATAATTAATGGTTTATTATATAAAAAAATTATACCACTGTATTCTAAATGATATTTGTTTTAGTTAATTGTAGTGTTTGTACAAAAAAACTAACTTTGCAGCTTTTTCCGTTCCTAATCGATTTCTGAGATTGGAATAGACTAAACCAAATGTTGAGAAAATTCTCTTGATTGACGCGGAAGAAGCATCATCATAAAATAATTGTCTAATTACGAATAATTCTTTTCGACTAAATGGTACATTTTGTTGTGACTCCAATCTATGGGTTTTACATTCTGAAGAATATCATCAAGGAACATAATATCAGTGAAAGGTTCTGATCTGGCAAGAAACTTGATTATGAGTGGTAGTAAACCACTATTTGGATATAATTCTTCAACAGCTTTTAAAGCAACCTTTTTTTCACTGTCTGTTGTTATTTGCTGAGTTTTTGTTAAGTCAAGCCAATTATCAAATAATGCGAGTTAGGGCGGACGAATCTTTATATAAACAGTGGGGGGCTTTCTAACTTTTTCTGGCAGGAATTTGCAGGACTGAGCGTTTTTCGACAGGATCTGTCCTTATTAATATTTGAAGAACGCTGGTAAAAATAAAAAACGTGTTGAAAATAGCAACTTGTCCTATTTATAGGAAAAAATCAATAAAAATAGAAACAAAATGGAAAAAATACTTTTTGATAAAAAAAAATGTGATTTTAATGTTTAAAAAAAACATTTTTTTTTTCAACCCTGATTTCCAATTTCAGTTGAGCGATCTAAAAAAACCGAGAGAAACATAATAGGATTAGCCGCTTTGATCTTAGATGCCGACCATAGACAGTAATTCTTTTCTTTTACTTCAAATGTAACTTTGTCTATTTTTGTTCAAATATATTTTTTCGAAGTCAGTTGAATGAGTCCAAAAACTAGAAAGAGGCATAATGGAACTGAATTTCCAATAATTTGTTGTTTTGATTTCGCATCAAATTCTTCTCGTTTTTTAGGGCTTGGGACCGGCACATGTTATTACCAAAGGTATGGTTTAGAAGACGCGGCCAGGCGCGATTGTCCGCCTACCACTGTTCATGTGCTTTTTTAATGAAAGCGGTTTCTCTGTCGCGTCTGCAATGCGGCCCGCCGCGCGCGACTGCTGCTGAGACCAGTCTGAATACGCGGTGAGGTTTTATCATTCATTTATTATTGGTAGAAGTTTCAACATTTCTCAAAAGTTTTCACCAAGTGAAATATTAGTTAACATAATAGACCAGTTCTATTGCAATTTTCATTATTCTAAGATGTTGTGGGTAATTCAATTCATGATCTTTTTATTATAAATGATCTCTACTTGCCAACTAATACTTCTTACTTTATTTTTTTTGTGTACACTTCATATCAAATAATGGCTCTATACCTCTATACACTGCCTCTATATGTCGGAAAACTATATTCAGCACAAAATTGAACTGACAATTCAATAATATAATAA
Source organism: Gonioctena quinquepunctata (assembly GCA_018342105.1). Taxonomy (NCBI): domain Eukaryota; kingdom Metazoa; phylum Arthropoda; class Insecta; order Coleoptera; family Chrysomelidae; genus Gonioctena; species Gonioctena quinquepunctata. The sequence continues at coordinate 315,820 of JAFIRS010001078.1, forward strand.
AAAACCTTCCTCAGACCGTTCAGCAAATATTTGGTGTGGGCCAGACCTCACTCCCCTATCTTTTAAATTCAATATTTCCTCTTCATCATGTTCTTCTTCAAGAAGGAAGCACAGAAGCTTGTTGTCCATTCTGCTCAAAGAGTAAAAATCTAACTAAGTTTAATCTACATCTCACGGTCAAACGTGGCGGCCAACCGCCATTGAACAAACCACCTCGGGGAAGCGTTCAATCGTCGCGGCCAATCCCAGCGGCTGGCCACGTCGGCCGATCGCGTCTGCGGAACTATATCTTGAGGTATGTCTGGATTTGGCTGTTATTGGGCACCGTTGATGGCAGCCGATAACGGTAGCCGTCTACGGCGTACTATGTGGTCCGGTTTGCGCTGAAAATAGTTCAGCATCAGCCTTCGAATAGTAATCTTCACATCGGTAACAGTTATATTTACGCATTAAAATGGAAGAATATTTAGTGAAATATTCACTGGAAGAAGAAGCAGATGAAGATTGTGAAATGTTGTTACTTGCGCAATACCTTAAAAATCAGAGAACGGAGGAGAATGTTCTTTATTGAGAAAGGCGAACAGAAAGGTTTTTCACTTTGATAATGAAAGGACGTTACAAGAATGATGAAGAGAGTTTTCGACAATTTTTTCGTTTGCATAGAGAGCAATTTTATTTTTTGGGGACAGTAGTAGGAGAAGATTTTAAAAACGAGTCCACAACGACACAAAAATCCAATAACGCCAGAAGAAAAATTTGCAGTAACGCTAAGGAAACTTCTCTCAAACAGTTTTTTCTGATTTGCTGATCCAGCTGCTGCAAATTTAGGAGCTATAATTATTGACAATATATACAACATACTCTGACGGTGCGTTCAGACTGGTCATTCTGGCAGTCAAGACGCGACGGAGCGCCATCGGCGCGGCGGTCGCCGCGGCGGTCGCCGCTGCAAATTTAAACGCGCATAGCAGACCACACTCATCCCAAAACATTGAATCAGTACTCCGCCGTCGACAATCGCCGCCAACGGCGACTGTCGATGAAAACAAATGCAAATTTCACAGAATGAAATTATATATTATCTCATTTTTAATTGATAGAGGAATATCCGACCCATTTGGACATATTCCTGAAATAGATTTTCATATTTTGAATGAATAAAAACTTTTTAGCAAAAAATTAAACCGACGAAATACGGAACTGAAAAGTAAAAAATAAAATAAACCTCAGTCTCAGTAACTAAGCTCCTAAACTAATGTAAGTAACTAATTTTGAGTCGGCGCCAAACAAAGAAGCAAATGAATTAGGTAAGGCGTAATATTATGGCATCGAGTTGGGCGGTGACATTCTGTAATTTAATGATCTTCGTTGATTGTTTGTTTGGCGCCGACTCAAAATTAGTTACTTACATTAGTTTCGGAGCTTAGTTACTGAGACTATGGAGGTTTATTTTATTTTTTACTTTTCAGTTCCGTATTTCGTCGGTTTAATTTTTTGTTAAAAAGTTTTTATTTTTCAATTTTTTGTGGCTGAAATCTACTAATTACTACCTACTTGTTTTTTTATTACTTCCAAAATACTTACTCACCCACCTTACTTCAACTATTACCAGTTAAATAATATGATTATTTACTTTTATTATTTGTTGTAATATAAATTATTTTTGTTGTTATGGTTAGTTTATTTCATTACTTTGTATATCATTCCATCCTCTCATAGAAAATAATGATTTTGACGGATGTGGAACAAAAATAATGACAGTAGCGATCTGTCATTGTCAACTACGTATGTGTGATAATGTTCACAAGTGAAATAGTATATTAAAGTATAAGTGGATAAAAAGGGCTTTAAAACACGTGCGATTTTTCGAGCACGACGGCGCAGCCGGAGTGCTCGAAATAGAGCAAGTGTTTTTAAGACCAGTTATCCACGAATACTTTACGTTATTTTTTTTTATTGGTGCACTTTGAAATCATATATATTGGTATTATTACTACAAAAAATAGAAATAAGAACTAATAATGCAAGAAAGTTGAATTTGTGATGTGACATCAGTATACCTTTCGTTGTCATGGAAATGAGAAAAACTAATTTGCAATTTGTTACCAAAGATCAATATTTGTTGTCACCAGAGCTCAAAAATGAATTATTCTAATATCGATTTTTTGAATAGTGAGGCAGAATCGCGGTTAATACCGCGAAAATCCAGTGATATATATAAAAATGAATATGAAAAGTTCATCAAATGGATGGAGGAGCACATATAAATGAACGAATTGTGAGTAATATTTCATTTGACGTTACAAGGTACTCCTGTCAGATCAATAATCAAAAATTTGTCATTTAGACTTCACGTTTCTCGATTTGTTGATGTTGTCATGGTTACCTTTAAAAAACGCGCGTTTTTTAAAGTTCGATTTAAACACGCTGAGGCGTGCTTTAAATGGGTAAAAAGGGGCACCAATAAAAAAAAACAATTATCCCCTATTTTTCCACCCGTAAGGGTAGATAATTTCTTTCGAAATCCAAATATAAGGTATACCCTATCTATTAAAGGAAGAATCATCCAAATCGAAGAACCCAGTACAAAGTAATGCCTGATAGAATCGGTTAACGGACCAGAATTCAGAGGGTGAGTGATCAATATCCTTCATTTTGCTACCTTTAAGGGTGGATTTTTTTTTCTAAATTCAAATGGGACCACATTCGAAGTACACCCTATCCACTGAGAAAAAAATTATTGGAATCGGACGCCTCAGTAAAAAGTTATGCGTGATCATACATAAAAATAATGATGATAAAAAAAAATATATGCGTCGACTAGAGAACCTCCGCTTTTTTGGTTTCGTTGGTTGAAAACTGAAATCACCATCAATATTGGTATATTCAAATGGCAAAGCGCCTCAATATAAATTATATCATTGAAAAAGCCTGTTCTGACAAAATTACGGGAAACTGAAGGAAACCAATTACCAATCTAGATATTATTATTCATGAAAGAGCATGAATTCCTCTCGCGGATTTGAGCTGAACTCCATCACTCGAGGTAGTACATCGATATATGAATAGTCGGTGAGATTTTATTCATAGCTGGTAAAAGGTATTGAAAGTTCGGGTTGAACCACCTCTAGAAATTTGGTAATTTCGACGTTTTGGGTTCCATTTTGGAGCCATTTTCAAGAAAAGGGGAAGAATATATAAATATAAGTTATTGATAAGATAAAACGGGGGAAGTGATTTCCAACCGAGGTCTCAATCTGCCTATTCCTAGGTCACTGTAGTCACTGAGGTGGAAATGAGATCTCAATCTGCCTCTCCTCAGGTGTTGTCACTTTGGAAAGAAAACCGAGGTCTCAATCTGCCTACTCCTTCGAGGGAACTGGGGATCAGAGGGTGGGTGTGGAATATTTATCCTAGGTGAATTCAGTGGAGAAGAACTATGGGCAGGGCTTGGTTTGGTAGAAAGGCGGGAAAGTAGAGCTATTGGGTAGTCTGCGTCCATAATCGCGTTTGTTGAGGCAGTTCGGGCGCTTCTCGATCTCAAGCGCTTCACGAATGACTCTCGCTTGCAATGCTCTCTTAGTGGCAATGGTCCTGGTGTGGTCGAAATCCATTCTGTGGCCTGTCTCTTCATAGTGCTTGGAGAGTGCCAAAGAAGGGTCTTAGTGTCGGACACTAAGTTGATGTTCATAAACTCGACTGGTGACTCGCCTGTTAGTTTGTCCTATGTATGTCCTAGGGCATTCAGAGCATGATCTTTCATATATTCTTTGAGACCCATTAGCTATGTTATTTTTAGGAGACCTGAGAAAATCAGATATTTTATTATTTGCTCTGAAAATTGTTTTGATGTCACGTTTCTCCAAAATTCTGCCAATTTTGTCGGTGATATAGGAAAAGAAAGCTTTGTGTGGTTGGTTATGATTGAAAAAATCACTAAGAAAGCATTTTAAAGGAAAAACAAAATTCTATAGCTGAATACCTAGAGGCTTAACATATTACTAAAATTGTCAATGTATTTTAAATTTCCGCACAAAAGGATGTATATATGTAATGTTTTATGTTTTTATGTCTGTTACTATTGTAATACTATGGCTTCGACTTTTCACTTCCTGTTAAAGGTTATACGTGGATAAAGATTATCTATCTCTCTATCTGTTGGGTTTTTGGAGTTTGGAGAACGGGTTTGATGATGGTGGATTGATCTGCAAATGTGTGTGTGTTATTATAACCGTTTTGAAGGAGAGTGGTTTTGAGTTTGTTCAACTCTTGCGGTCTGTTGTGAGTATCGGTGAGTTGAATAGATCTGTGAATGAGAGAGTTCAAGACGGAGTTGGTTTGAGCTGGATGGTGATGAGTACTGGCGTGTAGATACCAATTAGTGTCTGTTGGTTTTCTGCATACTCCACACCCACCCTCTGATCCTCAGTTCCCTCGAAGGAGTAAGCAGACTAAGACCTAAGAGGGAACAAAATCCTGAGCCCAACCTGAGAGACTGAAACCTAGGAGTAGGGAATTGATTGTTCGCCCAGTTAATTTTATACCTGTTAACCGATTCTACCACACATAACTTTGTACTGGGTTATCCGATTAAGATGATTATTTTCATTGAATAGGATATACCTAGAAGTTGGTCCCATTCAAATTTGAATGAAAAATCCTTTTCTAAGGTTGAAAAAATAGGGGATGGTTGATTTTTCATCTGTGAACCGCGATTCTGTTGAAATTTGGCACACATATATATGTAGTTCTGATGACACTATAACATAATGGAGACCTGGAGTTAATTAAGTAGGTAGTAATGAGTAGAGTTTCAGCAACAAAAAATAAAAAAATTAAAGCTTTCTAACAAGAAATTAAACGGATGAATCAAGAAACTGAAAAGGAAAAAATAAAAAATAAAATTTTTGAGTCGGCGCTAAACAAACAATCAATGAAGATCAATATATTATTATTTTTGTGCACGCTCCACAAACCGCCCACTTTGGATACTGAAAATAGTCCGCAAAATACTACTTTACTGGACTAGGCCAGTAAAGTTGTCATGGCAACACTTTATCGGTCTATGTTTGTTTATAACACCTTGAAAATGTTTCAGGCCTAGGAGACCCAATGAACTATAGATTAATTGATATGTGGTTGTGACAGCACACGTTTGCTTTGCAATATTCTTTTGAGATACTTATTTGATGAAAATTGACCACTGATATTTGACAAATGTGTCATTGATAAACAATCGCTTGCCAGATTTTTGCACAACTTCCCTACACTACCGTATGGATGGTAGTTGAAAATGTATGCACGCAGGGAAATATGTATGGCATTTATGTTCTGCGCAAATGGCTTTAGTGGACATTATCTTCATATTCCAGACTCGGCTGGCGCCTCCGTAAACATTACGATTTGTCCACTGAAGCCTCACTTTGCTTTGCGTACTTGATACATAAACGGCTATTATGTCATACTAGTTCATTATTGTGTTTTTATTGCTTGGTTACCGACTAGATAACAGCGTAGGTACTTCATTACCGCGCGGCCCATAAAGTGCACTTCATGTCCCGCGCGGGCCTAAGAACACAAGAAACATTTTTCAATTAACTTATTAATACGCTTTATTGAAAAATTACAAAATATAAAATAAAAGTATTATGTTGATATCTGCTGAAAACTTTATATATTTAGTCGAATTCTGGAAATTTTGGCAATTCTGGAAGGATCCGGTGATAGTTAGAAACTCCTGACGAAATTGCAAAAAAGCAGAGAAACAACACAAAACTTGCTACAGAAACTTGTTACATGAATCAGCGTTTACTGCAGGCAATCTAACTATCACCGGAACCTTCCAGAATTGTCCGAATTTCCAGAATTCGACTAAGTACATAAAGTTTTCAGCAGATATTAACATAATACTTTAATTTTATATTTCCTAAATTTATTAATAAAGCGTATTAATAAGTTGATTGAAAAATGTTTTTTGTGTTTTTATGTCATAAAGTGCATTGCACTGTATGCACGTAATTAATTGCTTGTTTGTATGGCGCCGACTCAAAATTAGTTACTCACATTAGTTTAGGAGCTTAGATATTGAGACTAAAAATGTTTATTTTATTTTTCACATTTCAATTTCTTTTTTCATGATTTAGTTTTTGTTGAAAAGTATTTTCCTGATTAGTTCTAATTAGATCATTTAGTCTATTTCTATATAACTTGAATTTATTTTGGAGTTCACTGTTTTCTGAACACCAAAGTAGATCAAATTTTGCATTTGAAATCTAACCCTCTTCTATTTATTTGAAGTTTGCATGACAATGCAATTTGACTGTGTTATATATTTAAAACTTGAAATGACGGATTCACAATGGAGTACTTGATTTCAGAGTTGAACTGTTATTTGGGAATTTCCAAAGTTGGAAATCATGCATTTTGGTTGACATTCAGTAAATTATGGCAGCTTCAAGATGGCGTACGAGTTCTGCGATTTCAATCATAATAGAAATAAAAAATAAGTAGACAACCCTTCATATTTTACACGTGTGTCACTGATACACAGCAGTCACCTTCGGCTCGCGCCTCCAATTCGCTAAATCCGTAGGAAAACTGCTTTTTTCAAAACTTGCAGATTAAACTGGAAAATCCTTTTTCACGAGTTTTCATTCAACTTGCAATGTTTGTATGTTAGTTTGTTTGTTTGTTTAGGTCAAATCTTGCAAGCTGAATTAGAACCATACCACCACACTAGTCGTCCAATTTACTTAAAATTTGCCAGATGTTTATAATTCCGGTGACAATGAATTATGAAATTTTTATTGGAGAAAAAAACGAAATGGCGGCTCCAATATGGCGGACGCGATTTCTTATTATGGTTCTCTACTATTAAAAATTGGTATGGGGGGATTTTTGGGGTCGGACATAATGATTGCATTGTCAACATTCATTAATTCAAAATGGCGGCTTCATTATTATTATTATTATTATTACTTCCTCTTATCCTACGGAGTTGAATTTTTACATGTTGGTTTCACCATGACATGGCTACTGCCCTAAGGGTTGGATCTCGAGTGACGAAGGAACTACTTAACGATCAACAGCACATGCACGATATATTGTAAATGCATTCAATAATGCTAGCCGGTTTTCATGTCTGGCATAACAGATAGTACGCCTTGGTTGGCTTCAAACTATGACTTGTGTAATTTGGCGAGGTGGGCGTCATAAGCATTGGTTTGCAATTTTTCTAGGAGAAGGAAAGCTCCCAAATGAAACCCGGAACTGTGTTCCGTTAGGCACAAGTAAGAGGATCAAAGCTTTTCGCTGCTGGCCAAGCATACGTTGCCTTAAGTAGAGTCAAATCGCTAGAAGGTCTCCTTGTTGGAGAACTAGACTATACTAAATTAACAGGCGACCGACCATGCATTAAATGGAATGAACAGACTAAGAAACATGTACAGCGAAAACTGAGAAATAAAAAATAAATTAATAGTAAAAAATAAAATAGAAACAAGCTTTTATTTAAATGCTCTGAAAGAAGAAAATAAACTCTTAATTAAATCAAACCCATCAATTTATTGTCTCAGTGTCAGTTTGGATTCCAGAACTCCAAAAGTACAACTGTGCAATCTCTTCATTTTTGGAAACAGTTTATTTGAGCCTAAATGAGGGTGAGGTGGTTGCAGCAGTATTCTGTGACTCTTCTAAAGTATTCGATTGCGTAGATCACGGAATATTGCTCAATAAACTCCATCGTTGTGGATTCAGGGGGGTTGCCTCAAAATGGATCGAATCTTATGTCACTGCAAGAAAAAAATGTAAAAATTTCCACTCAGTGCTCGGGCTACTCTGACATCAGAGCCGGAGAACCTCAAGGCTCAGTGCTAGGACCCATTTTGTTCTTACTTTACCTCAATAACTTGTCATGTTAACCTATCTCAGGTAAATTCACATTATCTGCTGACGACACCACCCTTATATGGCCTGGCAAAAATGTGGATAACTTAAGAACAATCATGGCCCAGGAGCTATAGGAGGTCATAACTTGGTGTAATTCGAACCATCTCTGCTTCAATATAGATAAAACATACATCTTAACCTTCAGATTCCAATTGAACAGTATCAGTCTGAACACACATAGAGTGGAAAATAAATCTTGTTTAAAGTTTCTGGGTATACACATTGATAATAAACTTAAATTCGAAGACCACGTTATGTCAGTAAAAAAAAGATTAGCATCAGGCTGCTACGCAATTAGAGTGGTAACAAACGAACTTGGTCCAGTCATTGCTAGAAACACCTATTTCTCCCTCTTTGAATCTCACATTAGATATGGAATAGCTTTCTTGGGTTTCTGTAGTCAGCATTTATTACAAACTCTTTTTGTCCAACAAAAAAGGGCCATCAGGTACTTGTGTAGGGTTAAAGCAAGAGACCACTGTGCACCGCTGTTCACCTCCCGAAAAATTCTTACCATAACCAGTATTTTCATTTTGGAAACTGCCTGTTTGATTCATTACAAACAGTCTTCAAGCACAAATATAACAACTTTAGCCTGCCAATCCCAAAACCAACTCTAACAAAAATTCAATTATATATGAAATCAGGAAATTATATAACCACCTGCCAGAATATTCAAAAGTATCAAACAATCCTAAACACTTTAGAAAGGCAGTAAAAGACTTCCTCACGCCGAAAGCATACTATGACCTGCAGGAATACTATAATGAAAATTCCGGATATCAATAACCTAGTCCTACTGTGTTACTATTTTATTGATTCCAAGTAAGTTGTATAGTTGTGTAGTGATAACCCGTATGTTTTGTAATGTAATTCATTGTTATCCCCTTTTAACCTAACTTTATTTTATTGTACCATTATTTTATAATAATTATTTCTACCTTTGAACTATATTTTTAAACTTTACATTATATACCCATATATTATACCCACTTATTTACATCTATTTTATATTATATATATATATATATATATATATATATATATATGACTATGATCTTACCACAAGTTATTACTCTCATTGCTTTGTCAATAAGTCTATTTCTTGGACAATAAAGCACAGTTATGATTGATTGATATTACGTTATACAATTTATATGATATAAAAGCTTGTCGCGAGATTTACCTGCGTAAATAATGTCAAGAATACAATATGTAACTCTCGACACAAGTAATTCTAAACTAAAATGTATGTGTTTCATATAAAAACTTTTTAACAAACAATTAAACCAACGAAAAAATCAACTGAAAAGCAAAAACTAGAATAAACCTTAATAATAACTGAGCTCCCAACTGATGTGAGTAACTAATTTTGAGTTGGCGCCAACCAAACTAGCAATTGAATTAGGTAAAGCGTAAAATGATGGCAGCGGGATGCACAGCGGCGTTTTGATTATTTCTTCAAAGTAATACAATGATCTTCGTTGATTTTTCATTTGGCACCGACTCAAAATTAGTTACTCACATTAGTTAGGAGCGCAGTTATTATTAAGACTAGGGAGGTTTATTTTATTTTTCAATTTATTTCTTCGTTGGTTTAATTTTTTGTTAAAAACTTTTTATGTTTTTCTTTTTTGTGGCTGAAATCCACTGATAACTACCTACTCAATTGACTCCAGGTATCCATTATGTAGTAGTGTCATCAGAACTACATATACAGTGTCACACATAAAGTACGCAACATATGGAAGTTTTTTTATTAATAGGTATAATGAAAATTTGACTCCGCAGTTAGTTAGTGCTTGAAAAATGAGTTGAAAACAGCCTCTTTCCTTTGGTCATGCGCTACTCTAAACCTGTCAAATTTGTGACTTATTTCGAAAATCCTCAAAAAATCAGTTTTTTTTTGAAATTTCGAAAAATGCCAAAGAAAAAATTTGCTTAGGTTCAAATTTTATATCTTTGCCCCAAATTTGGACTCTCTACTGTCACTTTTTTAATTTTTTTTAATTTTTGGAATCTTTCGCTCTACCGATTTGAACGAAACATGATTCAAATATCATGATTTTGATAAATACGAGACTTCATTGTCATACATGCCTAGAAAATACCCACATTGGCCTGTTATCAGAAAAAAAATAAATGCACCTCCAGAAATTCGTCTTTGTTGTTGCAAAGTTGATCTAGTTTTTTCATTTCATTGTGAAACTGATTCGGATTCTCAATGTATGGACGTTAATATGTCAGTAATCGAATGAACGAATTTCTCTTCATTCTTATTACACTCGTATTTCTTTTTTTAACAGATTTGTATCCCGTTAGCTGCAGATGAGTTCGAAATATTTTGATGTAGTTTACACCCAACAGTGTGACTGTTGGATGAAAACTGTTTGATATAATTTTCGAGCAAATAATAATTTTTCGCAACGTTTCTTGAATTAATTTAATAAATCTCATATTCTTTATTTTCACCATTGGATGTGTAAAAAACATTAAACCAAAATAACTATAACCAAATTCACAACAAAACATCGTAACATTCATTGATTTAGCTCAATAATCTTATAAAGAACCCGAATTCATCATTCAGTATGCCGTCGTCCTTCCCGTTCTATACAAATTATAGTCCTTTCATTCACAGACTTTGTGGCATTTTTAATAAATAAGGGATTTATATTAGCACAACACTCCCGAATGGTATTCTCTGAATGTTCTTCGTTTGCAAATGGTCTGTGCTTATACACTTTTTGTTTCAGATAACCCCATAGAAAAAAGTCCATTGGAGATACGCCCGGTGATCTTGGTGGCCAATAATCTTCCCAATCTCGTCCTATCACTTTGCCCCTAAACATCTGACTGAGACACTGTTTCACTTCTACCGTTTGGTGGGTCGGTGCCTCGTCAAGCTGATACCACATATTTCGTCAGAGGCAGATTATCCAAAACTTCAGACAACTGATTCATAATGGAATTTCTGTACATGTCTGCGTTCAAATTTTCTCTAAAAAAATATGGTTCAATTATTTAGTTATGTAATAAACCACACCACACATCTGTCTTGAATGAATATTGGTCACGGCAATCTATTACAAAATCTGGATTATTGTTGGACCACCAGCGACAATTTTGAGAACTAACTGTTCCGTTCGACGTGAAAGTTGCCTCGTCTGTCCATAAACTCCTGTAAGGAAAAGTGATATCATTTTCTCTCTCACCTTGGAACCAAAATGAAAATCCTGCTCGAATATCGAAATCTCTTTCTTCAAGAGTGTGTATACCTTATTGGATTATGTGGTTTCTTGAAACGATTGTCTACAGAGCCAGTTTCTTCGAATGTTTTCAATATCCTTCCCACGGTACTAAAGTGAATATTTCTTCATGGAATCCGGTAATTGAAAATACAAGCGACATCTGGATATAGTACATTCTCACCACATAAAAAAATGATTTCTACTTTGTCTTGTGTGGATAATATTGCACAAAAACTTATTTGTGAATTATAAATGTAGGAAAATCTGTACACAAAACAACTCGATTCAGTAAACGCAATTATTTTGACATTAACCACAACTAAAAATTTGTTCCAAAAGCCTACTTCGGGAAAATTTTATTTTGATTCGATCAATTGTACTATTTTCTTCCCGAGATGTTGCATTAGTCTTGTATTGTTTAAAATCACGAAATTTTATATCATATTTAGTACAAATCGCTAGAACGAAAGTATTTTGAATAGTTTTGAAACTGTAGGTTATTGTTCAGTTTAAAGAAAAGTATGATATTTCGGGTTTGTTTGTAACTGAATTATTGGTCAGAAAAATAATCAAACTGGATAAAAATCTAATAAAAAAAGAAATACCAGTATAATAAGAATGGAGAGAAATTTGTTCATTCGATTACTGACATATTAACGTCCTTACTTCGAAAATCCGAATCAGTTTCACAATGAAATGAAAAAACTAGATGAACTTTGCAACAACAAAGACGAATTTCTGGAGGTGCATTTTTTTTCTGGTAACAGGCCAATGTGAGTATTTTCTGGGCAAGATATGATATTGAAGTCTCGTATTCATCAAAATTATGAAATTTGAATCATGTTTCGTTCGAATCGGTAGAGCGAAAGATTCGAAAAATTAAAAAAATTGGAAAAAAGTCGAAGTGACAGTAGAGAGTCCAAATTTGGAGAAAAGGTATAAAATTGGAAACTGATTTTTTCTTAGGCATTTTTCGAAATTTATAAAAAAACTGATTTTTTGAGGATTTTCGAAAAAAAAATTCAAATTTGACAGGTTTAGAGTAGCACATGACAAAAGGAAAGAGGCTGTTTTTTACTCATTTTTCAAGCACAAACTAACTGCGAAGTCAAATTTTCATTATACCTCTTAATAAAAAATACTTCCATATGTTGCGAACTTTATGTGTGACACTGTATGTGTGCCAAGTTTCAACAGAATCGGTTCACAGATGAAAAATTAATAATCCTCTATTTTCCATCCTTAGGGGTGGAATATTCCTTCCCAAAATGACCAACACTGAAGTATACCCTATCAAATAAAAAAGAATAATCTAATTCGGATAACCCAGTACAAAGTTATGAGAGGTAGTACAGGTTAACGGGTAAAAATTCAGTGGATAAACGCCTATTTTTCTACCCTTAAGGGTGAAATTTTTCTGTCAAATTTGAATGGGACTAACTCCGAAGTATACCCTATACAATGGAAGAAGATTCGTCGAAATCGAAATACTCTGTGGAAAGTTATGCGTGATCAATAAAATATTCGAGAAAATACTCAAATCTGGACTGATGAAATTTATTGACAAGTACAACTTGATATCTACCAAGCAATATGAATTCAGGAGAGGTTTATCAACAAACGACGCAATAGCTGCGCTCACAAGCGATATATATATATATATATATATATATATATATATATATAATACATATAGATAATACACATATTGCTGTGTATTCCTAGACCTAGGCAAGGCATTTGATACTGTAGACCATATCCAGCTATTAGAGGCCCTAAGCTGCTCAGGTATACCAGGTAATTCCCACAAACTATTGAAACGCTACTTGAATGGCAGAAATAAGGTTGTAAAAATCAATAATGTTCTTAGCTCAGAAACAGAAATCAGTTATGGTATACCACAAGGCACAGTTGTTGGCCCTCTATTATTTTCCATATATATTATCAGTCTACTCACCCTGACCTGCCATGGTTCCATCATCAGCTTTGCTGATGACACGGCCATACTCTTTGCAGTCGAAGACTGGGAAAGCCTAAAAACAAAAGTGGAGGATCAAATTAACATCCTTAAAGACTGGTTTGATCACAAATCGCTAACAATCAACTTCGAGAAAACGCACTTCTTGCCATTCGCAACCTATGAAAACCGGTTGCCCAATTTTGATGAATTGCTAATTAACAATCACGGAAAAATGATGAAAATTACTAGAGCAAGCCATATCAAGTATCTAGGTGTCACTATAGATCCCCATCTTAGATGAGATATACATGTTAGCCATGTTTCGAAAACACTCAGATATATGTTATATATATATATATATATATTCAAATATTCAAGGTCGACAGCAATATGCCATCCTCAGTTGGGGTGGCTTAATTGATACCCACCTAAAAAAAATGGAAGTATTGCAGAAAAAAATACTCAGAATAATGTACTACAAAAAAAATTAGTACCCATCGAACTGTATTTTCAGAGATACTAGATATACGACAACTATACATGTACAACATTATATTATTCATCTACAAAAATAAAAAACCTTAAAACTTAACAGGTTAACCGGAAAAAAAGGGAAAAAAAAAAAAAACATTGGACAACGTACATATAATTATCTCAGCAGTAAAGTATTCAACTACTTAACTGAAATGTACAAGACATATATACGCACAATAAACAATATAAATCTTATGAAAAAAAAATTCAAAAGGCATATGCTTGACCTGAATAGGGATATTGTACATAATATAATTACAAATAATAACTCATAGCCAAAGCATAATACTATATTGTTTTTATTTTTTATGATTTTTATTTTTATTGTTCACTGAATTTTTTTACAGTAAGTTCTTACTTCATACTCATTTTTATACTTTAGCACGACTAATATTATAGATTTGGGATTAGATTAGTTAAGTTTTATATCCTCGTCAATCACAACTAACTATTCTATAACCTATTAACATGCATGCACACGTACAGTCGAACAAGGGCCAGATAATATACACATGTTGCATTTTATAATTTGTATAAACACGTTGCGTTTGCAGCAACAAAAGAGTACCCACGCACAACTTCGGTTTTAGTGGGATTCTCCATGTTTGTTTGTAATGTCTTATTTAACTATTATATCGCCTTGTATAATGATATTTTACAGAATAAACATACATTATTATTATATTATTATTATCATATATAAAAAAAATATACGCGTCTACTAGAGAACCTCCTCCTTTTTTTTTGTCAGTAAAAAATAAATTCACACAGGTAAATTCCGCGACAAGCTTTTATATCATATACATTGTATAATGCAATAAATTGATGAGTTTGATTTAATTTGAAATTTATTTATTCCTTTTTAGAGCATTTAAATTAAAGCTGGTTTTTTTAATAATAATTCATTTGCAAAGTCACGCCACTGTATTCATCCGAAATCCACCATCAGCCAGTACTGCACAGCTGTTACACGGTGCAAGGGCCGTTCGAATCTGCACTCCCATTGTTGAAAATGAACGCGAGGCTTTGGCGTATGTGGATGGGGTGAGATCTCAGATTTTACACTACTATTGATTTATTACTCTCTATTTGTGTTGCCGAAAAGGTTTATGATCACATTAGGAGAGGACTCCTAGTTTACATGTGCACCACTTCAGGCTCGAGGGGTAGAAACTGAACGCTACGATCCCGATGGAAAGCTCGCGGAAATACGTATTTAATTGAAAATGTCGATAGTATTTTCCGGATGTTGAAACTCATAATCTTGCAGTCGATGAGAGAGGTTGTTTATTGACGGAACTTAATACACATCCAACTCTCTTCCATTTCGGAAGAAGACGATGGAAGGCAATATAGTGTCAAACGTCTGTTTTCTAACGCAACTTGGAATTACAATCTCCAACCCCAAATACAATCGGACTATACCAATGAAAACAAGTTCCAAATTTACACATATATTTGGCAGATATGGACGAAACAATTCTGAAATGAAAAATGAACTTGTGAATAACTAATTAACTGAGTCAACTACCGATATAAAAAAACCGATGGCGCGGCCAGTCGGAAAGGAAGATTTCAGAATTTATTTATTTCGAAATTGCCATCACTCAAGATAGATTAGATTTGTACGGGGTGAATTCACTAGTAAAAATACCTACATTTTTAAAATTTGGTGAATTCAATGGTACGGTCTTACTACTTTTACAAAAAGTTATGTACAAAAGATAGGTGAGGAGAGGCTAAAGAGCCATATCGACCCCTCCTCCAAACTACTTAAAACTTTTCATGTGGATGAATTAATCGCAATATGGACTAAAAAGTTAAAAATAAAAATAAAATTAAAAAAATTAAATAAAAAATAAAAAAGTTTGCAATATGAACTTGAAAGTAAAAAATAATAAGAAAAAAGTCATTGACCAACAAACTTACTCGAATGTAAAAAAAGCCTGGGGTCTTATCCAGTTACTTTTCATAATGACTCTTCCTTTACAAATAGCTAGCGATCAAAATTTAAGTAAACTTTTGGAACGTAGTTCCTTATCGCGCGTTGCGAACGGGGGCTAGATGAATATATTAAAAAAAAAAAAAAAAAAAAAAAAAAAAAAAAAAAAAAAAAAAAAAAAACGCTGTTGTGTTTAAGAAGTCGAGAGAGTATATATATATATATATATATATATATATATACACTCTGTTGTATTTTCAACATTTTTGCTAACGATCTCATTCTCTATATTCAAAGGGTTCAGAATGTTCATGTTATCTGCTATGCAGATGACACGAATATTTTGGTTGTTGACAAGGATCTCAATAAGCTGAAAACTACTGCTGAAGCGCTATTTGCCAATATTGTAAAATGGTCCAACAATAATAACCTACAACTGAATCATCGTAAAACAATAACTGTTCTTTTTGGTAATGGCAGGACTGATGAAATCAATTTTTTTGAAGGTTCCAATGATGAAATAGTAAGTAGTAAATCAGTGAAACTATTGGGGGTTACCTATGATAGGAAACTTCACTGGAATTGTCATATTAATTGTTTGTGTAAAAAATTACAGAGTAGCTGTTATAGTCTGAAATTTATGAAGAACCACTGTAGTGAGTACACACTACTGTCATTGTACTATGCAAATTTTCATTCCCATATAAAGTATGGAGTTTTGATTTGGGGAAATTGTGCACATGTGAATAGAGTATTGGTACTTCAGAAATATGCGATTAGAATTCTTGCTAGTATCGATACTAGAACGAGCTGCAGAGATTATTTTAGAAAATTCAAAATCCTAACTGTTGTGAGCTTATATATACTGGAAGTTTGTACATACGTCTATAAAAATAAAAACGCGTTTTTGAATACTACTGAGAAGCATGACCATAATACACGTTTCAAAGGCCAACTACAACCTGAGAATCACCGGACTACGCTGTACCAAAAAAGTTTTTTTTTTACTGGCTGTAAATTATACAACTCTCTTGATGAGCATATTAAAAGCTCCCTCAATTTAAATATTTTCAAAACAAGACTGAAACAGCAGCTAGTTCAGAAGGCCTGCTACACTATAGATGAGTACTTAGTATAATTTGTGTTATGTTCGCGATATATGCAATTGATTTTATTTGTATTCAATATAGCATACTTATATATACGATTGTCTCTCTTGTTGTCTCTTGTGCATTCACGTCTTCTACCTTTTTATGATATATTGTCCGAAAAGTATGTTCCTGCAAAGATGAATTTCTCAATTTTTTATCATATATTTTAATCTAATGGTATGTATTTTATTTTATTTTGTTTTGATGTTTAATTTATTTTGTTTTGATGTTTAATTTATTTTGTTTTGATGTTTATTTGTGACTTGTTATAAACATGCATCTGTCTTTGGTCCTTGTGATTGAATTTATATGTATATTTTATGATGAATAAATTGATTGATTGATTGATTGATTGATTTACATGACGTGTACTAAAGAATAGACAGACAGAGTGCATATATATATATATATATATATATATAAAATATTATTATAACTTAAAAAAAATTGAATTTTATTACAATTCCTTCACTAATTAATCGAAAGGAACTTCGCTCCATCCGGGTGTCCCTTGACACCTCTCAAGTTTTTTTTTTACATTAAAGTAATTTTTTTTGGACAATGACTTTGTTCTTATTATTTTCAACTCATATTGCTACAGAAGCGTGTTTTTTTTTTAGTTTTGTTAAACTATAATTTTTAACCGACGAAATAAAAAAGGAGGAGGTTCTCTAGTCAACTGAAAAGCAAAAAATAAAATGAACCCTCTTAGTCTTAATGATAATTGAGCTCCTAAACTAATTTTGAGTCGGCGCCAAACAAACTAGCAATCGAATTGGGTAAAGCGTGAAATGATGGCAGCGAGATGCACGGCGGCGTTTTGATTACTTCTTCAAAGTAATATAATGATCTTCGATAATTGTTTGTTTGGCGCCGACTCAAAATCAGTTACCCACATTAGTTTAGGAGCTCAATTATCATTGAGACTAAGAAGGTTTATTTTATTTTTTGCTTTTCATTTGATTTTTATTTACGCTCTCCTCGAACTACACACATGAATAAAATCATTCCATGTAGGATATATTTTTTTCTGAAAGTTTATGATTATTATTTTTTGAATATCATGAACATATATCCCAGCTCAGCTCCCAGGAAACTGAAGGGTAATGTACAGAAGACCTGATAGGTCGAGGTACGGAGAGGCTGAAGAGCCATATGACTGACCCCCCTGCAACATTTCCTTTTTTTTAATATATCAACAAATGTTGATAGCAATTTCAGATTTTGGTGCAGGGTAAACATTTTTTGTGAAAATATATTCTTAGAATTAAATTGGAATAATTAAATATCAGTAATCTTTACAAAAACCCTATTATTACTTAGTAGTATCAAGGAATTAACAAATAATAAATCATATTTCAGTTCGAAATCCTGTCAACGCAGACTACCGTTTTCCAAGTACATATGGTATGAATGGTGCAAGAAATTTTTATCTCACAACAGACGATAATGTCACCCTTGGTATCTGGCAGATACTACCTGTAAATTTGAGTCATACATCCAATAAAACTGGCGATGACTATTATGAAAAAATCCTGGGAAATGGACAAAATGTCACCATTTATCATCATGGCAACACTGGTACCAGATTGACCGAACTGGAGTTGTACAAATTACTGCGGAAGCATTTTCATGTAATCGCTTTTGATTATGGAAGTAAGTGAGGGAATATATATTGTCAATCCAGATGGTTTGATTTTAGTGTTGTCCAGTTTAATAAGAATAATTTGCAATATATCGACTTGGAAATGATATATTTCATAAAGGGAAATATTCTCAATTAAAAATCGGTTAGAAAGATTTTTTCTGAAATTAAAAAATTTGCAGTAGAAAATGTATAATTTTTTGTAATATCAGAAGAAAATACTTTCATGGCACTACACTAACCTTATATTGAATCCTAATTATTCAAATCATTCAGTTATTTACCCACATTGTGGGTCATCTTATTGAACAAGTAACAAAAATATGTGTTCGGATATTATTTTTCTAAGTTAAGTTTGTTATCCAACTGATCAAATTGGATTTGAATCGTGTGCATAACTATCTGTCGAACTTGATTCTGAGAAATCATTTATATACACCCATATATTGAAGTGGTTTTAGTTTTTCCTTCCCTATCGTTGAAAACCTAAGCCTTGTAAGGCCTTCACAGTAGAACCGTATGTGCGATGAGGTTTACTCCTCCTCCTGGCAGAACTTACATGTGGTTGTGTCTGCCAGCCCGATGTTATTCATGTGTTTGTTGAGTCTACAGTGCTCTGTCAGGAGCCCAACCATGATCCTGGTTGATCTCCTATTCTGGCTTAGCAGGTACTCTGTGAATTTTGGCGATGGTCCCTTGGTGAACTCTTTGGCATGTCTCATGCCTTGTTCCACCATACTTGAATTGCTCTTTCAACTAATTATTGGTTTGTGTTGTTTGCAACGCTTTCGCTGTGCCACAAAAAGGTTCTGGGCCAATTGGGACACGTCGTGTTCCTCCGTCGCCCTCTTCATTGCCCTTGTAGCCTGGCACTTAAGCCAGAGATAGTCTGTTATGACCGGCCTCCCTTAGCAGGGCTTCCAAGCAGTCTCAGACAAGTTTAGAGTTAACTTGCATGGAACTGATTGCTTCAATAGCCGCTTGACTATCAGAGTATA
Organism: Gonioctena quinquepunctata; assembly: GCA_018342105.1. NCBI lineage: Eukaryota > Metazoa > Arthropoda > Insecta > Coleoptera > Chrysomelidae > Gonioctena > Gonioctena quinquepunctata. Next base: position 335,248 of record JAFIRS010001078.1, read on the forward strand.
TGGCATTGGTCTTTTCCTTGAACTCTTGCCTCAGTTACTCCTTCGCGCAGTGGTGTATTGCTGCAACTTCTGCTTCGAATTTCGTCACATATTTGCCTAGGCTCAGTGAGACTCCTGTCTTTGGCTTGGCTAAATGCATTCCTGCTCCCCTACCTTCCTTGTTTTTTTAGCCGTCTGTGAAGCAGGCAATTTGTGCATTAATTGAAGGTTCTCCTTTCCATGCCTCTCTGTCTGCTATGACTGTTTAAAAGTTTTTTTCGAAGCCATACTTTGGAAGCATCTCGTCCTATGGCATTCCCATTATGAGGTCGGTTTCCAACTCTTTGCATAGTTCGTTATACACTTTGCCGTGCAGTCCAGTTATGGGCGCTTGCCCTCTGGTCAGTCTACTGGCGACTGACCTGGCTTCGCCTTGTATATAAACATGAAGTGTTGGTAGGTTCAGCAAAACTTCTATGGCGGCTGTTGTGGTGGTACTCATGGCTCCCGTGGCAGCCAGGAAGGCTTGCCTTCGGATGCTGCTTGCCTTTGGATGCCGCTCAGCCTTCGGATCGTCCCAGCCTGCTGAGTCTTTGGCCACCATATCACCGAACCGTATGCTATCATGGGTCTGATGACCCTGCTATATAGCCCCCAGTTTTTTCCACACATTCTTCTGCATAGGTTGAGGGCTACCGTGCTTTTTTTAATTATTTTTTGAAGGTGTTGATTCCATGTCAGCTTGAGGTGAAAGATGACTCCCAAGTATTTTGCTTCTTGTGCAATTGGAATTCCTAGCCCGTTGAGTCCTCTCAGTACTTTCTTTTTTGTAAACGCAACTACTGTGGTTTTTTGAGGGTTTACCGTCAGTTCCTCCTCCTGACACCACTTATTTATTATGTATGCTCCCAAACGGTTTCTGAAAATTTGGATTTTGCTATAATTGCAAGATTTTCGGCAGATCCTGAGCAATGCATGCCTTTGGATATTAGCCTTCCCAGTAGATCGTCTACTGGAAGTGTCCACAGAACAGGCGATAGTACCCCACCTTGTGGACATCCCCTACCTGTTTTAGCAGTGACTGTGGTTTCTCTATGGTTGATATGATAAAGGGTGTTTACCCATTGACACAGTGGGGATGGGACCCCTTTATTTTCTAGAGTTTTGGTGATTGACTTTGTAGATTCATTATTGAATGCACCCTCGATATCGACGAAGGTCGCGATGGCTATCTCTTTGTCCTCCAGGGACTTTGATAGTAGCCTGTTGAGGTCATCTAGTGCCAAGTCAGTTGACTTACCTGGCTGATACGCGTATTGGCGTTCGTTGAGAGGGTTTGTTAATGATACCTCGTCTCTTATGTATCTGTCTATTAGTCTCTCCAGAGTTTTCAGCAGGAAGGATACTAGACTGATTGGGCGGTATGATTTGGGTGTCATGTCATTTAGTCTCCCCATCTTGGGTATGTAGGTAAATGACTCTCCCTTCCTGCCACTCGGTAGGTATGTATCGCATGGCTATACAAGCCTTCAATATTTCACATAGAAATGGGTTTAATATTTCCTGCCCCTTTTGGAGTGGGATAGGACATATTCCATCCTCTCCTGGAGATTTGTATGGTTGAAAATTATCTGTTGCCCACCTAATTCTGTTCGGCCTTGTTATCTCTGTAGTTAGTTTGCAGTCCGGGGCATTATCCCTTTTTGACTTGCTTTGTGGACTGTTCTTCGCTACTGGGTCATTTAGAATTGTTGCGGCCGGAAAGTGTGCCTTGATGAGCATTGATATACTTTCCTCAAAAGTTGTTGTGTAGGTATCATCTTCCTTTTTGAGGAAACCTACCTTTACCAGCACCTTGTGGGTTCTAGAGCACATGGGGATATCCATTACCTCTTCACAGAACTTCTTCCACGATTGTCTTTCTGCTTTTCTGATCTCTTTATTGTACTGCGTGAGTGTGGCTCAATCAAGCTAACGAATCGTGTTTTAGAAGGAATGGAACATTTCCTTAGGAAACGAAAACACCATTTCTATTTTTCAATAAACCCTAAACATTTCAATCAAATGTTGGAGGATTCAAATCTCCCTAAATGCTCCCTTATATTTCTATGTAATCTGACTCAAATCAAAAGATAATCAGCCCACAAGGATATATATATATATATATATTCACAGCCAACTATATTTCTCCTTCGTATTTATATTTGGCAACTTTGTTCAGTGGTTGGAGATCAGTGCCTGACCCTTGACGAAGCAGTCAATCCACGGCGACGTTAGGAACAAGTTAGGAACTTTATGCTTACGAGTATCTCGCTTTCTATTATTTTTTGCAAAAATCGGTATTTCCATCGCCTCTGTCGCGCTATGTATGTCACTCAGGACTTAGGTCAACCTCAGGAGAGATTTAGACTCAGCTCCGGTATATCTACCGTTTGTGAAAATTACAGAATCCTACTCCAATAATTTCGGAAGATACGGGGGTGTTTCCATGAATAGTGACACCAATTCCGATTTTTCAGAATTGAAAAATTTTCAGCGTGAATATGGATTGGTAATAGGATTGCTCACGAATCCGTAAATATTTTGAACCTATATCTGGCCCCCAAGTATAATTTTTCGCACAAATCGGTAATTCCATCGCCGCTGGCGCGCAGTGTATGCCAATCAGGTCAACCCCAGGAGAGACTTGGAGCCATCTCCGGTATGTCTACTGATCGTGAAAATTACAGAATTTTACTCCAATAATTACGGAAGAGACGTGAGACACACTGTAAATATAAACTTTTCATTTAGATTTTGATATAGTATGTTTTTGGCATCATGAAACTCTCAGAAAGAGTGAATGTGTTTGTTTCAATCCCTGGTAAGGGTGAAAAAAATAAAATAAAGAAAGAGTTTTTTCAATAATTCAAAAACGGTAAAAGCTACAGAAAAATTTTTCAGTTGAAAATGTAATATATAGGAATAATCGAATTATTTTTAATTGAAGTGTATTAAGAAATCTTGTTTAATAATTGCGACTTTCAGTATTCAGTTGTACAGATTAATTATTAAGCTAGGCCAATGATGACCACTTGCTGTAGAAGAACCCTTTCTTGGGGTAAAACACCCTTAATTTCTGATGAAGATATTGAAAGAATAAGTAGTACGATATTGAAACAAGTAGTAGGTACATTGTATACCTAGTAGGTAGTAGGAACAGCTGAACATTCCCGGACGACCGTGAAGAGTACCCAAAGATGCGGAGTTCGGGAATGTGGCTTTTCATACGAGGTATACACACTATTTTTCTGAAAATCGAAAATTATTCAAAGGACATAAATTATTACAAGCAACTTGTGAATATTTTGAAATAAGCATTAGTAATTTTATTCGCAAATAAAGTATGTCATGATATATTTGTTTGTATAACTATCGAAACAAAGTAATATTGAATGAGCCTTTTTCCTGAGAATATTGTGGCAAATTTGTCACGAGAGCCAGCACTTGTGGTGGGGATAAACATCAAACCTCCTCCATTTAAGATAGGTTATATAAGTAATACAGTTCAATTATTTAAAATAATCAAATAAATTTAAAAAAAATTGTAATAACTATAATGCCAACTAAACATTGTACTTTTGTGAACTGTACTTCAGATAATCGTTATTCAGAGGAAAACGTGTTTTTTATACCATTCGTAAAACCTCACATTGATGAGGTTTGATGTAATAAATGGATCCATGCCTCAGGGAGAGAGGATTTCACAAAAAAAAAACAATTCAAGAAAATCCTGATCCAGTTTCTGCAACGATTAGTAAGGTAGGTTATTATAAAATAATTAGAAAAATAACCTGACTTAACCTCCATTGGTTACTGAATCATATTCTCACGGTAATGTATTAAATTTAACTCAATTACCAAATATATTTGACTCATTTTTCATTCTGATCAATTAAAAATTTATGATTATTTTTAACGTCTGATATCAGAGTTCGAAAATACCGCTGCATAATAACTAAACCTTGCGTACTGACCTGTCAATTAATTCATGTTTTTTTCCGGAAATTTTAAGATTTCGACAAGCAAATTTTGATTTGGCTCCTGGAACGTCGTCTTCTGTCAAAAACATTTATTTATGTTTATTTTTGCATGTATGTTAATGTGAGCTAGGTAATGTTTGTCCCTACCTGACTACTAGCGCTGCTAGTGGAGAATTTTTCGTACTTGAGGAAAAAGGCTCATTATCCAACTTGATGCATGAAAAGTTTATTCTTGGCGTTTTCCCATAATGTTTTCCATGATATCGAACGTTCTAAACAGCATAAGTAAACTGTAAAATGATGAGTGATGATGACTGTTTCAATTCTGGAACCCACTAGAACTCATGGAGGCAGTAAATACTGCCTTATTGGATTTGTTGCCAAGAAAATCCAGAGAAAAATATGACTATCCAGAAATCATTTCATGGAATAAAAATGCAAGTTCTTTCTCAGATAATGTTGAAAACTTGGTTCCAAGATGAAATCTCCAACTTTGTGGGCGAACTATTCAATGTTGAAGGCAACCCTTACAGTTAGACATGATGTGGATATATATAAATATCCAAAGCTTCGTTCATTATTGAAATGGCAGGCAGAATGCTATAGGCCGAAAAAATCCAAGATATAAACCAAAGAATAAATCAACAAATTGATCCAGGAAGATTTAGACGAATAAAATTATTAGTGTAGAAAATATTCAGCAAAATAATTCCACCAGTTCCTATGTTATTCCAGTGTTCAATACTTGTTCTAATTGTCAAAGAACTGTAAATATAACAAACAAATAATTTCAAAATACATTATATACCGGGTGACACAGGATATCGGGCCACCCCTGTAACTTCTGCATTCGTCAACGGTTTTTTCTGAAATTTGGTACAGTTATATAAGCAACCATTTCGAATTTGATCGCATAACAGTCCAATATGGCGGACTTCGGGTTTTTCTGGAAATGCCAGCAAGTTTGTTTTTTCAAATGGAACACTCTGTATATTTTCACATATTCAAGTTCAACAGGTCAAAACAAGTCCAAACCTCATGTCAAATGTCATTTTTTTGATAAAAAATTAAATTCAAATTGTTTTTTTATTTTACCTCGTGGATAAATGAGATTTGGTCAAGGCTATTCACAATGAGTCGCACATAACAGAAAAACATAATTTTTTATAAAAAAATATTTTTTGTGTCACTTATTGATGAATCATGCAGTCACATCACATTTTGATCAAAAAGTAATTTTTTCAAATGAAACCTATGGGCCACCTATGTTTTAGAACATATTCAGGAAAAATGACATATCATTTTTGATGGTGCAGTAACAAATTGTATCGTTCAAAATCTACACTAGTTCATGAGTTCTTGCAGCTATTTTAAAATGAAAAAAAAATCTTGTCAACTAATTTTTCCTTCATCTTTCCTCTAAACTCTCGAAAATTAGTTAACTTCCGACAATTATTAGAAATGGAAAATGAAAATTATAGGTTTTCGAGAGTTGAGATGAAAGATGACAGCGAAACACAATCAGTTGACAAGATTCAGAAATGTTGTTTTCCACAGCTCACTAAGTTGAAAATTTATTCGAACTGCAAGGAAACTCATGAACTAGTTGTAGATTTTTGAACGTATACAATTTGTTACTGCACCGAAATACAAAAATGAAATGTCATTTTTTTCCTGAATGTATGTTCTAGAGAGACATGTAGGTGGCCCATGGGGGTTTCATTAGAAAAAAAAAAATTTTTGATCAAAATGTGATGTGACTGCATTGATTCATCAATAAGTGACACAAAAAATAATTTCTCATAAAAAATTATATTTTTGTGTTATGTGCGACTCATTGTGAATAGCCTTGACAAATCGAGGTAAAATAAAAAAACAATTCGAATTTAATTAAAAAAAAGACATTTGACATAGGGTTTGGACTTGTTTTGACCTGTCGAAATTGATTATGTAAAAATATAGAGGGTGTTCCATTTGAAGAAACAAAGTTGCTGGCATTTCCAGAAAAAACGGAGGTCCGCCATATTGAATTGAAATGTGATCAAATCCGAAATGGTTGCTTATATAACTGTACCAAATTTCAGAAAAATCCGTTTACGAATGCAGAAGTTACAGGGGTGGCCCGATATCCTGTGTCACCCGGTATGTTGAAATACTTGAAAATAAAACTGTTTTCGAAAAAAAAAATGTTCTCAATCATTTTCTTAGGTTACAAATAACTAAAGAAAGTATACCTATTTCTCCACAACCATTAGTGAATGTAATAGTTCCAAAATCATTTTTAAGAAAATAATGTTAAAATCCTTACTCTTGAGTTAGAATATTTATTCTGAAACACTTACTTCTTTTGTGTTTTGCATCTATTTTCATTCTATAACAATAAGGTACCGAATGAATATTCCGTAATCGAACGAAACGACATAGATTGCCATGGATTTCCAAACTGTCAGTGTTTTATATAAATGGCAGGGTCGCGTCGTAATAATTAGTTTTGGGCAAGTTTTAATTTAAAATATAATAATGAGTGAATCAGATACAGAATTTCATAATACTCCACCAGAAATTACAAATCATGCAAATAATATAGCGAGAACCTGCTGCCGCAGAAATCGAGCCATGAATATGAAAAGTATTATGCACTGTTAATATTACGGAAAATATTTCCAATGCACCAGTTTTTACTTTCAGTAATTGTTCCAATAAATATAAATAATAATACAATGTGACACAAATGTCTCAATAAATAATTTTTTTTGTTCAGATTTAATTTAATTGTTTTTGATTCATACTTTCTGGTCGTGGAGAAAATATAGTCTGTTAGTCGGTTAGAATGAAAAATTTCCACCCGTATTTAATTTTTTCATTCTAACCATGTTAGAGAATATACTATTCCTTTCAGTACAAACATAAATATTTCCTAACAGTTATTTTCCGTTGCCTGACAACGATTAAGTGCAAGGAAATATTGACTATTTCTTTAAAAAATGTCAATATTTCCGATCTTCGGAAACATAATTAATGTGTCCCGATTTGTCTCTCAAAAATTAACCTTCAGAAACAGAATGTTTTAATACTCATAGTTATAGCTAATTTTTTTGTGTGAAAATTCATTTTCAATTTCATTTATGTAATAGTCATTCACAATCCGAAACATAGAAAAAACTATTCAAGAAATCTATGGAAGTGTGATCGTTTGAATTTGAGGATACCTCAACACTCAGCTGGCATACCTGGAACTATGAACTATACATTTTCAGTTTGTGGAAGGTTTATTGCATCCAAAAAATATACAGGGTCCTGCAAAAGTGGCGCGGTGTTCCATATCTCCAGTTAGGAAACATATAGTAGTATATTTTTCTATAACCTTATTGCTCGAGATCGACAAAATAAAAACATTAATGGTCACGCAGGGTGTTTATCATTTTCTGGGCGGCTACCATCTTTTTTTTTTTTTGTTTACCTATTTTTATATTGTTTTCGTTTCCTACATGACAAATAGAAGGTACTTTATGAATATATTTTTTCGACAATATTGACGGTTTTCGAAATTTTTAGTATAAGTTTTTTTTCAAATATTCGTGAAATTATCAAAGTGTGCCAAGGTTCCATTGAAATTGATTTTTGGTCAAATATTGTACGTTGGGTACCCTCCCAAACGATATATCTAAAATCGTACGGTGATATACTGAAAACCATCTTGCCACACATTGTAATTACAAATTTGCAAAATCTTTCTTATTTCAAATGGAACACCTTGTATATTATCGATCCATAACAAGCGTCAACAAAGGATCTACAAATTTCATCAAGTATTCCCTAATCTGGTTAAGTTCAATAGTTTTTCTTAAAAATCCTTTTTTTTTTTTAAATGGCAATTTTTCCTATTTCTTTGACATAATCTCAATGAACGCTTTTTTACTTCGAAATCCATTTGAGGCAACTGATAAATACTATAAAAGATATCTTGTTTTAATTATGTACATTTCATATAACGTGGCTACACAATATTTCCATTGGATGCAGAATTTTACTCATAAATCGTGCAATATAAAACCAAACACAATTATAGAAAAAACAACTTTCAATATTTTGGAAAAAAAGTAACTTTTATTTTTCATGTAGAAACCGAAAAACTGATAAAAAATACAGGTTGTCATTTTAAAAAACAAAGTTGGGACCCACCCAGAAAAAATTGAACACCCGGTGTGACCAGCAGTCATTTTATTTTGTCGAGCTCGAGCAATAAGGTAACATTATAAAAAAATATATTCCTGTTTTTTAAATGGAGTTATGGAACCAGGACCACTCTTGCAGGACCCTGTATATTCAACTAAAATCGCTTTGAGTCGACAAACTTTGGCACCTTATTTGAACTGTTTAGAATTCAGAAAGCCGTGTCCCTGGACAGACAGATAGACACAGGGTTGAGATTACCACTGTTCTGTTTTCATGTTTGATAGGAAAAACTGTAAAACGATCGAAGTATTGTGATAATTTACTTCTATAGAATTCACATGAATGAATTAAGTTTAAACCGATCCTAAATTGATATTTTGAGTCTCACTTGATGACGCTAATTTGATTTTTGAAAGTATTTGTTGAATAAACTTCCAAAATATGTCACCCTTATAATTATTATTACAACTCTCATACATGGATTTTTCTAAAAATTAAAAAATCTACGATAAACTGGTTTTTTTGTTCCCGCCGAAAAAATAAGAATTAATACATTAAACATATTTTCTAAGTTGAAGAACTGGATGCCCTTAGCAAAAATTACCAGGTAGGTTATTCACAGAAGAGAAAAAAAAATCGTGTTAATTAATGAAGTGTCATTTATTTACTATGTTAATCGTAAATCTTTTGGAGAATTCGATCAATATTCGTACAAAAATACCTAATTATCTATTAGTTATATCTGCTATCACATTTGCAGTACATCGTTAAAATTAATTAAAATCTCTGAAATAGCTAACACATTTCTCATATACACTATATACAAATAAATAAATATCTCTACACACTACTGTACAATATTGCAACAAGTTCGAACAAAAAAATTAACAATCAACTAATACGGCCTCCAAACTGTTTTGATTGAACCAACCGTAGCCGTTGATTTTAGTTTCGTATTGATGGACGTTGTGTTGGAAGAAAGAGGTTTTACTGTTCTAGAACTAGGAGCTCTTGGTTCACTTTTAACTTTAGGGGATTCCTTATCTTGCACAGTTGAGTCGGGATGTTGAATTTCTTGAAGAAGAACACTGGCCGACTTGATAGGTACAAATGCAGATTTCACTACGTCGATATCTTCGTCAGATTCTTCCGAAGCAGAACTTTGATCCATAGTCGAATGTATTCTGGTTTCTTGGGCGTGCAAAGAAAGTTGCGGGCTTGCACTTAGGCTGTTCGAAACGGGGGATATCCTCATGCTCATTTGGTCCATTGGGCTTGGCATCGCATGGCGTAAAGGCATATCGAAACCAGGCAATTTGGTGCGGTCTTGCGGAAACGGAGGCATGTTTGTTGGAAGGAAATTCGTGCCGTGATGAAAGCTAGTTGGAGGAACTGCAGGAGGTTGGATGTAGAAGTCGTGAGGGGGTGATACAATTGGAGCTCCTGAAAAAAAAAATTATATTAACAATATATCGATGAACTAACCAGGAAAATTCCACAATTCAGTTAATTACGCAAAAAAATATAGTTGAATAAAAATATTTCAATTTGGTTGAAAATATTTTTCTTCTTGAAACTGTATTGGTTATTTTATTTGCAATCGTGTATCAATGTTATTCTTTTCATATATGAAACTGGGTTGTTTTCATAAGAGCTTCAATAATTTTCCCATGAAACTACTTTACTCGATTGTGACTGAAAAATACGTACCTTTGACTAGTGTTGGGTGAATATTTGGCTGCTGTTGAATATTAGTGGTTCTTCTTAGGTAGTCTGGGAATGCATAAGTCATATATGCTGCGTCTAACCATCCAGGATTAATCAAAAATGGGTTGAATCCAGCAGGAAGTCCAGGCAATCCATAGCCATATCCATAACCTGGAAAAAAAGAAAACAAAATATTAAGTATCTCCTTTGATATTACAAATCCGTAACATTATCTCTGTTTATAGTTTCCAAAAATTATAAACAAGAATGAATTCCCCAAATGCTAGACACATGCCCAATAAAACGGATTCGAATGTTTGAATTTGATAGTAATAAACATAAAACTGACATTTTGTTGGCTGAGGATTTGATATGCCGACAAACCTTCGTGAACATAAAACGTTCATTTGTTTATACTAACAGCGTATGTTTATGTATTGTTTTGGTTGTTTATCAAACATAAAAAGACGTTAAACGGTCATTATTGGCTTGTTGGCTGGTTTACAAAGAAATTCTCATTTTATTTTTAGAAGTTCAGTGGAAACTCACTTGATTTTGTGCGGGGTTCTCGGGGACCGTCCACGGTGACTTTGATAGCTTTGCTGTAGGTAGCCATTTGATAATATGGAGGAGAACTGATCGTTATTGTCAATGTGAAGCTTTTGCCTCTGCCGGACCGCCCGACAAATCGGAGATCGTTGAATTTTGCAACTTGACTTTTCATAACTGATGTACAATTCCTCAGTTCGGCACAGAAATTTTCGTCATTGCCAGCCTTCAAAGTAACTACTGTTCCATCCGGCACATCATCCAGTGCAACTACTTTGAAAGCAAGTGGTAAACTCTTATTAGATCTCCAATGCGTTGGTAAAACACTACACAAAATAGCCGGACTTCCGGTCTGTACAAGTTCCCCATGGTATTCCTGTAGGGTTTCTTGTAGAGAATTATACATATCCGTCATTCTAGATAGATTATTGTTATTCGGCAGATGCATTTAGGCCGTATCACAAACACAAAACAGTTTATAAAACAACGCGTATACTTTTTCCAACCCTCGAAGATGCAACACTTTCAAACTCGAGAGAAACACTGATTCGTAACTTTTTCAGAACAGAATATTAACGTTTCGGGGATCACCCCCTCCTGCTACTTCAAAGGAGGGTAGTTTTTAAATAGCTAAACCGTAGAGGACAGAGAAACCTCGAATTAGAGCACAGGTAGGAGAGAGAACGCAGATGTCTATGCGTTTGGGCAAACTTTTATAATACCTCGCCGAGAGAGAGGGGACTAAACGGCTTTGGATTAGCAGGAGCGAGAACGAAAATCTTGTTGACTAGTCATGGAGGGAGAAAAAATTATTTGCTGCTAGTGAATGAAAGTGAGACGTATGAGTTTTATATATTCGGGAAAGAGAGGTTGGGAGCCGATGAACGCTAGAGTGAGATGTAATTTTTTGGTTTGCAGAGGGCAGAGTCGGATTGTAAATCTTTTCAATAAAAGTTTGTCTTAGATATTATACGGTTAAATCCATGGGCTTTGAGGCAATTTTACCATGAAATATTGCATTGTGATTGTACTTAGGATTGTAAATAATGTTTGCTGTTTTCGAAATGGAATAATAGAAACTGGAGTTGTTTGCACACTTATAACGGGTTGTTTTGTCTTGTTTCACGGAAAATGTTTTCACTTTTATGATTGTGGATCGTGTTCGAATATCGAAATACCAGATTCATGTTTAAATTGGATATATTATGATCTATTATATCACTGAACAATGGAAAAATATTTTGATGATATGGAAATGTTCAAGCGGTGTACACAGACAAAATTGCATGTTGTAGTTTCAGATTACAAATAGGTACATCAAAATAAAAAATTGAAGACATTTGAGGTGAAAAACTAGACTTTTTCTGCATATTCAGTGGGAAATAATGAGCTCTTTTGATTATATAGATTAATCATTGGACTCAATTCATCATAAGTCCTAGAGGTGTGTCCCGAATTCAAGAAGGTAGGTACACAAGGCCTTTCACAAAACCGAAGAAGGATTAAAGTGGTTGGGTACAATATTTTTTATTAGAAACTCAACCCAATTTAATGATTAGGATGGTGCTTATAAGCTTCAAGTTTTGATATAATTTAAGAATATTGTATTGGTAATTCTCCAAAATCACCTAACTTAAGTACTTTGAATTTTTCTCTAATAGAGCGAGAAAAACCCGATGGCGCGGCTAGTCGAAAAGGTAGATTTCAGAATTCGGAAAAAGCCATCAATCATGTGTCAGGAACAATTGGGAACAAAACAGAATTTCTATTTTTGTATAAACCGTAAACTTTTCAAACAAAAGTTGGTGAGGGATCCATATTTCCCTAAATTCTTCCTAATTTTTCTATGTAATCTCACACCAAAAGAAAAAAGGATATGGACAGTACTTACTTGGGTTTCTATCTCAATATCTCTTAGAATAATGATACCTAATATTTAAATTTGAAGTGGAGAAATGTCAAAATCTTCAGCAGTTTGTCGGCGAAAGGAAAACTCAAATACCTAGTATCTGATTGACACGAGCGAATAAACCTCAAAAAAACGGAGCATATCTACAGGGTGAATAAAAATTGTTAATTCTCATGAATGGTAATTTACGGCGATTTTTCATTTTTTTATTTGTGTTTACATCTAAGAGAACAAATCAAGAAGAATTAAAGTTGTAGAGCTCATGAAGCTCTATCAAAAGACCTACAGTTTGCCAATATTGGTATGAAAATGAAAGATTAATATTTTTTTTAACTTTCAACAGCCGCTATTCTGAAACTAAATATATATATATATATATATATATATATATATATATATATATATATATATATATATATATATATAAATATATATATATATATATATATATATATATATGCAAATAGGCATATAAACATTTGAACTGATGGTATTTTTGCATTCGGGGACCATGATCGGTGAAGATATATCAATTTTTTTTGAAAGTATTTTGTGGTGACGGGACCAATACGTAGTGTTTCTATTGAAATGTACCTAAAAATAAGGACAATATAACCAGTTCTGCAGCATATTGAAATTAATGTAATTATTTTTTCCTTTTATCAGTTGAGATATGAAATGAATCTACGTTGTTTTTTTAATTTTTCGGACTATGTCAATTTGTAGTTAATATAGGTATCTGAGGAAATATTGCATTTATCGAGATATGTTAATTTTGATAGGTACCGAAAATTAACTTGTTCTCCAGTATTTGGAAGATATTGAATCGTATTTGAGGAACACATATAGATACATTAATTAATTAATGAAGTTGTAGAATTCCTACTAACAAGGTTTGAAATGAAAAAAAAACAACTTATGATAAACAGGAGAATAATTCTTCTTCCCCAAAATATTACAATTTACATTGTCTATTTAACTTTTAATATTTCTCAATGTAGGTTGCTGAAATATATGTATTTGAGGAAATATGATATTCATCGACTATAAGACTAGGTGGACAAGGCCAATAAGCAGAGCCGCATCACGAAATATTCGGGCTTAAGTTGCTGACAATTTTGGGCCCTTCATCTTGTAGAAAAAATCCCAAAAATACTAATTTTGTAATCACTCAAATAATGTCAAGTTCATAAAAACTTGAAATATTTTCTAAAAACAATAATAAACCCATAAACAAACAAAATAAACATGGTAAAACAACAATGAATTGATATTTTTGTTATATTCAGATACTTTTACGATCGAATCGCAGTCGATTCTGTCTACTTCTGATCTCTATGTGTTACAAAAAACTTTTTAACAAAAAATTAAACCGACGAAAAAATAAACTGAAAAATAAAATAAACCTTCTTATCTTAATGATATTGAGCTCTTAAACTTATGTCAGTAACTAATTTTAAGACGGCGCCAAACGAACAATTATCGAAGATCATTATATTACTTTGAAGAAGTAATGAAAACGCCGCTATGCATCTCCCTGCCATCATTTTACGCTTTACCTAATTCAATTGCCAGTTTATTTGGCGCCGACTAAAACTTAGTTACTTACATTAGTTTAGGAGCTTTTTTTTTTTCTTTATTCTCTGGTTCCCACGAAAAGGGATATCCTGTAATGTTCAGAGAACATCGTGGAAACCAAGGGAAAGAAGGTAGGTATTGGTGTTCTTAAATTTCTGGAGGTTGTATGCCTCGGAGAACACCTCCCTAGGCAATGAGTTCCAAAGCCTCGCTGTTCGTTGGATGAACGAGTCTTTGGAAAGTGATGTTCTGCAGGTCTCCAAAGTGACCACGAAGGGGTGTGATGACTGAACTTGACGGGTTAATCTCGAAGAGACTGCCAAAGCAGGAACGATTGTTGATATTTCAGAAGAGCATCGCCCATGAAAATATCTATAAAATAGAGACAAATCGCCAACTTTTCTACGGTGTTCCAGACAAGTGAGCGAGTTTGTAAGCGAGGCATCACCGACGAGACGAATTGCCCTTTTTTGGACAGAATCCAATAGCCTCAGGATATGTTTAGGTGCCTTTTTTTAAATATGGGAACAGATTCCAGGACAGGTGGATCTGTCCTTATAGATCTAACACTAGTGGGGGGAAATAGCTCGGCACGAAACAAAAACACGTGATTTTCCCAGGAAAGGTTATTGCTGATGGTAATACCAAGCATCGATATGGATGACTTCAGTGGTATGGTTACTCCTGACAAAGTTATGTTAGGCACAGTGAGATCGGCTTTTCTAGAGAAAAGACATGCTTGTGTTTTGTTTGCATTGAATTCTACCAAGTTATTAGATCCCCACTCGAGAATTGTTCCATATTTATATTATTAACATTTCTTCCTCGTTCATTTCTGGTTTCACGGGCTGATATAGGGGCCCTGGAAGAGAAAGCGGTATGGAGGGTACTATCATCGGCAAAGCTGTGTACTGGACATGAAGTTGCTTTCAACAGGTCGTTGATGTGAAGTAGAAATAGTGTTGGTGCGAGAATAGATCCTTGCGGAACACCAGCATTTATGAGTAGAGTGTCAGATGAAACTCCATCGACCACTACATGGAGAGACCTGTTTGAGAGAAAACTAGCAAGCAGAGAACACAGCTGAGGGGGCAAGCCATAAGACGGAAGCTTGGCGAGGAGTCCCTGGTGCCAAACTCGATCGAACGCCTTGGAGATATCTAATGCCACAGCTAAAGTTTCTCCATACTTTTCAATAGATAGCTGCCATATATGTGAGACGTAAGCGAGCAGGTCACCAGTTGATCTCTGATGGCGGAAGCCATATTGCCTATCGTTGACAATTCCTGAGTCTTCCAGATATTTCATGAGCTCGATGTTGATGGCTTTTTCCATGACCTTTGAAATAATAGATAGCAGTGCGATAGGTCTGTAGTTGCTAGGTAGGGCCTTTTTGCCTTTTTTAGGGACTGGCTGTACTCTTGCAATTTTCCAATTGGACGGAAATACCCCCAAATTGTAAGAGTGGTTGAACAACTTGCAAAGAACAGGTGTTAGTTCGGGGCATTCTTGAGAACCATCGGCGGGATTCCGTCAGATCCACAGGCTTTGTTGGTGTTGAGACACAGCAAAAATCTTTCTGATAGTACGTTGGCGAAAGGTGATCTCAGGCATGTGACTGTCAATAGGTGTAATGTTCGGGGGTTGTTTTCCCGATGAATCCAGAGTGGAATTTCCAGCAAATAGGTGCGCAAAGATATTGGCTTTTTCCTGGGCAGTCGTTGCTAGTGTTCCATCTTCTTTGGTTAGAGAAGGAAATGAGCTGGAAGTGAAGTTTCTTCCCACAGCTTTGGCGAAAGACCAAAATGAACGGGATCCGTTAGGACATTCAGCAAGTTTTGATCTTATTTTGGCATTGTGGTCATCTTTTGAGCATTCTATTGTCTCTTTGCATATGCCTCTAGCCTCGACATATGCTGCTCTGGTCTCAGGGCCCGGACTTTTTAGCCATCGATGGTATGCTGCCTGCTTGGAAGCCACAGCTCTAGAGCAGTTTCTGTTAAACCAGGTCTTATCGGATGATGTTCTTCTTTCGGTATGTAAGTTTGCATCCCCAACATGATGATTTCAGAAATTGTCTTAGCACATCGTGTTGGATCTACTGAAGAGAAACAAACTCTCTTCCATGAAAACGCTGAGAAAAACATACGAAGACCTTCCCAGTCGGCCGAATTGTAATGCCACATGAGACGGGGTGGTATTGTGCAGCTCGATGGTAATGGATGGATGGTAATGGTAATGGATAGAGCATGTTGTGGAGATGAGGGTGTGATCAGAGTTTCCAAGTGGGGCACAAACTTCTATTCTATACGGGTCAGGATTGGTGGTGAGGAAAAAATCTAGTGTATTGGCAGACTGGTTGTTGACATCAGGGATGCGGGTTGGTAGCTCGACCAGTTGTTCTAGACCATGAGTGATGGCGAAGGCCTCGGCTTGACGACCCGCATCATCTGTTTTGTTAGAGAATTTGAGCCAGGCAGCGTTATGTACATTAAAGTCTCCCATGATTATGGTTTCAGCTGTTGGATGGTTCTCCTGAATGTAGTCCAGTTTGAGTGATAAAAACTCAAAGAGGTCGTTATATGAAGGTTCATTAGGTGATAGGTAAAGGCAGCAGAGGAACTTAGTCAGTTTGGTATCAGATAGCTTGAACCACATCACATCAAAGTCTTTCGGTTCCAAACTCTCTTCACGCTGGCATGAAAGGTTAGCCTTAGCGTAAAGGCAGACTCCACCTTTCAACCTGAATCGAGAATGGAGTTCGTAACCAGGACAAAGCATATGGACCTTGTTGGTGGACGAGTTTACTTGTGTTTCTGTTAGAGCCAGAATATCCGGTTTTTTCGTCTGTAGGTGATGGTGGACGTCATTGATGTTCTTGTTGAGTCCGCGGATATTGCAAAAATTAATCTTTAATGTTGAGTCCCCTCGAGTACCTCTCGCCCGGAAATCCGAATGGAGAGGTATTTTGCTTCCGGAGTGTTTTACTCTAGGAGACTTCATCATTATTATTATTAGGATGCACGTGAAAATAAAGGAGGAATTGGGGAAAAGGAAAGAGGGAGACCGGAAAGTATCGACCGAAAACTGAAACATGGAATGATCCATTTCACAGCACACAAAGTCGATATGGTGGTATTTCACCGGGCGATGAGACCATCTTCCACCTACGGTTATCCTTTAAGTCGCCTCTTACGACAGGCAGGATTTACCATGGGGCTATTCTAAAGCCGACCCAAGCTCAATTATCATTAAGACTCAGAAGGTTTATTTTAATTTTGCTTTTCAATGATTTTTTCGTCGGTTTAATTTTTTGTTAAAAGTTTTATTTTCCAATTTTTTGTTACTTCCAAAATACTACTAACCTAGCTTAACTCAACTATTAACTTTTAAATATAATGATTATGTACTTTAACTATTTATTGTTATATAATATACATTATTTTTGAAAGTTCTGGTTTGTTGATTTTATCACGTTGTATATAAATCCATCCTTTCATAGAATGTAGTTATTGTGACGGATGTAGGAGGATCTGTACATATGTGTGCCAATGTTCACAAGTGAAAAATCAATTTTCCCCCACTTTTCTACCCATAGGAGTGGATCATTTCATTCCAAATTGAAATATGATCACCTATGAGGTATACACTATTTAATAAAAAAAAATCATCCAAATCGGAAAACCCACTACAAAGTAATGCCTGATAGAATCGGTGAACGATCAATATCCTCCAGTTCTCCGTTCAAATTCAAATGGGACCACTTTCGAAGTATACCCTAGCCAACAAAAAAAAAATAACCGAAATCGAAATGCTCTGTGAAGAGTTATGCGTGATCATAAATAAATAAAAATATACGCGTCGACTAGAAAACCTCATCCTTTTTTATTTCGTCGGTTAAAAACTTTTTAACATAAAATTAAACCGACGAAATACGGAACTGAAAAGTAAAAAATAAAATAAACCTCTTAGTCTCAATAACTCAGCTCCTAAACTAATGTAAGTAACTAATTTTGAGTCGGCGCCAAGCAAATAAATTAGGTAGGGCGTAAATTGATGGCATCGAGTTACGCGGTAACATTCTGATAATTTTTTTGAAGTAATTTAATGATTTTCGTTGATTGTTCATTTGGCGCCGTCTCAAAATTAGTTACTCACATTAGTTTAGGAGCTTAGTTATTGAGACTAAGAAGGTTTATTTTATTTTTTACTTTTCAGTTCCGTATTTCGTCGGAATAATTTTTTGTTAAAAAGTTTTTATTTTTCAATATTTTGTGGCTAAAATCTACTAATTACTACCTACTTGTTTTTTGATTACTTCCAAAATACTTACTTACCCACCTTACTTCAACTATTACCAGTTAAATAATATGATTATCTACTTTTACTATTTGTTGTAATATAAATTATTTTTGTTTTTCTGGTTAGTTTATTTCATTACTTTCTATATCATTGCATCCTCTCATAGAATATAATGATTGTGACGGATGTAGGAAAACAAAAATAATGACAATAGCGATCTGTCATTGGCAACTACATATGTGTACCAATGTTCACAAGTGAAAAATCAATTATCTCCCATTTTTATTCCCGTAAGGGTGAATAATTCCATTCGAAATCCAAATATGATACTATGAGGTATAACCTATCTAATAAAAAAAGATTCATCCAAATCGAAGATTCCAGTAGAAAGTTATTCCTGATAGAATCGGTTAACGGACCAGAATTTAGAGTGTGAGTGATCAATATCCTTCATTTTGCTACCCTTAGGGGTGGATTTCATCTTTTAAATTCAAATGGGACCAACTTCGAAGTACACCCTATCCACTGAATTATCTCAATCGGACGTCTCAGTAAAAAGTAATGCGTGATCATACATGAAAAAAAAAATATACGCGTCGACTAGAGAACCTCCTCCTTTTTGGTTTCGTCGGTTGAAAAGGGCATCCACTCCTATTTGCCCCTTGGTCCATTTTTAATTACTTCTAACCCTTTCTAATATGGAAAAAGATCTCTATCTTCGATATCGCTATTTGTTATCTTCTTAACCAGTATTTTTCTATTAGTTTCAACAATTCAAGCACACTATATTGATTTTTTTTATTTTTTTCTGTTTTATCCATAAATACAAACGAGATCAACCGGGCCCCTCGCAGCAATCAAGCCCTGAGGCACACGCTTCGGGAGCATCATGTATGCTCCAGAGCTGCGAATAAGTAAAAATTGTACAAAGTAAAGGAGATTTTGTCTCTTTATATTTCGACCAGAAAAGAAATAATTCGAGACACAGATGGTTCATGAATTTATTGAAAATAGTCTTGTTCCTCGAGCTTCTGGAACATGGTAATTCCTATTTCCGAAACAATTATGGATAAATATATCGAATTCCAATTTATTAATGGATGAGTTGTTGAATTTTGAATGGGAAGAATAACAACGGTAGAAGAATATTTCTTCCCCAAAAAATTATAATATGCAAATATTTTTTTTTTTTTTTCAAAACCACAAAATTGAAGAGTTCGAAAGGTTTTTTTGTGAATTAATTTGGCAATGCATTCTTCTATGATACCTACCTCTTAACATTTCTGAACTCTCCTAAAATAATCGGAAAAATACAAAGAAAAGAAGCAGTACCCATATAGATAAAAAATTGCTCTGCAGGTATAACTGATTGAAAATTATTTCAGAGAAGAAACTGCTATCATAGATGCTACCCCTGAATGCATGATCAAGCAGAAACGACAGAAAATCACGTAGATTTGATAAATATTACCGTATTAATTAATATCTCCATCATTCACACTTTCTAAAACATATTGTTTAATCTCTTTATTTTTCGATTAGAATCAGGTACATAACAAAGGATTATCTACGGAAAGATAGGGATGTCCCCTTTTCTTCAGTTGTACTCAATCCTACAATTTATCGTAGTAGGTAAAAGGGTTCGATAATCCATTTACGAAATGAGATTCGGTTATTCTTCGTAAAATCCTCGGATGTGGTTTGTTGATTACGCCGCAAAGTGAAATTGTTATAAGCTGACGGCATTTTGAGTGATGATGGGTAAAATTTATATTCCTTTTCTTCCACAGAATGTCCCATATTCTGTTCTTGTGGTTATTGTATAAAAATGATCTCACCTAAAATAAAAATGAAAAAAACATATAGTTCAAATTCATATTGTCAGGTAGATAATTACTTATACAAAATATAAAAAGTAATTTTTTATATCCTCACTCCTTTAATTTTGAAGTTTAATGATGAAGATAATAATTCTGTATAGATAAATTATAATAAAGTCAGATATTTTTTTCCGGGCAGATTTTTTATTTGTAAATGTATGAAAAGTCGATTTTTTGCGATTATAAATAATAATTTTCATCTGATTCTGTTTTTTTAAATTATAAATTTAGAAAGTAAAATTTGTCCAGATTCTTAGAAAACCTGCTTCTTACGTGATACACTAAGGTCATTTACGGTTAATTACCTCTAGATGATTTTTTATGGATTTATTAATCTATTTGATATTTCTGGTAGAGGTCCAAAGTGGAGTTATATAGATGAGGAGGAAATATATTCACTAAGTCATCTCCACAACTTTTATTATATCAGTAAATGGGACAAGTTTCGGTTCCAGTAGGATCCATCTTCATTGTAGAATCATTTGATTAAGCTGAAGATGGATCCTACTGGACCCGAAACATGTCCCCCTTGATTTAATTTACTGATATGATAAAAGTTGTGGAGATGACTTTGTGAATATATTTCCTCCTCATCTATACTGATATGATAAGTGTGTAATAAGTTTCCTCAGAAGCTACGTTACCCATTTTTTCCACTGGTAGGAAGCCATAAAAATGCAAAAGGTTTTTACGAAAATCGAGATTTTTTTAACCAGTCCCCAAAAATCTAGAAATTTGAGACCCTTTTGGCTGACGTTGGCCAAATAGTTCATTAAAATAATAAGTATTTTATTAACCGACGAAATCAAAAAGGAGGAGGTTCTCTAATCGACGCGTATTTTTTTTTTTCATGTATGATCACGCATAACTTTTCACAGAGCAATTCAATTCCGATGATTCTTTTTTCATTAGATAGGGTGTACTTTGAAGTTGGTCCCACTTGAATTTGAACAGAAAAATCCATCCGTAAGGGTAGCAAAATGGAGGATATTGATCGTTCACCGTCTGAATTTTTGTCCGTTAACCGATTCTATCAGGCATAACTTTGTAGTGGGTTTTCCGATTTGGATGATTCTTTCTTTATTAGATAGGGTATATTTCATTGTTGATCATATTTTGACATAGAATGAAATGATCCACCCCTATGGGTAGAAAATAGGGGATGATTGATTTTTCACTTGGGAACATTGGCACACATATGTAGTTGACATTTACAGATCCTCCTACATCCGTCACAATAATTACATTCTATGAAAGGAAGGAATTTTATACAAAGAGATGGAATCAACTAACAAGAACTTTCAAAAATAATTTATATTATATAACAATTAATAGTTAAAGTAGATAATCATATTATTTAACAGTTAATAGTTGAAGTAAGCTAGGTAAGTAAGTATTTTGGAAATAATCAAAAATTAAGTGGGTACTAATAGTAGATTTCAGCCACAGAAAATTGAAAAATAAAAACTGTTTAACAAAAAATTAAACCGACGAAAAAATCAACTGAAAAGCAAAAAATAAAATAAACCTTCTTAGTCTTAATGATAATTGAGCTCCTAAACTAATGTGAGTAACTGATTTTGAATCGGCGCCATACAAACTAGCAATTGAATTAGGTGAAGCGTAAAATGATGGCAGCGAGATACACAGCAGCGTTTTGATTACTTCTTCAAAGTAATATAATGATCTTCGAAAATTGTTTGTTTGGCGCCGACTCAAAATTAGTTTAGGAGCCCAATTATCATTAAGACTCGTCGCTTCAATTTCACAAATATTAAAGTTTGGTCACAAGTAACGAAAGTCCCCAGTGACTACTGGACCAAATAGATTTTTTTAGGTCCGTGATCATACATATCTATTTGATAAGTTTAGTTTGTAATATTAGTTTATTATGATTCAATACATACCGAAAAATAGACAGGGAACTTTTTCAGTTCCTCAACTAATGGACCTTGAATAAATATTTCTTGGTTATTTTTAAAATTAAAATTACTTGAATCAAATAATACTGTGGGAGATATTACAGATTCCAAGATTTACCGTCGTTACTTGGGGTGGTGAATTCGCGTTATATAGGGGACATAGGAGCTAGAGCAAATTCGTGTTATCAGTTTTTGCGAAACTTTGTTTCAATTCGCAGAAGCAATGCAGTTATGGGGTTCTGAGAAGGCAAACTGGAAATCTGTTTTTTTTCAAATCAAGTACTTGTTTTGGTCTCTCCATCCGATTGCTGAGAATCACCTAAGGAAGTAGCACTTTTGAGAACTGACGGAACTTTTTATTAGTATGTTTCTCAACCAATTGCATTTTTTTACAATTGGTGATGTTATATAGGTAAATTATATTCGACGACTTCAAAAAAGTTGCCTTTGAAGTCGATGAAGCGGTGTTTCAGAGTCAACATGATAATTTTCGAAAATGCACGTTGTGAAGGTGAACGTCTCGTCGTTAAAAGTGGTCAGGTCAAAAAGTAGATATTTTTTTGTTACTGCATTCTGCAGACATTAAATTTCAATTCCATAAAGTAAGTATACAAATCTAAAACATGCTAAGTAGGTAGTTGGTTTATAGTTTTTCAAACAACAATTAGTATAGAACAATTTAACAACATTATTTTAATTTTTTTTAACTTTTTGGAGGTCGGTTTATCATTTTGAATATAAGTAACTATTGTCAACTTCTTTTTCTTAATAATGTGAATCATTCCAAACAGCATTATAGTGACGGAAGCTGATACTGCAACTTCGACTCGGTGGTTATCACGTAATCACCACTAAATACAGTGAGAATAACAAAAATTTTATATTTGTCTGGTTGTAGTCACGTAATTCCCATCTATGGTAGCCACTCCACAGTTCCATAACTTATTAGTGTCATTTGAGGTGTCTGAATTATTATGGCCACTGAGCAAATCACGTTAGAGGTTTTTAAACTTAAAAGTGGAAAATAATCGTTGCGGTAACCATCCTGTACCACTTAAATATCACTTTGAAGTCACAGTCACTTTCAAGAGAGTATGATAGTTTCAGTGACGTTTTGGTAACTTCCATAAAACCTTCAATGTGGCAGGCAGTTGATTATGATATGTGGTGATGGTTTCCACGTTCTTGTTTGATAAAAGTCTCGACAAATGACAATAACCTTCAAAATTCACCATTACTCGCTATGACGAATGCTAACCTAAGTTTTCTCAAATTATTTTTTTGTGGCTTAGAAGAAGTTAGTTTAACCTGTTACGTGAAACATGAATGATATTTTTTCAATATGAAATGGGTTTTGCGTTTTCAATAGACAATTTTCCCTGATTTTGAAGTGACCGACCGAGATTGGTCCGTGCGATGATATTCATTCAAAATAAAATGGGTTATGCGTTTTCAATAGCCAATTTTTCTCGATTTTGTATAAAAGGGGTAATTTAAATAGATCGGACTTCGGATTTGTGCTCCCTTTCAATATTTATACCTTAATTGTTAATTCTGTTCGCATAAATGCCATAATTTTCATTACTTGATAACTGTTACTTGGTACAGTTGTTGATTGGAGCTGCATAAATCCACTATACCTTAATACATGTTCTTTTTTAACAATTAATGAACATGTACCCGCGATCTCGAGGTTATAACTTTGAAGTGGCAGGTTATAATAGCCCGACGTGTTCACCTCTTTCAAGGGTATAAGACCTATTGTAATTTTTAGGTTATAACTTTGAAGTGGTGAGTCATGGGCCTGCGACGTGGGTGCCACTTTCCAGTGGTGGAAAAGTTAATAATTTAGTTTCACTGGGCACTTCATGATGGCAGGAGCTTTACACTTCACACTTCAGAATTATATTCTCCAAAAGCCGCCATATTTACAGGAATATGCTGGGTCGCCATTATTAGAGAAATGATCGAAATATTCAATAAATATGTATTTGTCGTCAGCACTGCATCAAACGTAGTAATTTATTACGTAAGTATTTGTTTCAACTAACCAAGATTGATAAAACAATGTTTGAGGGATTCAAGTTCATAATTTCAGATGCGAGTCATTTCCAAAATTATAATATTTTCCTTAAATAAAAAGTCTTCAAATGGCGCGTGCTCACAATCGAGCTACAACACACATATTTCACATAAAACTTTCAATCGTTTTAATTTTAACCCGATCAGAAGTATCCAAATTCAATATGTTTGTATGTTTAAATGTTATGAATTTTTACAGTTGATCGAGTATTAGAAATGAATCAGGAAAAATTGGAAGAATGAGGAACATTTATCATAAAAATATGTTGCTGGAGAGAGATCAAGCTACATATTATTTACACAAACGCAGTTATTTGTTAAACGTGTCTAGTGTTTGCCACTACATATCCACTTTTTTGCCAGGTGACCATCACGTGGTTGGAATGTGGCTATCTGAGATCCAGAAACGTAGATCAGAACGTCGCAGCCACCAAAAAAGTGTTCCCCAATTTGGTAGCCGCCGCATGATAGAACCGTGTATATTACGTGGCACTGGTTGTGGTCAAACACCTCAAAGTTTTCCAGAATTGTGGCCGCTACGTTCCGTCCACAAAAAATGCTACTTGGGATATGACACTAAAAAAACGACACGCGAAAGGAAAGTGCGCAGTTAGAGTCAATTCTCAAAGAGATCTGTAGGAACGCTAGGCAAAAACTGACTCACCTTATATTTAATGGCGAAAAAGTACTATAACAAATATATTCTGTGTCTTTGAAATCACCATATAGAAGGTTGCATTCGAAACGCTTAAATAATACTACGTACTTCTAACTCATCCTGTAGATGAATGAGTAGGGGTCTGCAGGAAAGTTACATTGCAGTTATATATAAAATCTCCTTCTGAAGTGGATTAAAAACTGAAGAACACGATCTGAGATCCAACCCTCCTGACAAAAACTTTGTATGGGCAAGCGATATGAAGGATATCTTCAGGTAACATGGCTCTTGACTTGGGGGATAAAACATTGAAAAAATGCATGTGACAGTAATACGTTGAATTATGATAGTGTCACATAACATTGTGAATAAATTCTTATTTTACAAAATGACACTGTAATCAGAAGTTTCACTATATAAAATTCTATCCCCATAAATTATTCTGTTTGATCCTCACTTGTTATGCAATATCCATAGTTGTTGCCTAAATTGCTATATCCGATTCCACACCGGATATAATAGTTAATAATATTACTAGTGAGGTATGAGCTTCATTACAGTCACCAGTGGGTAACCACACTAGTGCTGCTATAAGCATTTTATCTAGCAACAAATACGTGTAAGAAGTTATCGCTACTCACGAGAAGGAGAGACCAAGTCATTATCAACCGCCTCCGATTAACTCGCCAACATATCTTACAGAAAGTTCCTACACCCATCTGTAACAACTGTGCTACCCAACTCATAGTCAAACGCATCTTGGTGGAGTATCCATTATAAAATGAAGAAATAAGATCAAACAACCTAGGCGACAACATCAAAACAATCCTCGACGATGATCTACAGAAAGTACTGAAATTCCTCAAAGACATCAACATATACAGGGTGATTCAAAAGTACTTTGATAAACTTCAGGTGATTCCTCACAATATTCTAGTATGAATTGTCCAAATGAATATGTGTTCGGAAACGCTCCGTTTCCAAGATACAGGGTGTTGAAATTTTATTTTTATTTTCGTTTTTTTTTAAATAACTTGAAATACTGGCCTTAATTAAACGAAAATTGGTATTGAGAGGTTTTTTGAGGTGTCAAATTCGAGCCTGATGTTATTATTGCTCTTACCCGTAGGGAGCGCCACCTACACGTCTTTTTCTTTTTTGAAGATTCATAACTTTTTTGAGCATACTTCTAGTACATTTTCCAGTGGAAAAATCGATTCCTCTATCATATCTACGTAAAAAAGCTATCACTGTTACAAGTCGTTATAAGCAACCGTTTTCTAGATATTTGGATTCGAAGATTTCAAGTCGATTATTTGATAATCGATTCGTGTTGAAGTTATTACCATTATTTTGCATTTTTCACAAGAATGCTTAGGAAATGAATTTGACGTTTAAGTAAGTAGTTTTGGTAATTATATATTATGTGCCAGTTAAACGTTTTGTTGTTCTGTTGAAGTTTCTGTAAGTTTCAAAACACTAATTTTGAAAAAATGGATTATTTAAAGAATAATGCTCATTTAGCCGATATGCATTTCGTTTATGGCCTTGCGGGTGGCAATGCGCGCGAAGCGAGACGTATTTACCAGGAGCGATTTCCAAATCGAGTACTGCCTTCAGCTCCAACATTTACCAGTCTCCAGCGTCGTTTTGCAGAAACAGGTAGCTTCAAGAGGGCAGCTGATATTATTGGAAGACCATGAGCAGTCCAAACCCCAGAATTGGAAGAAGCTGTTTTGAACGCTCTCGAGGAGAATCCAGAAACAAGTACAAGAATAATTGCTGAAGCTCTCAATTCTACTCAGTTCACAGTTTGGAGAATTATCCACGATCAACAATTTTACCCATACCATATTCAAAGGGTACAAGCCCTTTTGCCACGAGACTTTCCCCAACGCATTACTATGTGTCAGTGATTTTTGAGAAAATTGGCTGGAAATCCTCAATTTTCAGGATATTATGTACTCTTCACGGACGAGGCAAACTTTTCCCGAAATGCTATCACAAACTTTCATAACAACCATGTTTGGATGAAAGGAAAAGCCATATGAAGGGGATAATATATGAAATGAAATGCATAAAGCACACACAAAGTCATCTTCACAAAAGGTTCAATATAAATTGAAACACAATTGGTAGACCGACAGGTGAAAAACAACTACTTTCCTAGCAAATATCACGCAGAACGTTGAATGATATTCACCTGACAATCCACGCAAACTTCCATATAAATCGATATTGTTCGCAAATCGAGCTTATCAGAAAGAAACATTCGCGAACAATATCCATTTATATGGAAGCATGGATTGTCAGGTGAATATCATTCAACGTTCTGCGTGGTATTTGCTAGGAAAGTAGTTGTTTTTCGCCTGTCGGTCTACCAATTGTGTTTCAGTTTATACTGAACCTTTTGTGAAGACGACTTTGTGTGTGCTTTATGCATTTCATTTCAAACCATGTTTGGGCTCTGGAAAATCTGGACGCAGTCAGTGAAAGATATTATCAGTACCACTTTATAATTCATAATTACTTGATAGGTCCCCTCTTTCTTCCGTTCCGACTGAATGGCGCAACTTCCAGAGACTTTTTAGAAAATGAATTGCCGGGATTACTTCAGAATATACCATTAGAAATTCGTATCCGCATGTGGTTTATGCATGATGGGGCTCCGGTCCATTTTAGCGTTGTAGCCAGGGAATTCCTTAACACTGTCTATCCAAATCGATGGATCAGTAGGGGTGTAGAAGAACCTAACCAGTCGTGGGCACCAAAGTCCCCAGAACTAAACCCGCTAGATTTTTATTTTTTGGGACATTTGAAGTCACTAGTTTATAAAACTCCAGTAGCGAACGAGGAAGATCTAAGAAACCGAATAGTAGACGCCTGTGAAACAATAAGAAACACACCAATAATTTCTGAGCGAGTACGAGATTCAAGGACTAGAAGACCGAATGCCTGCATCTTTGCTGGAGGTAGACACTTTGAACAATTTGTTTGAATACAATTTGATTTCCCTTATTTTATTCTACATATTCAAAATTTCTTGAAATAAAATGTTGATATTTCTTGCAAATTTTATTAAAACAAATACAGATTTTGCACCCTTGATACAAAAATAACTATTTTAAACGAGTTAAAATAAATAGAATAGGTGGCGCCCCCTACAAAAAACTAAAACTACTTACTTAAACGTCAAATTCATTTACTAAGCATTCTTGTGAAAAATGCAAAATAATGGTAATAATCGACTTGAAATTTGTTAGGTGAGTATTTTGACAGTGTTTCCCTAGTAGTGGTTGTTCATTGACATTTCTAGAAACCAATGGAAACTTTTAATTCAAATCATTCATGTACGTATTGGCCAATCAAAACATTATTATAGTGGTTATTTTTTGACATTTCTAGAATACAATGGAAACTTTCAATTCAAATCATTCATGTTCGCATAGGCCAATCAAAACATTATTATAGTGAGAATAATCTACCTAGAAAATTGCCGCGGGAATAATTTGAGGTGTTTTGTTTTTATTGTCTGACAACGTACATTTCCATTGGACGTCTGTCATCAATTCGCATGAAAAGTGAGAAATGAATCAAAACCGGTTTAGTACTTTGTATCATTGTGCGAGAAAATGTGTTTCTGATCGTAACATAAAAAAATAATCTATAGCATAACACTCTATAGTTCGATAAAGTAGAAAATAATTCTCCAGATTTCTTTCTCAAACTTGCCATTTGGCCCGTTGGGCTCTCGTGTCTATTGCCTGGCAACAAGTTTTCGAAAATCTGTCGAATAATTTTCACTTTTTTCTCACTCTCTTGTGGTATTACAACTGAAAATGAATAATATTTTCAGTTATTTCTACAAAAAACTAGTATGAGTGCCTCGAAATTTCGAATCTTGCATCTGACATCGAGAATATTCTTCATTTGACCTTTAGGCTTTTTATTTCATGTAACGAGCCATTAGTTCATTGGAAAATAAGGTCGATTGTAGCTAATATGCCCAGCTGGAAACGCTCCTTAAACAAAATTCGAAAGAATAGAGACCAAAGAGGAGTTAAACGTTTACAAAAGAAAAAATTGAGCATTTTTTAATGAAGGCTGATGACAAGAAATTTTTAAGGCAAGCCAGTCAATTTAATACCCCCAGTTCAATATAAAAAAACACTTTTCATAATAAATTCTTTGTTTTTATTCTTTATTAACGTACCTACAAGCTTTTATTAACTTACGTAAGTACATCGAGTAGCTTCATGTATCAAGCTTGGATCACCGTCGATTTTTTGTGGGATTTGGGCAAGGCGTAAATATATAAAACAGTCCCTGAGAAATATCTTCCTTTTTAAAATCGCCACATCCGGAAGAATATACTATATACAGTGTAGCTGAAGGCTAGGTAGATCAAATATTCAAAGGAAATTAGGAAAATGTGCCAAAAGGGGAGAAGAAACGTTTGCAACCAGTTCCTCAACTAATTCTGTGGGCAACTGTTGCTATCAACAACGTCATTACAAACACAACGAAGGTAATGTCAACAGCTGAAATAAATATATGAGTATTATTTAAAAGAAGTAAATTCATTGTTTTCGTTCGAATACATGCTTCAATTCAGCTGTTATTTATTTTCATAAAAAATTGGTTTTGTAGTGACTTTATTACCGCACTATATAATGATGTAATAGATCCATTACATCACTAGTGCGGGAATAAGGATCATTACATAACTCAAACAAACCAAAATGAGTTACCCGAGTGGTAGTAGATAAAACGTATTTATACTACATGTGAATAAACATGTGTATGAATAGGTATTAATCTGTCAGATCAAAAAGAGTTGTTTAGTATTAGATAGATTAAACAAAAATAGGTTCATTTCAATTATAAATTTCCCAATTTCCAGATTGTTTTTTCATTATTCAATTGAAAATGTTTCTCTTTTCAACAAAAAGACTTTCCAAGAGATTATCTTGAATGATGTAAAATAGCGGCTTGTTTTATTACAAGCTTTAATTCAGTTTCACCTGTCCCGATGTCTGTCAGTTTTTGTGATTATGGTCCGATTCTATTCAAAATTAGTATCTAGGAGTTTTCGGAGTTGGAGATTATGATTTTTCGTCAAAATTCAAAAATAGCGGCTCCAAAATATCGGACGGGTTTTGTGATTATGGTCCAATTGTATTCAAAATTGGTATGTGGGGGTTTTTGGGGTCGAAAAATTTTTTTACAAGCTTTCATTTAATTTTTAGTTCCACCTGTCCCGGTTTCTGACTGTCTGTCTGTGTGTCTATCTGTAATCAAATCTTGCAATTTAAATTTGACCCAATTCTAATCGTCCGATTGATCTGAAATTTGGCAGGTGTACATGAATCCGGTTACAATGAATTGTGAAATTTTTGTTAGGAAAAAAAAAATGGCAATTCTAATATGGCGGATAATTTTTGTGATTACGGTCTGATTCTATTCAAAATTGGTATCTAGGGGTTTTCGGGTTCGGAGATTATGATTGTTTTGTCAAAATTCGAAAATAAATTGGATATAAATCACTAAACTAGTTTATTTAACATCATAAATATTAAAAAATTCAACTTGACTTCCAAGTGATATTTAAGTGGTACAGAATGGTTACCCCAACGGTTATTTTCCACTTTCAAGTTTGAAAACCTTTAAGGTGATTCTGCTTGCTGGCCATCATT
Organism: Gonioctena quinquepunctata; assembly: GCA_018342105.1. NCBI lineage: Eukaryota > Metazoa > Arthropoda > Insecta > Coleoptera > Chrysomelidae > Gonioctena > Gonioctena quinquepunctata. The sequence goes on from JAFIRS010001078.1 coordinate 365,708, forward strand.
TTTCAGACACCTTAATTGACACTAACAAGATATAAAACTGTGGAGTGGCTACCGTAGATGGGAATTACGTGTCTGCAACCATGCAAATATAAAATTTTAAATGAAGCACTCGAAATCATCTCCACGAAATTTATTTAAAAGGACATGTTTCGGAGCTTTGAAGCTCCATCTTCAGCTGATACTTACAAAATCTGAAAAGAGTGGAGGGATAAGCTTAACTATAGATTCAACAATTCACATTAGAGGATGGAAGTTTGGTTGTGAATACTTAAAACATGGAGGAATAACAACATAAAAAATTGTAATTTGTTAAGGTCAGCAATGCATTATAACACTACTAACATTTCTCAACTCATTACATGAGTCCATTGAGTTCACTATGGAAAAAGAAAGAGATGCCTCTTTGCCCTTTCTAGACTTACTGATTAAGAAAACTAATAACAAGTTCGAATTTTCGATTTACAGGAAACCTACACACACCGATACGGTAATACCTTATAACTCTTGCCATCCCGTCTCACACAAACTACCTTCTTTTAATGCACTACTCCATATACTTTTTTCGATCCCCATGAACACACTAAATTTCTCCAATGAACTAAACATTATCAAACAAATATTACCACAGACACAGCTAGGTCCATTAATCAAAGTCTTTTCAACCCAAATTTACCTACACGTCATTGCTCTATAGGGTAAATCGAGGATAGATGGCGCAGAAGGTGAGATGGTGCAATGGTTTTACAGCGCCACCGCTAGTGTTGAAGATGAGCGGCTGCGCTCTGGAGTACTTCAGTTCATAGTAAACAAGCCGCCGTACAGTTTGTGTTTATCGGTTGAAAGCCTATTGAAAAATCTTTTTATATGTGATCCGGTGGGGACCAGAATATTTTCCCGAATTTCTTCTTCACGCCAGTGAACATCAAATTTTATAATAATTTAAATCACTCTATCGTCTCAGGTAAGTAAAAACATTCAAGTTTTGATGTATAACCATAAAATTCTGCATATTTCAAAACGTGTTTAGTTTGTGATGTGCGCCATCTCTCCTCTACAACGAGGATAGATGGTTCACATATTTTGAGTGAGATGGCTCATTAAAATTTCTTTTTTTTTCAGTATGCCTAAAAATACAAGCGCACTGGAAGTTGTTCCAGGGCTGTTGGACCGAACAATAGTTAACTGCAGCCATTGAAGCGGTTAATAAAAATAAATTGGGAGTGAACGATGCTGCTCGAAATTTTGGGGTACCGGCAACCACTCTACGAAGAAGAAAATTGAAGAAAAATGTAAAGAGAGGACCTCTTGGACCCTCCTCCACATTAGGCGGAGCTGCTGAAGCAAAATTGGTCCAACATATCCTAAAACTCCAAAGAAACGGTTTTGCTCCTACTCGAACCGACGTGCGAAGTATGGCTTTCAAATTGGCCGAACAGCTGGGCATTAAACATCGTTTTAATAAGGAATCGAGATTAGCTGGTTTTCCATGGCTTAAGTTATTTCTGCAGAGAACCCAAGGCTGTCAGTCAGAAAAGCAGAAGGGGTCTCCGTTAATCGATCCTTGGGTATGAACAAAAAAGACGTTGAGGCTTATTTTCAGCTGCTAGGAAATATTTTGACCGAAAACGATCTCATCAATAAACCTGGACATATTTATGATATGGACGAGACTGGTTTACAGCTAAATAATAGGCCAGGACATGTCATTGTTCAGAAAGGATCTAAAAACATCGCAAGTATCAGCTCCGGTGAAAAGGGAGAAACCATCACGGTTATAACCTGTTGTAACGCAGAAGGCGTTTTATTCCTACCTGCGTAATGAAGGCAAAATAAAACAAGAGTTTGAGGATGGGATGCCCCCGGGATCCTCGGTCTACATGTCGGAAAAGTCAGCCTATGTCAACAGTGACATATTTTTTCAATGGCTTAAGTATCAGTTTGTTCCCAGAAAACCGACAGGAGCAGTTTTGTTATTGCTTGATGGTCATGCTTCACACTGTAGTAACGTTGAGATGCTAGAATACTGTGTTGACCACAACATCATATTGCTGTGCTTACCAAGTCATACGACACAATTTTTACAACCGTTAGATAGATGTTTTTTCAGATCGTTTAAATTAAACTACTACTCAGTTTGCAATTTATACATTAAAAATAACCCAGGGCGAAAAATCACCATATTACAATTTGACAAGTTACTTGCTGAAGGATGGAATAAGTCTGCAACTGTAAACAATGGAACTTCGGCATTTAAGGCAACAGGAATTGTGCCATTTAACCCTTCAGCTATCCCAGATGACGCTTATTTGACTGAAAACAGTATCATACTTCAGGTCTCTGATGCAGTTGAAAATAAACAAAATACTGATGACAATCAACAACCTGGCTGCAGTTGGCAGACTGTAGGTGAAACTGTACCAGAAAAACAAATTGGACCGCCTGCAGAAACTAATGCAAATACTCCTGTCAAATGTACCCCTGGCAAAATACTGGACATAATCTCACCAGTTCCGGTTGTTTCTGCTGCCATTAATTCGGTTCGAGCCCGGAGCAAGCAGCTGGCAGAAATTCTAGTTAGGAAAAAATCGACCAATAAATAGAACTATTATGAAGAAATCAAAAGTGACCAAAAAGAACACTAAGAAAGCTCCCAAATGTGACTCATCTTCAGACGAAGAACTAGAAGCACCTACATTGGATGACTCTTCAGATGATATGGACGAAGCTGACGAGTCTTGCGCAGGTTGTGGCGAAACGTATTCCCAAACCACAAAATCTGACGACTGGGTTAATTGCTTGCGTTGCTCCAAATGGTTTCACGATTCTTGCTCCAAGTTTGTTAACTTTTGCCATGACTGTGGTGTTGTCGTATGCAAAACAAAGTGACAGTTTGGCCAAAATATCTTTTGTTTTCAGTTGCGCCATCTCACCTCACCACTGTGGGGGAGATGGTTTTTGTTAACTATTTTTATTTTATTTTATAAACCATAAGTTTAATTTTTTTATGAATTTTAGTATTTAGCACATGTTCCTAAACTCAATAAAGATGCGTTATGAAAATTAACAGCAATTTCAATTCAACGTTTAAACATGCTAACATGAAATTTCCAAACCTGGGCCATCTATCCTCGAATTACCCTACCCTTAGTGGGTAAAGTTCCCAAGATATAAAAACATCTTTCAAGGCCACGGTGATGATGCGAACATTAACTTTTACACTATGAATTCCTTCTCTAAAAAACTAATCAATACCAAAGACAAAGCCAATGCTTTAGACAATTCTGGTATATACGAAATTACTTGTTCTGAACCATTGTGCAATGCCAAATAGGTATATCGGCCGAAGCGGCGGGAAAATTAGTACTAGAGTTAGAGAACACACAAAAATCATAGACAAATATGAAGAAACATTCACAACCCACCCATTTGAATTAATCAATTCTTGCAGTTCATTTGCCAACCATGTGGTTAACTCCAACCACAACTTTGATCCCAGTGAAGATATTAGAATTCTTCACATTGCTAATAAGGGTTCTCTAATGAATTGTCTAGAAATTTTCGAAATAAATTATTCCTTAAAAGACCCCTCTACAACTTCTTTGAACAGATTGAATTTGACTGCATTCAATTCTATGATTCTTTAAACTTCTAGTTAACATCCACAGCTTGGTATTTCTCCTTCACCATTTGTTCCACCCTACATCTTAGTTTTAGCCCCATAATAATAGATGTTATCACTCACTGGAGATTCAACAATTTTACACTAGATGGCCGTAATATACCTTAGAACGCTTACTTTTCTCCTCTGTTCCCTTCTGTCAATGGTCAGTCATCATTTAGACATAAAAATAGGGATTCTGAAATCGAGCGTCGAAGTGCAAACATCGAAAGCGAGAGCAGAGTATACAAGTGTGAAGACAAGAGCTGAGATATAGAAACCAGGTGTGCGAAACCTTTTGCTAACACTCTATTCTATTTTTCATTCTTTGCCTAATTGATTGTTTAAAAAATATTTCATCTGATTAAAATATTATGGATAGGGAAACGAGGAGGTTCACCTCCTCCCAAGAAAAGTTTAAGGATAAATTCAAAGACAAGGGAATGTTTGATGAAAATTTAAGTGAGGACAGCAATGATTCAGAGGTAGAAAAATATTAAATTCAAGTAATTCATTCAATAGTGACAGTAATGAACAAATCATACGAAATTTGGAAAGTCAGAGCTTCAAGGCCACCAGTAGAGTCCAAAAAAAGGATACAAATGTAAATGATAAAAAAGAAAAAACAGACGAAAAAAGAGAAGTAGTTCTCTACAAAGAAAGAACTTTAGGTCCATTTGTCGTGATTATTGAGGCGACTGAAAACTCGGGGAATATAGGAAGATATAACAATCAAAGTATTGCCAAAAAATTTTTAACAAATTTTATACCTTTCAATTACGTGACCAGTAAAGGAATAGTCAGAGGAATCGATAAGATATTTACGGAAAATGAAATTAAAGATATGATTAAAAGTCCATACAGAGTATTAAGTGTTAAAAGGATGAATAGAAGAATTAGAGAAGATGGCGAAACCAAATACGTTCCGACGACAACTTTGCTTGTCACGTTTGAAGGGGTGACTTTACCAAAATTTATAGATATATATTATATGATACATAAAGTTCAAATCTATATACCGCCTGTTACACAGTGTTACCAATGTCTGATGTTTGGTCACACGAAAAAACAGTGTAAAGGTAAAAAACGTTGTTTTAACTGTTCGGGAATACACGAGGAGGAAGATTTATATGATAAGTGTGATAAAATTAAATGCCATAATTGCCAAAGTAATGAACATAAATCAATCAGTAGAGACTGCCAGGAATACAATAGACAAAAAAAATTCGGGAGAAGATGAGTTTTGATAATAAATCATTTTTGAGGTAGCCAAGGAATTTCCTAAAAATCAGGAAACCGCAAATAGAAATCCTAGAGATTTCCCAACAATTAATAATGTACAGAGAGAAGAAATCAATAGAATTGATGTGTCTCAAAGACAGATATATCATAAAGACTATTTACACAATAACAATAATAACAATAATAAAAGAACATATTCACAAATTCTTAAACAAAAAACGTACAGGGGTAGAATAGGGTATGACAAAACATCACATAATGAGATTTTAATTAATCCAAACGGACAAATTTCACAGCCCAAACAAGGGACAATGATAGGAAAGATTAATAATAATGATAGTAGGACAAAGCAAACTGCAGATCCACAAACATCAAGTCAATTAAATAATTATAGAATAGTAAGACCAAATAGTTTAAATAAACAAAATAGTGAGGAAAGGGATATTAGTGATATTATTTATGAATTATTTCTAGAAGTACCGGAGTATGAAAAAACTAAAGTTGCAGAACTTATAAATACTGCTATGGAACTTAATAAAATAAGGGATAGAGATGCGGTTTCCTCTGAGGAGGAATATTGATTGGGTAAAATGGTAAGGATTATTCAGTGGAACATCAGAAGTATAGATTCAAATAGGTACAATTTAATAAGGTTAATTAATGAACATGATCAGACATAATTTTTTAAATGAAACGTGGCTAAAGCCTGAAAAAGTTTTTCAAATTAAAGGATACAAAATCATTAGACAAGATAGGGAAGATGGGTACGGAGGAATAGCTACGGGAAATTTAAAAAAAAATATCAAATATAACATTGTGAACTTGAACACAGATATCCAAAGCGAAGAATGTCAGATAATAATAATAAAAACTCACAATGTGAACCTAATAAACATTTACAATACTGCAAATAATATACCAAGTCAAAAATTATTTAGTGAGTGTTTTTCGGAGCTAGAGGGGGATATAATGTTGATGGGGGATATGAACGCTCACCACTCACTGTGGGGAAGCGCAATCAGTAATTTGAATGGCAGAATACTTATGGAAACTATAGACGAAAATAATATGGTTATACTAAATGATGGATCAACAACAAGATTATGTAATCCTGAGGGAAATTCAAGCCCGATAGATTTAACAATTGTTACTAGTAATTTGTCAAGAAATTGCTCATGGAAAGTATTGGGAGATTGCGCAAATAGTGATCATTATCCTACTATGTGTACAGTTGATATAAATCACTTAGGGGATAGTGGAAAGAAGAGACGGAAAAATAGGAATTATAAGAAAGTTAACTGGAAAGAATATAACAATAAATTATTAAATCGGTATGAAAGTAACTTAAAACATAGTTATGAGGAGATGACAAAAATAATGAAAGAGACAGTAGATATACAAGTTCAAGAGGGGAAAATCAGTAATAGTAGGCCAGGAAATCCATGGTGGGATGAAGAATGTGAGGAAAAAATTAATGAAAGAAAAAGTGCTTTAAATATTTTTAAAAACAATCCAAATTTAGATAATTATATACAAGCAAAAAAAATAATGGCAAATACTAAAAGATTTTTAAATAGGAAAAAGAGGCTTGGATTCAAAATTTTTTGTTCCACAATTAATAGAGAGTCGAATCCTACATATATATGGAATATGATAAGAATTTTCTAACAGGAATAATAATACATACAATAATAATATGCCCAAGAGTCATATAGCTGAAGCTTTATTAGACAAGGTTTCTAGAGTCGATATAGACCCGAATTTTTCCATGAATATGTCATCTGAAGAAACGAAACTATTTACATTAAATGAACTAAATGAAGCTTTCAGAATCAAAAAAATCACGAAACCTGGGAAAGATGATATTCCATATCAAATGTTTATTTACTTACCCACAGCAATGCAATGTCAGTTATTGGAAATATTTAATAATATTCTAGGAAATGCAAATATACCGAACGATTGGAAAGAATATATCATAGTAGGAATTGCGAAAAATAAAAAAATCTTAGATGAAGTTAGTAATTTAAGACCAATTGCAATGGAATCATGTGGTCTAAAATATTGGAAAAGATGATTAAATTCAGGCTAGATTGGCATGTGGAAAATAACCAAATATTATCCAAGTATCAGAGGTTTAGGAAGGAAGAGTACGATAGACAATATTGATATCTATCTGTATATGTACAAATGGCTTTGATTAAAGCAACAGGTAATTGCGGTATTCCTAGATATTTAAAGGGGGTACGACAATGTTAACTTATACACCTTGTATAAATATTTAATCAATATCAAATTCATATAAATTTAGCTAATCTAATATTTAGGCTCTTAGATAATAGGAAAAATTTTGTCATGGATGATAATGGGGAATTACATGGTCCAAGATTAGCTACAAAGGGTTTGGCGCAGGGGTCTCCCTTGAGTCCAATATTATTCAATATATATATATGTCGTCCTTATTTAATATAATACCCAGTCATAGTAAAATCACTGCATATGCAGATGATATTGTAGTATTAGTAAAGGGAGGGGACATTGAAGAAATAAATAAAAAAATCAATCAAACGTTGCATATAATCAATGAATGGATGGTAGATCATGATTTAGAATTGGCTACAAAGAAATGTGTGGCGATTCATTTTCGAACAAATAACATAAAAAGAATTATTCCACAAATATACATTGGTAATGAAAATATAAAAGTTATGAACGAGATACAATATTTGGGGGTTTTTTTTACGTATAACTTGAAATGGGACAAACATATAGAAAAAATCTGTCAAAAAGCAAATCAAGGATTAAATACAATAAAGACATTTTGTAGGGTATGGTGGGGAGCAGATCCAAAAACAATGAGTATGGCATTTACGGGTATAGTTAAGTCTCATTTGACTATGGGATATTCTTTTCAGACCTAGTGCAAAGAAATCGTTAGAAAAATTGAATAGGATACATAATCAAGGGATGAGAATTATAACAGGATCAATGAGGTCCACACCAATAAATGCCTATTGGGAAACCGGAGATAAGCCTGAGTTTAGGGAAATGCTTAGCAATCAATTATATAACTAAAGAATAGATCACAAACCTCCAATTATTTACATCATAGAAATTTTGAAAAACATATGCGAATATAAAGTAGGGTATTGGAGGAATAGAGAGGTTCCGTTACTGGTGGAAGCACTAAATAAAATATCCCTTTTCAACAAGATATATATAAAATGATATTCCACCATGTTATAGTTATGATCTGGACATTTATATATATCAACCAGAAATTGTGCAGACGGAATACATAAGTATGAAAATAGTGTAAAAGAAAAGTTTCAATTTTTGAAGAACAAAAAAAGAATTATTTAATATGGTATATACAGATGCGTCTAAAATAGGAAAGGGTTGGTTATGGTATTTATATCCCGCAGCTAAATTTTCCCACTCAGCTAGACTCAAAGATAACACTAATGTTTGTGAGGCGGAGACAATTGCAGTACACGAGGCAATGAGGGTGTGTTTGAAAATTTGACAAGTAACTATATAATTACAGATTCACAATCTGCTTTGGATAAAATATCAAGACAAGGGAATGCGGATCAATTAGCCAAATCAATTAGCCAAAATAGGAACTGTACTAAATGTTCCACTGAATATAAAGAGGGATAAATTTGGAATGATACAGATATTACGTAGTGACATATTGCAGGAATTTTACAGTAAATGGAAACAAGATATTAAGATAAAAGGCAAAAGTTATTCTAAGATACAACCAATGTACCCCATCGAAAGGTGGTATTGCTCGATTCCATTTATGAGTAGAAGACATATAACAATTATTATTAGAATGAGGACAGGGCATTGCTTAACAAAAGAACACTTATGCAGAATTGGTGTTAAGAATAATCCATATTGTGAATGTGGGGGTCTCGAAGATTTAAACCATATTTTTTTAGAATGCCCAATCAATGCTGTTCCTAATGAAGATTTCTATTTCACGTTAGTCAAAAAAGGTATGAAGACACCATACATGTTCATAGAAGTTCTAAAAAATTTAAATATTTCAATAATAAAATCTATAGTAAATTTTTTAGATTATAATCAAATAAAATTATAATAAAAAGGGAAATGGGGTCGAATATTCTCTTAAATTAAAAAAAAAAAAAAAAAAATCAGATCCATACGTATGTAATATTCCTATCCCAAAATTATGTCCCAGCCTAATGTTTGTGTTGTTTGTCCTACTAACTAATTTTAGCACAAGAAGAGATAAACGCACTAGTAGAAATTATGTAATGATGAAAATAGAGATAAGAAAATAGAACAAAGACGAAAACTCATAATTTGAATACAGTATTGCCGAGAGCAAGATTTCTGTATTCAGAGGACGAAGCCTTTATTACAAGGGTAATAAGGGGAGAGCTGGATAATAGCGCCGATGGGAAGCTACATCCAAGAAGGAATAGAGAGAGAGAGAGAGACATAAAAATATAAAAATGTCGAGCCCATTCGAAATGCCAACAATGTTATACAAACGATTACCATGCGCCTTCTATATGGAGTGGTATTGTTTTATCTCAATTACGGGTCAAGATGGTCCAAAGCTATAGTGCTTTGCTGACCTTAACAAATTACCATTTTTCATGTTGTTATTCGTCCATAATGTAAGTATTCACAACCAAACTTCCATCCTGTAATGTGAATTGTTGAATCTATAGTTAAGCTTATCCCTCCCCTCTTTTAGATTTTATAAATATCAGCTGAAGATGGAGCTTTAAAGCTCCGAATCATGCCCTTTCAAATACATTTCATGGAGATGATTTCGAGTATTTCATTTCATCATACATCCACTCCACTTTGAGCAGAATCGACTTCTACCTTCGTTTATAAAATTTTAGTTATTCTTACTGTATAGGGATAGATTTAGTGGTGATTACGTAATAACCACCGAGTCTAAGTTGCAGAATCAGTTTCCGTCACTATGATGCTGCTTGGGATTTTTCGGTTTGGTGCTCAAAACTGACATTTTCAGTCAATTTGGATTTTTTTTATCACAGACCGGTCACAACTAGTAATAATTTGGAATTCTTTTGAAATACATCTCTTATGCAACTTGCAAACTTCTTCTGGGGGGTCAAACAATTACATATTTTCGTTAAAAAGTGGAACACGAATAAAGTTTATTTTACCCTTGAGTGGGAGTTATTGATATTCAGACATTTGACTGCTGACCCAGATAATCATTAGACATTCGAATTTCAATAATAATGTTTGTCATCGAATTGGAATTCACAATCAACAATGATCTCAAATCTGAACCAAGAAAAGTCATAGTGAAAGATAAGTGCCATGTGAAGTGGAATGAATAGAAAAAATCGAATTAAACGGTTTTCTTCACATAAAGGATTTAATATAAAATTGAACCAGAAAATGGTAGATCTCAGGTGAAAAACAACTATTTTCCTAGCAAATACCACGCAGAACGTTGAATGATATTCACCTGAAAATCCATGCATACTTCCATATAATATCAATGGACATTGAATGCAAATGTTTCTTTCTGATAAGCTCGATTATGTTAATTTATGTCGTGTTCACCTAACAATCCGCATACCGGTTTCAGGCTCCTTGGCCTCATCAGTGCGGAGTAGTCAACCACAAAGGTCAAAGAACTCTGGCTGAAGTGAGACACAACGTAAACAAACCATCATCGAATTAAACGGTTTTCTTACGCCGGAAAAGATGAACTTTAACTGGCGGTACCTAGTGACAGAAAGAAACACTCCGAAAATCTCCCACCTCGATAGGTTTCTAAATAAAAGATTCCTTCTCAGTAGGAGTGGCAAGCCCGTCTAGCATATAGTGAAAGATAAGTGCCATGTGAAGTGGAATGAATAGAAAAAATCGAATTAAACGGTTTTCTTCACATAATGAGGGCCAAGAAGCCTGAAACCGGTATGCGGATTTTTAGGTGAATACGACATAAATTAAACATAATCGAGCTTATCAGAAAGAAACATTTGCATTCAATGTCCATTGATATTATATGGAAGTATGCATGGATTTTCAGGTGAATATCATTCAACGTTCTGCGTGGTATTTGCCAGGACAGTAGTTGTTTTTCACCTGAGATCTACCATTTTCTGGTTCAATTTTATATTGAATCCTTATGAAGAAACCGTTTAATTCGATTTTTCTATTCATTCCACTTCACATGGCACTATCTTCACTATATGCTAGACGGCTTGCCACTCCTACTGAGAAGGAATCTTGTTTTAAAGTTTATCTTTTCCGGCGTACCTATAGGTGTTACAAGCTCGATGATGGTTTGTTTACGTTGTGTCTCACTTCAGCCAGAGTTCTTTGGACCTTTGACTGGTTGACTACTCCGTACTGATGAGGGCCAAGAAGCCTGAAACCGGTATGCGGATTTTTAGGTGAACACGACATAAATTAAACATAATCGAGCTTATCAGAAAGAAACATTTGCATTCAATGTCCATCGATATTATATGGAAGTATGCATGGATTTTCAGGTGAATATCATTCAACGTTCTGCGTGGTATTTGCCAGGAAAGTAGTTGTTTTTCCACCTGAGATCTACCATTTTCTGGTTCAATTTTATATTGAATCCTTTATGTGAAGAAAACCGTTTAATTCGATTTTTTCTAAGAAAAGTCATGTCATGCTCTTTGCATGATTTTGCGTTACCTTAACAGAAGAATAATTATTTCATAAATCTTCACTTTGTTGGCCGAAAAATACATTGTCTATTTTGCTGCCAGGTCAGAACACACAACTTGGTTTGGCTATATCCTTCAGTTTATTGGGTATATACACAATAATCCATTTACGAAATGAGATTTGGTAATTTCATAATTATGCATTCTTAGAATGGTCCTCAGATGTGGTTTATTGAAGCAGACGACATTCTAGGTGACGATAAGCTGTCTGTAAATTCTAGAAATTGGTATAAAACGGGGATTGTCGGCATCAGAAAATTAGACAGCTTAGCATTTATTGTGGTGGAAATAATTGGATTAGTCGACGGTAGGTAAAAATTCGGCAAAAGTAATAGAGAAAATGTCAAGCAAACCCTAATCGCTAAGAGTTATGGACATTCTCAACCCATTTGCCTAATCTTGTTAAATTGGCATTAAAATAATTATCAGAAATGGCAAGTATGGTGCAGATTATAACTTCAAAATCACCGACACATTGTGTGAGTTTGCGAATCTCATTTATCACAGTTTATAAAGGGGTATTCGATGAAGGTAAATTTATTCGCTATATTGAGATAATTTTAGATTTCTTTTCAACATGATACCAATAAGTGCATCATATACAGTCTCGAATATAAACTCATGCATAGCTAATTGAACAACAAAATCCAGATAGTGGAGGTAGGTGATAGGTCAAGTGACCGGAGAGTCATGGAGTATGAGAAATCCCAAGGTACAGTTTTGGAACCGATATTATCCAACTTATTGGTAAATGTCTTTTTTGCGTTTGAAGTGCAACTCCAAAGTTGGAAATTACTTATTAATAACCTTCAAATAATAAAAGGTATGGTGATTTATTAGGCAAAATTCAAGGAAAATATTTAACTAATTATTAGCACGAATACGTTCAGGGAGTAAATGAATCCCTGGATACTTCAAATTTGTACTCCTTTTGCCTACCAGTTAGTAGAGGAACTGTAGATATTTCATCGACTCATTGTGAATTGAGAACTCGGTATTCGTTAGATTTCAATGTTTCTGCCATTTATTAAAACAATCAATAATGATATGAAATACACAGAGTTCCATCTTATTTTTATCCAGTCAATTAAATCTTCTGGGGTTCCTTTTTATATAACACGATTAAAAATAAACATCATCAATGAAAAGTTTGTATCTCAAGTACAACTAAGAATATCAGAATATCGGACGCTGACTTTTTGGAGCTAGAAATGACGTATGATATTTACCCATATGTTTTTGGGTCCAGTAATAAATTGGCACTTTCTGTTGCATTCATCAGTCCCAATTTGATTGAATATTTTTGGAAGTATTTCGATAAACATTAATCAAATTTTTGTTTCCATACCCAACTAACATTATAGAAAAATTATACCAAGCGGAGGGGTAAAATGGCTTGAAGAAGTCCGAATTTACCTATTTCTGATAAAATATTCTACCTCCTACTACTGAGTAACTCCGAAGTTATTATTCGAGTTATAAAACCCCTGACTGAGACCACCGGATCTCCTTCAAAAACCATAAACTTAATAGACGTAGTGCATAGTATGAAATTACTTGTTATGAACTTCAAATATACCTTCACAGCCTCATCGGTCAATAGAGTTATTCATAAGGTTAAATTTCACCTAAAGGTGACCACCAAAATATGTTCAAAAAACTTGAACTTCCAGGGAATACTTACTAAATATTAACCTAATTATTACCTCATGTATGTTCACATAGTCAGCAAATGAACAAGTCAGTAAACTATACACTCTACATTGCCTATTTTGGCACCAATTGAGTTAACCGGCTATTTTTTATCCTAGTTATACCTACTGTACCACAATGAGGGCGAGATTACTACAATATTTGTCTAATAAGACTAAATGTCTACAACGAAGTCAAAGTTACCAAAAATGAATTTCTGAAAGTAACTTGATCTATTATTAGATATTAAAGCCCGGATCGATTCGGATGAGCATGACATGATACAATCTGCTCTCCTCAAATAATTTATTTTGGAGCTGAATTTTAGAAATCTATAAAATGCCAAGTAGAAATTCGGATAGAATTATTAAACCATACAAGTATACGACCAACTACTATCGATTAGCTGCCAGAATGGGAATATAATCCGAACCTACACTTCCCAAAGTCCAAAGATCAGAGCCATCATGTTACTTATGTGGTACATAAGAATATTCTAATATGTGCTCCACGTCTTTTGATGACTTCAACTATTTCAAAACATTCATCATCCATTTTGATGATGAAATATGGAAGCAATACAAAACAGGCTTATGTAAGGTTATGCCAGTAATTGATGGATTGACAGAATGAACAGAATGAATGCATAGATAAGCTGCGTTCAACAAGCTTCGTCGGTCGCCAGCGGTAAACTACTGCCGTGACGTTTTCAATGATATGACAAATTCAAATCCAATGGAGTTGGTCCAGCTGAAGCAAATGGGTAAAAAAATGTATTGAATAAAGTGCAAGAAAACGAGGGTGAATAGCAAAACAATAAAAGATTGATGTGTTGAAACGATGACTTCGAAAATTTCAACAATAATCAATTTGAGAATAAATACTTATTACGGGGTTTTGTAGTATATATCGTTTTCTATGAGTAACTAGGTATAGGCTAGACAGAGATACTTTGTTTTACCATCAACAAGAAGTAGAAAATGATGTTTATTTTTTCTCCGTATAAGGAATTAAAATGATCATTTCAGTGTTTCTGCTCAGAATATCGAATAGCAACAATATGAATTTATTATCCACGATTCCAATCCAACCAGAGAACGGAACGTATAGACATATCGCATGAAAAAACATCGCATAAAAAATTCGTTTTTCGTTACGTGACACTATGTGAAAGGGTCTGAAATCCCAAGATGAGGAAAATGGACTTCAAAGTCGGGAAAAAAAGGTAACTTTCGACTTTGCATAAAGCCTATGTGTTCTCAAAGTTGAAATTTTAGGAAAATGCGTCTCAAAGGTGTATATGATATGTATACTTCATCTATGAGATTAGTTTCTGCAGTGTTTGATGAAAAAAGTTGAGGAAGTACACTCAATTTTATGAATTTTTTCTTACAAATTTGATATTCTGAAGGGGCCCACTTGTTTTACATCAATAAAATTCAACAATATCACAGAAATGTTTGTATCGCAAATAAAATCCGAACTAGTTGAGACTGCGAAACCATCACTTGCCTACATCATTATGTGCTGCACGTTTCTTGACAGTTCTTTTTTCATACGCCATGTTCATCTTCAAAGCTTTCACCAATAAACATGTACAATATGCAGTAAACATTTATTATCTTTATCTAACCTTCTACTGTTTGTTCAAATATAGTGTTTATAACCTAAAATAGGTGGAAATGACCTAATTTTTACCATCAGTCGACTATTCTGAAGGAAATTTCACCTATTTATGCCTTCGACTTATTAGGCAAAATGTCTTGATTGCCCAATTTTCGACTTCTGAATTACTTCCATTTTCTCCCTATATTGGTAAATTTAAGGTAATTATAACGTAAGAATTACCTTCGCCAATTTGGGCGCTGACCTATTTGAAGGTCGAAATGACGTAAATTTTACTCAAAATGTTTGTTGGGTAATGAATATATAAATATTGTTGTAGTATTGTTGATTAATTAGTTTTGTTCTTAGTAGTGAAAATAACTAATTCAAAAACTTTTTAAAGACAAGCTTTTATTTATTTTGACAAAAAATTCAAAATTTCTGACCGCGAAAACCGCTGCATAGCAATTGTGAATCGAATCGGACCATAATCACAAAACTCGTCCTCCATCTTGGGGGCCGCCGTTTCAAATTTATAAATTTTGACAAAAAATGCGAAATCTTCAACCGCCATCTTCAATTCATGAATTTTGATAAGAACTCCATAATTTCCGAACCCAAAAACCCCCACATACCAATTTTGAATCAAATAGGACCATAACTACAAATCTCGTCCGCTATTTTGTTTTTTTCTCTAACAAAATTTCCAAAATGCATTGTCAGCGGAATTATGAAAACCTGCCATATTTCTAATCAATCATATTACTAGAAGTCGGTCAAAATTCACTTGCAAGATTTTACCCAAACTAACTAACTAACAAGTGGAACTAAATAATAGCTTGTAAAAAACTGACACCATGGTATATCCCACACGCCTTAGATTCCTCATAGCTTCGCTTCTCATGATTTAAACTTGATGCTTAGGCTATGATATCTCAACCTTGGTGTATAATATACTATTTATTATCCTTTGTGATTATACACTATTGGTGTAGTTTCTGAAATGGAGTGATAACCTGAATATATTTCACCAAGAGTAAATATCACTAGTTATTAAAATTGTGTTTTATGCAAATTTTATTCAGCTTTTTGGTTGTTTTTAGATCATTCCATCTCATTTTTTTTCTTGACCCCCCCCCCCTAGCGTTCAAGTAAAAAAAAACCCACGATTAAAATGAAGTTATTTTTTTTTTGAATGTCTAACAGAAAACAACTACTTCCGTGGCTTTAGCCGGGAAAGTAGTTGTTTTCTGTTAGACATTCACAAAAAAAATAACTTCATTTTAATCGTGGATTTTTCAATTCACAGAAAAATCTTTCTATCAATATTCAATTGAGAATGTTTCCCTTTTCAACATGAATACCCCACAAGCGGTTATCTTGACGATGGAAGATAGTGACTAAAGTTTATCTTTCAGTCGCAGATGATTCCACATCTGATTTTATGAACATCCTGTTTATATTTTCAACAAATCAATCTATCATATCCCATGACAGGTTTTAATGTCAGAAAACACTAATTTCAAAGTGTCTCTCCAAAAGAAATGTTTCCAACTTTTTCCATCTTTGCAAAGTGAGATTGCTTCTTGAAAATGTGTTTCCCATTTCTTCCGGTCTTCCTGATGATCGTAGAAGCGTGAAATAGATTTTCGTCGACAAAAATGTATTGAAGACCTAGTGAATGCGATGTCTCTCCTGCGTCAATGTTACGAATGATTTCTGGTGAGTACTCTCGTTTGGAAAACATTCTTCTTTGCCTCATTCATCTTTATGAGTTCTTAATCAAAACTGGAATAGAAAATCAAATAACTATCTGAATGAAAATGCGAATTTTCAATTTCAGATTTTTTCTTTTGAGTTAGGGCCTTTTCAGAATATCTATCAGATGTAGTTCAATGTCCAGCGTGGCTTTAGCCGGGGAAGTAGTTGTTTTCTGTTAGACATTCACAAAAAAAAAATAACTTCATTTTAATCGTGGATTTTTCAATTCACAGAAAAATCTTTCTATCAATATTCAATTGAGAATGTTTCCCTTTTCAGCTCACTTCATGAAATGAACATAAGTATTTGACAAATGTGTCATTGATAAACAATCGCTTGCTCGATTTCAAATTCCTCACAGTACCGTTTGGATGGTGATTGAAAATATGTATGGCATTTCTCTTCTGTTTATTTGGAGAGCTAATACAAAACAATGTATGCAACATGTAAACAAATGGCTTTAGTGGACATAATCTTCATATTCCGGTAAACATTCGGATTCGTCCCCCAAAACCTCAATTTGCGAATTTGTTACATTTTATTTTATAAGTAATTGACTTCTGCGATATATTAGCTCCAATATGATATATCACATGCTGTGATAAAAAAAATCGGTGGATTAATTTGTCTCTTCAGTTTTTTAGGTTCATTCTATTTTTTGTAATTCCATTCATACAGTGCTTCTCAAAAGTCCCCTCCCCCCCTCTTATTTTTGGAACGATTATACATAAACAAGTGAAATTTGCAAACTGAATATTAAAGGTTGTGAACTTCCCTACTAGTGATGATAGATGACGAAATCGTCAAAGATGACGTCACAAGGCCATTGTGACCAATAATTTTAAATGAAACCCTACGGCAAGCGACACCTCTTTTAAAAGGTATCGAAAAAACCTATTCAATGATAACAATTTTGTTTGTGTTTATGGCAGTTTCAATGGCTCATTAGTAAACATTAAAATTTAAATTCCATTCAAGATGATATCAATTACAGATTTAAGAATTAGTATCTACTTAAAGAAATTGCTGACCTCCATTTACCTCCATTCACCTCCATTCACTTCCATTTACTTCCTGACAGTGAAATATCCTATTTTTAAACTCTTCTCGTACTTTTGCAAATGCGTCTGCGGAAACAGCTCCACATTCTGCAACAATACGTTGTTTCAAAACGTCAATATTGTCAGGTCCAGTGGTGTAAACCTTCGATTCAAGGTACCCCCACAGAAAAAAATCCAAAGGTGTGAAGTCCGGTGATCGAGCTGACCATTTCGTTGAACCTCGTCGTCCAATCCATCTACCACGATATCCCTCATCCAAATACCGTCTTACTGCACCGTAATAGTGTGGAGGAGCACCATCCTTTTGAAATGTTATTTCCAAATTCATCTGGATTATATTCCAAAATTTCAAGGATTAACGGTTCTATTGCGTTTCGCAACAGCTCCAGATAAACCTCACCAGATAAATAAGTATTTAAAAAAAGAGGCCCAACGATGTGGTTTCCCAGGATACCTGCCCAAACATTCACCTTCTGGGGAAATTGGGTATGTGTTTCACGAAACAGGTGAGGATTTCACTCCAATACCTCACATTCTGTGTATTTACATTTCCATTTAGATAGGAAGTAATTTTGTCACTAAAACAAATTGTTTTGACCTAGTCGGGCTGTTGGTTAATTTTAGTTTCCATATTTTCACAAAATTCTAGTCTTCGGTCTGGGTCGTCGTCGGAGAGTTGATGAACCATTTTTAATTCGTGTGGATGAAATTTGTTTTTTTTTCAACACCCTGTGTACTGTGCTTCGACCGACTTCACAGGTGGATGCAACGTGAGTTGTTGAAGAAGTAGGATTACCTATTACTTCTACCAGTATATCAATTTTTTTCTCATCAGAAATTTGTGGTCTGCCAGATCGTTTCGCATCATTAATACTACCCGTTGTTTCAAACTTACGAAGAAGCTCCCTTAAATAAGTCCTCGAAACGGGGCGATCGGGAAACCTCTCATTAAAAATGCGTTCTGCTGCATGAATATTTTGTCCAGTTTCAGCAAGAATTAGGATCGCTACTACTTTATCACCTAAAGCACGTACCATTTCGCTTCTTGAAGCACTCAAACGTTCGGCTCACAACAGTTCAACAAATTATTAAAATGTACAAAAATATCAAAAGTACCAAAAGCTGCTCAAACAGTCAAACGTTCGATCAACAATACACAAATTATTAAATGTACAAAAACTTGGACAATTACAAAAACGTCGAATTAGGGAGACCAACAAAAACGTCAGCTTATTTGACAACTATCCAGAGGCGGAGCTTGAATTTGGAATTTTATTATCAACTGATTTAATTTATCGTAGCTTCGCGTTTTTTAAAAGCGAGTTGCCAAAACTGCCATAATCACAAACAAAATTAGTATCATTGAATAGGTTTTTTCGATACCTTTTGAAAGAGGTGTCGCTTGCCGTAGGGTTCCATTTAAAATTATTGGTCACAATGGCCTTGTGACGTCATCTTTGACGATTTCGTCATCTATCATCACTAGATTTTACAACCTTTAATATTCAGTTTCCAAATTTCACTTGTTAATGTATAATCGTTCCAAAAATAAGAGGGGGGGGAGGGGACTTTTGAGAAGCACTGTATACATAGGTACGTTAATGAATTGCACATTATATACTACAATTTTTTTTATGCCTAACCAAATGTGCTCATGAAGTTTACATGAATATTAAGATTTTCATCCCCCGAAGCACTTCCTCGATTGAACCTGTTAGATTTTAGGCAATCAGTAGTGTTATGTCTTTCTTTTTGAAATGGAATACTTAGAATGCTTCTGTGTCGAAGATTTTTCCATTTTTCGACGCCTAGATGCTTAAAACTTCGATATTTGTGATTTGAATTAAAGAGAACTGAATGAAACTTTTCATCTATACAATGAATAATAGGTACAAGTCGGGGCGCTCCAAAAATAAAACTGACACCACTTCGCTTCCCAACAAAAATATTTCGAATACGGACCAGTCTATCATCAACCTAATTAGAAAGGGACAAGCTCTAGCTCACCACAGCGCTCCCAACTAAGATAGGAAACAAAAGCGACGGAAAATGGAACTATGTAAGTCAAAGAAGGACGGACATAAAAATGTGTTGCAACGTTACGAGAGAGATAGTATATAGCCAATCCCCTGCGTGGTTTTTGAGGCCTAACCGTGGTTAGACCCTCCCCTAACATGCCACACACCAAGCCACCCCCTCATCCCTACCCCACTGTCGCCTTTCAGCTGTTTCAGTAGGTAACTTGATGAAGTTCAGTTGTATACTCGCACCTTGTCGACGAGGCGCGAAAGGAGATGCAAGTACGAAGGACTTCTGTTAGATGGAAATGAACGGTAAAACAATTATTGACTTTGCAGACATCAATAGAGAAGGAGTAACTGAATTAATAGTTTTTGATATTCTTGTAATTCGATTATCAAATATTTGGCGAAGGATTCTGTGCAATGAGTAATGAGTAGGTCCTATTTATTCATGTAGGAAATTTTTTATTATGGAATACCGAATGCTCAAGTGCATGCGATTTTTCGACTAGACACCGAATACCATATTGAACACTGAATCACTCTTTTTTGGTGAATTTGATTACATTCTTTAAAACAATCGATGATACGATTAGATTGAAAATTTAGGAATACTTGATAAACGATGAGTATAGGAATATGACAAAGGAAATGGAACGAAGGCGTTGCTAAGGGGGTTGTTTTTCCCCAGGGCAACCACAAACATAAAACATGTTTACAGATAAATCGGGATAATTCAGATGATAAAGATTCATTGTTAAAAGTATCAGTTAGGTATATTAATTTATTGCCAAATTATCTGCCCAAGAAAAGTTATAAATTTTCACCACAAATGAAAAATGGGCATTACGTCCGTGAGATGAAATGAAATAAATTATTGCAGATAAATAGGTAGAAGAATAATGCAGTAGGTAATATACGCCTTCTAATAAGATAGGTACTAGTATTTTGTACAAAAGCCCATTATATTATTATAAACAACTTGCAAGTAAGTATACAAATTGTACTATAAGCCTAAAGCGAGTGCCGTCATTTAGGCGAGTGAGGAATGGCCATTCCATTATCATTTTACACTATACTTTTTCTACGACTACATATTATTCCTCATATGTCTTATATGTCATAAAAATTCTTCTAACAAGTTTTCACTTGATTCTGTTCATTCTCTCCTTGATTCAACCGGATGAATCATCTGATATAAGGAAAAAGGATATGTACCTACGGCAAAACTAAGAAAAATACAGTAATGATTTCAATAAACAACAGTTCACTCATGTGAGATCTTGAATGAAACGGGAAAAAGGATATGTACCTACGGCAAAACTAAGAAAAATACAGTAATGATTTCAATAAACAACAGTTCACTCATGTGAGATCTTGAATGAAACGGGATATAAAAAAATGCATATAGGGAATATATTGGTATAGTGGTAACTTTTGAAACTATATCATTTCAGTATCACATAACGGAGATAAGACTTTTAATGGGGAAAAATTTAAAACAATAATGAAATGAGTTCTGAATCTGTTGAATACTTATACCTGCCTACGCAGATGTACAAGAAGATTATTATATAGATTTCAATGGAAATGGTAGGTACTACAAACTACTTCCCGATAATACATGATTTTACTGATGGAGAAATATCATCAGCAATCACATCATTAAAACCAAAAAAGTTTAATCTTGTATTGAGAATCAATAAACATAGCTACTCCTCTGCTTGGAATATTGTTTTGACTGTTGCAAAGTGGAACATGAAGAATGGGAAAAACAAAATTGTTCATACACTGTTGGAAAAGAGTTGTTGAAATAACAAAAAATAAGAAGCTCAGGAGGTCCACTAGTATTATTGGTGATATTGGCAAGTTTCGATATTGACTATGTTAACATTTACAGATTTGTGGCTTTCACACAAATTTTTGGTATTTAACAAATTCTCCAAAGTAAATGCCACAATTAGACTGTAGACGATTTTACAAAATCAGCAGTGCATCAACAACATCCAGTTGCTATTTTTTTACCTTCTTTTTGTTAAGCTGACCCAAAAATGTTTTTACAGGGAAGTAATTCTTTTACCTTTTTCAATGAATTGACATAATATTTTTGTGAAATTAACATTGTAATATTGTCGATTCCTTTACTAGTTTTCATCATTAACAAGAAGTAATTTGTAAACCTCATGCTGTTGGAATCTCATTCTCTTTATGTTGTTGTAGAAAAAAAAAATTGTCGATTCTTTTCTTTTAATTTTTCATACTACAAAACATAAATGATATTTTTTTCAAATGACATCAATTAGTATTCACTATCACTATTTTTTTTTGTGAAAATATCTAATTATTGTTGGTAATACAGTTTTTCAGGAGGGATGGTTCAATAAATCAAGAATATATAACATTAGAATATTTTAATGCTTCTATTATAAAAAAATAACTACTCTATTATAATAAATAACAGTTGAATGTCGATAAAATAAAATTAACATCATTATCTGAAAAAATGTACAAATAAACATAAAGTAACACAATGAGTGAATGCCAGCTTTATAATCCTTTGGTGGATTAATATAAAAAAAATACTGTATTATAATTAATAACACTGCCCATAAAGGTAAAGAGCAGTAAGTGCAAAAATAAATATTTTGAGTTTGCCAATTTATATTTTTTTTACCCGACTGCAGCGAAGCCCAAAAAACAGTTATGTGTTTGACCTGTATGTATGTACACAGGTCAAACACATAACCGTTCTTTTGGCTTTGCCGCAGTCGGGTAAAAAAATATATAATTTTCTCAAACTCAAAATATTTTTTTTTGCACTTACTGCTCTTGACCCTCACGCGGCAGGAGAGTTGAATGCCGAGAAAATTAAATTAAAAACAGGTACAGAGTAATAAAATGTAATAACACCGGAACAAAATGTTTGCCTAAATTCACAATGCAAGTCACTATTCCAAAATAATTTCATATTTCGGCACAATACAATGAAAGTTCTGTTTGGGTATATGGCAAACTCAAATCATATGCAACCAGATGTTAAATTTTTTTAAGACTAATTAACTTGTAATTGAATCTTTCTGATTCTTCTACTATGTAAGATTGAGATTTTTCATCAAAGCATTTTGTAAACCAACACTCACACACAAATATTGGGTTATTGGTGGCATGAGCACAAATTGCAAATATTTTACAAAATATAGGGCACATCTATTGACTCATTTCAGTAGCCACAAAACTGTTGAGCCTGAAAATACTCCCGAAAGCTTTTACACTTTTAGTAAATTTCAAGTTCAGTAATTTGGTATCCAATAAAATTTGCAACTCTTCTTGATAAAGTTCATTATTTATATTTTTCAAAAAGCTTTTGCCATATATTGGTTCCGATGACAGGTTAATATTCCCCCAGATATTCCACATATGAGTTTGGTGTCTTGTCGAGAGAGTTTTGCAAACAGTTTTGAAGTTTTTCAAACTATGAATCAAATGTTTGAAATAAGCATGTTTAGATTCAAATCTCATACTCCATGTTTGGGAATAAGATGGTGATTCATACGAGATAAAAATAATTCATGATGATTTTCAATTGCAAGTATTGATACTTGCAACTTTGATGCCAAGCCAGAACTACTCACAGGACAGAATACTTGTGATTTCTTCTCAGACTGTTCAACTGAAAATATGTTGATTATATCATATATCAATAATGGAAAAACATTTATAAGACACCAAGTCTGAGCTGCACGCTGTCCAATCAAATATCCAGACTTATCCAAAGACACAGGATTTGAACTATTTTCTATTCCAAAATCAATCAGTCAAACTTCACATTAGGTGGACACCTGTTGAACTGAACCTGAACAAACAAAATTACACTACAAATACCACATTAACAATACAGAGGACTGACTGAGACGATGTGCTCTGGAAGCGAATTTTTGGCGGTAATTCGTTACTCGCATATGCACGAGAATTCCCGCGGGTGATCAATTCCCTTTTCACAACGAAATAGGATACATTTATTGGACAATACCACCAACAGTTTTGGTAATCCAACAATTTGCATTTTGACTATATCAGTTGTTTAAATTGTCGATTCCGCAAACTGTTCATAGCTATGAATACCTATTTGATGTTGCTAATAAATGCACATCAATATTCTGAATTTGCGAAAGCATTTGCTATTTTGTTTTAAATCACGAAAATATTTTCAATATAAAGTCGTTACAGCGGCAACTTTCTATTTGAAGATTTCGACAACAATGAGGTAGACATACTGACAAAAAATGAGTGAAAATTGACAATGGATGAATTTAACTACAGACGGAGTAATTTGAGTAGTGAAATCCTGACTATTTGTTGTTGATTTTAGCAACATTTTTTCAACAAAACCAGATATTGTTGAAATTAACAGCTCTTTTCTAACTGTGTAGTAAATATTTTTTATTATACTAACCCAGTTTCAGTATATAAAACTGGAAGAAAGAAGACATATAATTACAGCAAATTTTTCGAAAAAAGTTCAATGTCCCTTATTATTAAAAATATTTTGACAGTTTCAGAAGCGAGGACCAATCAGGGTATGAACACAACATTCTCTAGAATATGTCATATGATAAATAAACTTAAATTCGATAAATCCATTGCAGTTTCTCCGGGAGTAACGTCATCTTTGTTATTTTCAATGGGATACCCTGTATTTTTGGATTCCTCCCATGATTCTGATTCAAATTCATGAATTGTTTTGTAAAATTGTTTTTTGTAAAATTGTTTTTAACCGCTCTCTTAGTTGTTTGACCAACCCTCAGAAGATAATGAAAACTTGTACGAGTTAAGATCACGGGGACCTTACCTTTTATAGTGGGATCCGAAACCACTCTTGGGACCTTGAAAAAATTCTTCACCAGCTGCGGGAATCGAACCCGCGCCAGGTGGAAACAGTTGACACAAGATCGACGCTGATGCCACTGAGCCACAGGCCCCGTTCATACTCTATACCCAAAATTAACCGATTTTGAGTTATTAGAGTTTTTCTAGAAAAAAGTGACAAATGCATCCTATCGAACATATGCCATTTTCATGTGAATTACAATGTTCAGTGATATACAGTGACTGAATCATGAATATTGAAGGTTGAACGGATCACTCACTGAATGATTTACAGAGCGCTCAAAAAAGTGGGTCCAGAAAATGAATGAGAAACATAAAAAATTAAAAAAAAAACAAATGGAAACCCTATTTTGTCTTCTCACGAATCAATTCTATTATGAAAATGAGCCCTTGTTCTGATTCATTTGCCTTTACCCAAAACCCATAATTTCAGATATATTTAATGATTTTTCTAGTCTGCGCATATCCACCAGCAAATGAAGTAAAGTTGTTAACTGTCAGATTCATCATCTGAAAAAGTGTAATAATAATAATGATAATAATAATAATTCTTCATTTACCAAGAACACTTAGAGTAGGTTTCGTCAAATAAATGAGTTTGTTTGCTTTTTCATATAATATTGCATATATACTTGTTAAGATAGAGAGTATTAAATTAAAGCTATGGATGTCACCTGGATCGAATAAGTGGTGTGAAGTATCTTGATTAACTGCCAATCATTTGTTATCTTATTCTAGGTTGGAAATGACAGTAGGTACCCTAAGTAGCTATTTATTGCATGAATTCTGCAAGATTGTAAAAATATTTTTCTACTAAGTATTCTTTCAATGCTTTTCTGAATGCTTGATACGATTTCAAACTCTTTATATTTTCCGGGAGTTTATTGCATAGTTTGGTGATTTTTTTAATTTACTGAGGTTGCATTTAGTGAGATGTAGCACTTCAGCATTTCTAGTTTTATGATTATGCACGTTGCTGTTAGTTATTTTCATTTGTGTACATATAACATGATATTTTGAATAGATAGATGCTTGTTACGAAATGTATTTTGTTTTTTTTCAGGACTGTTCTGCATTAGTCTTGTAGCCAATGTTGAAAATTATTCTTATTATTCGTTTTTGCCTAGTGAAGACTCTAGAAACATCCGTTGATTGGCCCCAAACGACTATGTTCTAACTCATTACCGAGTACCTATGCTAAGGAGTAGTAAGCTGTTATTATATTTTTTATATCTATTTCTTTCTTCAAGTTCAAGATGGCGAAGGTTGCTCTTGCAAGTTTGGAACATATACTGTCTATTTCCAGTGTGAAGTGATGTTTGCTATCTATGACAGTTCCTAGAAATTTTGTGCTGTCTTTGAATTCTATACTGTTTATTTTGGGGGTTATGTCGCTGTTCATATTGGAAAAGTATGCACACTTAAATTCAAATGGGACCAACTTCAAAGTACACTGTACCCACTGAAAAAAGAATTATCGGAATCAGACGTCTCAGTAAAAAGTTATGAGTTATCATACATAAAAAAAATAAAAAAAATATACGCGTCGACTAGAGAACTGCCTCCTTTTTGGTTTCGTCGGTTAAAAATAAGTTGAATTCTTTCTCCGGAAATGTTTTGGTATCATATTCTCAACACCTATCGGAAAAAATGAAACCTTACTTTCTATGGGCCTTTTAGTCAATGCTTAGATCGACTCTAAACATAAAAAACAATATAAATATAGAAGCCCATTCCAAGTTAATAGCGCTATTAAAAAGGAAATCGGATGGCTTCAGAAGCACAAAATCTAAAATCAGTACTTGTTTATGAAGGTAAAATATGTCCACTAATACTATTTTCCACACTTACAGTAATTTTTATGATTAGACTGTTCTTATAATTGGCGTAAGTGGTGCATGCCGAGAACAGGAACTGAGACATATGAAAATTGAAGATGTTGAGGACACAGAAAAATCCTTCATTATTAAAATTCCGAATACAAAAACCAAAATTCAACGTTTTTTTGTGATCTCTGACCATTTTTATTCTAGAATACAAAAATATTACACTATATGAATGAAAATTCACCTTTTTTTTAAGTATATAAATGGAAAATGCACCAAACAACTCGTTGGGATAAACAAATTAGGCAGTATACCAAAAGATATTCCAAAATTTCTTGAATTAGAAAATCCTAATTGCTACATAGGACGACACTGTTTTCGCAGATCTTTGACAACTATTTTAGTCGTTGCTGGCGGGGATCTATTGGATTTGAAGAGACATGGTGGCAGGCAATCGTCTTCAGTAGCAGAAGGTTATGTTGACAATTCCTTAAAAAACAAAGAACTTACCTCATCGAGAATATCTTCCGCTATTTAACATAATAGTAATACAACCTCAACAAATGAAAATATTACAATGTCATATGATTCGACACATCGAAATACTTCTAATGAATTTAATAATTGTTACCATAAATAATTATGATGTTCCTAATGTTTATTAAACCAACGTAGTAGTAAATAGAACGAATTATATCCTATATGATCATCAAAGTTGTGGAACATATATCATCTATAATTTTGTAAAATCGTTAGAAATAAAATTGTTCAAAAAATCTAAAGATGCAATAATATACAAGGTATCTCATAACTAGTTTTCAGATATCTCTGTATACATAAAACGAACAACAAAAAACGACAACTTAAATAAAAAATCGACGTATTTAAGCATCATTTAAAATACCTAATAATAATAATAAAAAATTTAAAAGTAGTTCAGACTTTTTTGGCACACTGTATATGGCCATAGGTAAAGTATAGTACGTAATGCGTGTTGTAAAGCAATTACGCACTCATGGAATTACGCACTAATTTTTCTCTTCGTGCGTAATATGCTTTTCACAACACTTGATACGTAATATACTATTGAAGCACTTGCAACGTTGAGGGCACACACCCACAACAAGATTTGAAAACGACTCTTTGCACACGAGCGAGACAAATTGGTGGACTGAGCCGAAGAGGAGGTCCACAAGTCGAACAAATGTGTCAAACGAGTTTTTTACGATACTTTTTATACGACTGCAAATAGAAACTACACACATCTTATTTTTCTTTGTAAAATTCGTTTTTATTAAAAAACTGCTAAAACTAATAAAAAAACTAGTATTTAATATTTATGGTAACATTGGAGCATTCCTTCAAAATTACGCCAGGAAAAGCAGTATTATTCTGCACCTTCTTTTCTGTAATGGAGAATATTCTAGGTGGCGCGTTATCCGTACAGTTCTCCAAAGTATAGTCGTCGTTTTCCTGTTGCATCCCAGCAGACGACCCTTGTTCAGGTTCCATGAGAGCAGAATACACTGACGAGTCTCAAAGAGTCATCAACATAGCCCTCCGCAACTGTACAGGATTTCCACCCTCCATGTCTTCCGAGGGCTAGCAGATCTGAGCTACTAACATACACTAGCATTGCGGCCGATGAGCGTCGAGAACAGTGTCCCGTGTAAGAATCTGGATTCTCTAACATCAAAAACTTGGCAATTTCTCTGGCCATGTTGCCAATTTTGTTGATGCCAATGTTTTGGCTTGTACATTTCTCGTTTTGATAGTTCAAGATAAACCTGCCTGTCACCAGATTGGGAGGGTGAAAAACACAGTACTTCTTCAGGACGGTGTAAAGGTTTCGTCGGTTTCTTCGTTTATGTATTCTTTAGTTTGATCAGCATAGCACTGCGGAAATATTTCGTGTCTTCTAGGTTGAGATAACATAATTCCTCTCTTCGACATGCTCCAGAGAGTCCAACCGCCACCACCGCCTTGATGAGTAGATATTTGACGTCTGATGCTGTCGTCAAAAACCGGCAAAAATCGTCTTCCGTGAGTATTCGGGATTGGGACGTAGTTTTCGGATTTTCGTTTGAGTAACGCTTGCAAGTTTCTATAGATTTCAAGATCTATGTTGTGATTTGCACGTTGACTTGAACATCGAAATAAGTCATCCACAATGTCGAGAATTTATATTTTTTGGAAATTTTTTCAAAATATACCGTCACTGCATTATCCGAGGAAGTTTCGATATTATTGAACACTCTCCATTCCATAAATCGTTTCAGCTCAGCTTCATTCCATAAATCGTATCGACTCAGCTTCATACCTACCTGCTTCTTGATTTTGTTGGCAGCAGTTCGGAACTTATGAGGCTTTCTCTTTGCAAAATTTCCGCAGAATCCGATATTTCCTTCAACAAACTTTGGAATCAACAATTTTTTCAAGTATCCAATCAACAATAGAGCCATGACGGTTGCTATGGAACTCAGCCAACTTGAAACATTGCAAAATTTTGTCGTTGTTAGGAGAGAACCTAAAAAAATCACAGCGAACGAGAGAGCGTGCGCAAAGATGACATATTCGTGCGCAAAGTTTTTTGCATATGGCGCGTGCAAAGTACCGCTTTCGGAGCGAGTATTCCGTGCGCAAAACCTCATTTTCTGAGGCAGTCGCATAAAAATAAACTTAAATTTGATAAATCAAATGTAAAGGACATTCCGCTGAAAAAGTCAGTATTAAATTCAAAGCTCCACATTAATTTGAGATGCCCTCTTTACTATTTAAATCACTTCATTAAAAACAAAGAAAGTGATTCATTGTCACGGAAAAAGGCTTAGTTTCGCAGAAACAATTTCCTAATTACTAATCCAAGATTCATTTCAAACACTAACTTCAATAAAAACTAGTAGGTATATCTTCATATTTGAGACAACTTGTTTAAAAATAATTTCTCATTCAATTCTCGTTAGCTTATTCTTACATACCATATCATTGCATTAAATGCTCAAAGTGTAACTTTTATAGGAGAAATTTGTTAAAAATGGCAAGACTAAATAGTGTAAGTAAACTACGTATCATGAATGACACTAAAATTCGTTGTAACACGCGCAGACTCCATTGCCAATCATGATGCGAAGTAACGCCGCCGCTATGTGCCGTGTTATAGACTCGATTAGTAGGCCCATAGGCCCACCAATAGAGAAAAAATAGTGGCTATTTTCACACTCAAATAAAGACGCAAATAACCTGTACTACCTTTTGGAAGATAGTTCGTAGATGAAAACTCCGGTGTCGGCCCCAGAAAAATCGCTTTGTGGAATTTTTTTAACAAGAAATATTGTCAAAAATGAACACTTTTTTGGTTATTTACAAATATCTTGAAAATTATTGTGTGAATCGTTTCACACTCAATGAAACTTTTGGAACGAATTGAAAAACCTACGAACTGTTTTTTTGTGCGACCGGATCGGTGCATCTTCCACTGAGAAAATGTGGGAAAACCTCTAAAAAGAAGCCATTTTTCAAAAATTCATAATGTTTAGAAATTTAAAGCTGGACAAACAGTCTTGCGAGAAATGATAGATGGTAATATGTTGTTCTACTGTGCGCAAGATGGTCTCTGTTCGATTTGTAGGTTTGCACAATCGCGTTATAAATAATTTATGGGCTTATTTTGCAAAATGCGCCGATTTGAGGCAAATCATTGTTTTCAAATTCTGTGAACGGCATCTGGAAGTAGAGATCAATATCTACAATTTGTATATTTTGGATATCCACCTGAGAGGTGGGAAATGTATTGAAAATGTCACTGAAAGTTGCTCCAAACGCTTGAAAGTGCGCTCGAGGCAGAGTCGAGTAGCGGTTGTGCGGGAATTGAATGAACCCTCCCAAACAGATGTGTTCTCGACCTTGAGCGCTTCTTCTTTCAAACTTTGTATAAAACGTATTAGTTTCAGTTTCTATAGCATTAAATTAATCGAGTAGATGCAAAATATAATGAATGAATATAGGAGCCTTAATCTTTTGTTAATATGGTTCAAAATGTCATATCAACATACTCATTTATGTTTTTTTTGGAAAAATAATTTCAAGTGAATATATTGCATTATATGTGAACATATTACATTTATATATTGAACAAATTGTTTACATTTATTTATAAATGAACAAAATGTACGAATATGTATAAAACGAAAAAATCGAAGAGTTGTTTAAAAGCTAATTATTTTAACCAATAAAAGTACTTATCACGAATACATATACTTACTTTTCAATACTGGCCACACGATTTGTAACTTTTGTAATATTACAATTCCTTGTTTGACCGAATAATTTCATTTTTGTTCACCTAGAATACCTATATGTAGGAAATGATAAAGCAATATAAATAGAGTATGTTTTCTGTTTTTTTCCATAATAAACTGCCATATTTCAGATAAGAATACTTGTTTTTATTCACCTGCATTACCTTTCGAAGAATTCTTAATCCTATCATGCTACTATGTCTGACAAAAAGTGCGTTTTTAAAAATTTTATTGTGGAAAATTTGCCACCTGATATATCATCGAAAATATGTAAAACTGATATAGAAGGAAAATTTGGTCCGATCGACAATTCCAATTAATTATTAAATAAATTAAAGAAAGTATTATGTATATAAATATACTTTTTGTTGCAAATTATTATTACTTTTCAAAATAACGATCATCTGATATTTATCTCGTGAAACTTGTAGCAAAAGTAGTTGCGAAAGGAAATCTGTTTCTATTAGGTAGTCATAACATGTCCCATGCTTGAAACACACTCTTCCCGCAAACTTGTTACATAAATAGCTAATTTTCACATCTTTTCGCTTTTGAATGCGAAAAACCCTAAATAAGAGAATGTCAGCTTTTGTTGCTTAGTTACACGAGGTAAATATTAGGCCACTGTGATTTTCTGCCAAATAAATTTTGTCTTCATATGTATGTGATGACTTACATAGATATAAATATGAACTAACCCCGTGTTTTAATGAATCTTAAAGAGGTTATATTGTATGAAGAATAACAATAATAAAGGTGTTTCTTTTTGTCAGAAAAATGGCCCTTTTAAAATTTACTGCTTGCGAATTTTTAGTTAATTTACATTGCCATGGAAATAAGGACAACTTACCTCAGAAATTACAAAGCCTGCACGAGTTAATGATAAACGCATATTTATTTCTTCTGCCGAAACCGCAACTAGTTTAGAACAAATGTATTACATTTATATTCAATAAGTAGAACAGATCATTGATTCAATTTATTCAATGATTTCATTAATCTCCAATACGTTCCATGAGATGTGATGATAGTTTTTCGAAAACTGCATTTTTCAGAATGAACTACGTTAATCATGACTGGAACGGAAATAATTTTGTTTCATCTCAAAATGTCTGTTAAACAGAAACATTCGGCAATATTGAGTATATATACCAAGACTGTTAATGAAGCTTCATTAGTTATCCATTTCTCATTACCACAAGGTTCCATAATATTTGTTGTTTTCTTTATCTGCCCCATTGTTGATTTTCTGTTACTTTCCACGCGTGTCTTTTCAGTGCTGAGTTATTCGGTAGATAAATATGATTCTATCAAAAACGTTCACAATTGTTGACTGAACCCATCATTGACATGATTTGCTTCATTCCAATTTCGAAAGATTGTAATTGAAGGTACTCATTTAGGTTATGGATGCACGTAATCTAATTTTTCAACGTAGCCTGAAAGGCAACATTTTAAGCCTGACAAATGAGTGTCTGTATCCTAATATGAGACCAATCAACAAAGATTTTCAGCTCTGCTGATTCTGTGTCAAAAATAGTTCCAGGAAACTGACTGTGCCATCATACGAAAGACGATCCGTCGTTATATCCTGACATGAAAACATGAAAACTAATGGAGCAATCTCGATTCATTCTAATTGTAGAACATCAAAATTCAGAAAAAATGAGCCCTAACACGACTCGATCGGATTGTTAGTAACGGAGAAAACCGGTTTTTCAAAAATTCATAATACTGCCATTTTTTAAGTTGTAGCGCAGGCTTTCCGCGACATAGTAGTGATTGACGTGTAGAGTGCGACCAGAAATTTGAGAAGGTCGTAAATCAATATTAGCCGACGACTCCTCATTATTACCTATTGTTCGAAATATAGATGAGCAATAAAAGTGTGTGTCCCTTAAAAGATTCCCACGTCCGGATTAAAATATCTCATGAAATAGTTTGGCATTTGAATAATAGTGGGCTCTCCATTATTTTTGGCTTTTGTTGACAGTTTTGTATTTAAATTTATTCGATAATGAAAAATCTTGTAAGGTTAATTTCGAACCCTTGGTGAGGATATGTTCAAATGTGTGTAAATAATGAAATGTACTTTCAGTACTAATGGGCTATTAACGAGATTATAGCGATAATGGTCTATT
Organism: Gonioctena quinquepunctata; assembly: GCA_018342105.1. Lineage (NCBI taxonomy): Eukaryota > Metazoa > Arthropoda > Insecta > Coleoptera > Chrysomelidae > Gonioctena > Gonioctena quinquepunctata. The sequence continues at coordinate 398,637 of JAFIRS010001078.1, forward strand.
TACGGTTACAAAATAAATTACCTACCAGATTTGGAAAACAAGACTGTTTTGAGAACTGACCGCTCTCCAATTTCAGAAATTTAAACAACATTTAGTCATTACCTACCTAATATGCCGTTGTGTCACTTGTGTCTATTTTAAAGTGTCTATTCGATTTTTGTGTCGTATAAAATGTGGCGTCCATGGGCTCATCCTGAAGCTAGTACTTCAACTATAATTAAAAATAGGATATACGAAAATCAAAAATTAAAATTTATAAATTCACGAAGGAACCAAAAATGGTTTTATACCAAATGCGTTGTCTTTATCGGCAAATAATATTAAGGACTCTTTAGTCGATTATCATGATGATACTACAGCCGAACTTTTTGAAGACTGGTTCCGAAATAAACTCATATCAAATATTCCACCCAACAGTATTATCGTCCACAGTCGAAGACTAGATTAAGCACCATGTTCAAATGACACCAAAGCCACTATACAAGAATATCTGTTAAATAATGATATGTACTATGAGAAAAAGTACACAAAAAAAAACAGTTACTAGAAGTTTTACGCAGTTATTCAATAAAAAAAGAAATATTTTTGTGATTCATTGGCTGAAAGCTTGGGACATACGTGCTCAGACTTCCTCCTCATCACTGAATGTTTAACCCAATTGAACATATATGGCATCAGCTTAAATCAGCAGTTTGAAGAAATAATACTTCTCCAATCTTGAGTTCAACTGTGGTAGTTCTTAATCAAACAGAAACTGCAAACACTCCTGATAGCAGCTGAGCCAAGTGTGTTTTTTCTATATCAAAAAGGTGGAAAATTCATATATGGATATAGAAAAAATTCCCAAATAATAGTTTATCATCAATTTGGATGACGACAGTGAAAGTGAAACTGATCTTCGTGAGTAATTTTGTTTATAAATACCTTTTATCGAGAAACTTAACTTTTTATAAAGTATAAAGTTTGACATTTTACATTAATTAGGTATATCATATATTATTATATAATATAATATAATTATATGTTATCATATTTCATATATTAATAAACAATTCTCAATTATATTCAAGCGATTTTTCTTAATAATTATCTTAACCCAATATCATTATACCTACCTATAAAACAAAATTAATGGCTAGGGCAGGCACAACTCTGTGTGGAATCCACCGCCTGCTGATAACTCAAGTGGTTGGTGATTTACGTGCTTCTTAGATTTCTGGTCGCACTTCACTCCATACAATCATTCGTCTTTGCATAATTGCAATTCGTATTTTTCAATGCCATTTACTGGAGCAAGCCTGGATGCGTCATAGGTGATCTGATTTCAATTTTCTAAAAAGATCTTTTTTTTTTCGTTACTAATAATACGATCGAGTCGTGCTAGGTCAATTTTTTTTGCATTTCGATTCTTAACAATTTTACCATCGAGAGCGTCGAGATTGCTTCATTAGTTTTCATGTTACAAGCGAAAAACGAAATAAAAAAGGTTTTTTGCTCTTAAATGTTTATAACAAATTAAGCAATGATAGTTGTGAGTGGAAAACATAACAGGATATAATATAATATAATATTCGTGCCACGAAAATATCTAATGATTGGCCTTTATCAAATGTATAAAAACCTTTGTGCTTGCAACTGATTCGATTCTGTTTAGATTTTCGATGGAGCATCACCTGTTGCTTATACCAGAGCTTCAATCTCTGTGATAGATGGCGCCCTTAATCAATGTTTGTATCCTCTCGCAATGTCAAAACTTAATTTCTGACATTTTCCTTCTATGTGAAATTATTTTCCGCGTTTCGTCAGTGTCTATGCGTATGTCTTGTTGATTTGAAATTCAGCTTAGATTATTTTGGGTAGATTTCAATAGAAATAATACCAATCACAACAAGACTTTCAATGAATTCTAATATATCTTCACCGCTCATAGTCCCTAGAACCCAAAAGTACTATCAGTTCAAATGTTTATATAAGTACTATATCCGTGTGTGCTGGTTATACTTTTTTTTAATTTGAATCAGAAATATTAGGAGTCGGAAATATTACCTCCACCAACTTTTGATTGAGAAGTTCAAGGTTTATACAAAAATAGAATTTATATACGACCATTACTAAATGTAATAATTCCGAAATCATTTTTAATAATAGAATGTAAAAATTCTTACTTTCGAGTTAGAATATTCATTCTAAAACACTTGCTTCTTATGTGTTTTGCATGTATTTTCATTTTATAGCAAGGTACAGAATTAATATTCCGTATTCGAACTAAACGACATAGATAGCCATGGATTTCAAAACTGTCAGTGTCAGATGTAAATGGCGGCGTCGAGATAATTATTTTCAGACATGTTTTAATTTAAATAAAATAATGAGTGAGAAATCGAGTGATTCAGATATGGAATTTCTTAATACTTCACCTGACATTACAAATTATGCAAATAATATAAGCAAGAACCTGCTGCCACAAAAATCGAGACAGAATGAATATGAAAAGTATTATGCACTGTTGATATAACGGAAAATATTTCCAAAGCACCAGTTTTTGATTTCAGTAATTGTACCAACAGTATAAATATTAATACAATTTAATAGGTACAAATGTATCAATAAATAACTTGTTTTGTTCAGATTTGATTTAATTGTTTTTGATTCATACTTTCTGGTCGTGAAAAAAATATAGTCTGTTACTCGGTTGGAATTCGATACTCGTGTTTCCTCACGCACGCGTTCGGAGTTGTCCACTCGTATCGTAAAATAGAAATGCTGTTTATGTTTTCCAGTGAATAAATGTCCTATTTTTTCTGATACATGATTAGTTAGTTTGATTGATGGCTTTTTCAGAATCGATAATTAAATTCTGAAATCTACTTTTCCGACTGGCCGCGCCATCGGTTTTTTCAGTTCATTTTTTCAAAAATCACGTCGTTCATCAATTTGTTACTGCGTATAAGGAAGTGTTAATTTTTAAGTAGTGTACTGCGTAAGGATATTTTTGTAAAATGGGCCCATTTGTATTTTGTATGGCCAATCTGAAGCCGCAGATTCAAATATCAATTCAAAAACAACAACACGATTCTTTCTTTGTGCAATGTTCGGGGGCTTCTAATTCTAGCTTTGCTATTGATTCAATTCGGCAGATGTCACTTTTCAACCAATAGCAAAGCTAAAATTAGAACCCGGGAACAGTTCTCTTCAAAAAGAAATCTGGGAAAATAAATACACCCTGTGCGCACTGTTGTTACAGTCTACTGAATTGAAACTAGAAACTATATTGGCGCCATCTGAAATGCTAGTAATCTATATTATCAAGTGGGCCAAGTTGATCCCAAACTGTACAGGTATAAGTGCAAGCATCAGGATTTCACACATCCGTTCTCTAATATATCTCTCTAGGTGATAGGTCACGTCAAATTTCTGAAACCTAAATAGATTTCTATCCTTCTTATAATCTGATTTTTCCTAAATGGTAGAATCATATATGTTGATCTCATACTGATATACGAAGTTGATTGGGACTTTTCCCAGTCGCCAGCCTCAATAATTTCCCCTCGGGTTCGGCTACTAATGTCGCAAAAAATCATCTCATCGCCAATCCCACGTTCTCAATTTATGTACCCTTGACGGAAAAGTCACGTTTTCTATTGTGACCAGCGTCAACCCCTGAATTAATAATCGTAACGGGTCTATCTGCCTGCCCACCACTATTATAATTTCACACATTTACTTATCGCAAATGATGTTAATGCTGACGCACGCGTCAAGTTGATTAGCCAAACTATGTGAACATACTGAGTATCGAATATATTGGTTGATACCAGTTTTGACGATGAGGGGCAAAAATTGATACTAATTAGTTTTTCATGAAAGGACAAGTTTTGAATAATATGAAAGGAGAATGAAACCTAAAGAACAATGGCAAATTTGGAAAACATTTTACTCTGTTGAAATCACACTGTGATATTTGTCTAATTATTATATCGGGTGGCAATGGTCTCGGTCCACGCTAATAGCTCCTAAGTTTATGAAGAACTTCTATCGAAATTTGGAAGATATATATATATATATATATATATATATATATATATATATATATATATATATATAGAGTATGTAGAATGCAGTTAAAGGCTTTATTTAGTAACTTTTGAAATTGTCAGCTGGCTATGTTTATTGCTTTCAGACGACTGAAATATATGAATAACAATATGAAATTGTATAGTATTAGATTACTAACATGAGAATAAAAATTATTACATATGAGGAACATAAAATATTTGAATACAATTTATATTATTTTGTTCAATTTCAGTAAATATGTATAAATTTGACTAAGATTGTTCAAATCAGTTCTTTTATTCATTGTTTGACTATTAGAATTGATATGAACCATTTCCAAGAAAATTCTTTTGGTTACATTATTCTCAGCATCTAAAATGTAACCAAAAGAATTTTCTTATAATTTATATTAATTAAAATTAAAAAAAATAAAAGAAATTGAAAAAAATAATGATATATCACTCAGTATTCAAAGTTTTCCAACTTGATTTATAATATTATACAATTGTCATGTCATACGAAAAATATTTTATGTTCCTCATATGTAATAATTTTATTTATTCTCATGTTAGTAAGTACCTTAATACTATAGAATTTCATATTGTTATTCATTATAATTTCAGTCGTCCTGAGGAAGGCAATAAACATAGCCGAAAGCTTGACGAATTTCAAAGAGTTTACTTGAAATAAAGCCCTTCAACCTGACTGCATTCCCACAAGAAATCTACTTGTATATTACCGCCAGTCACGAATACTTATCACTATATATATATAATATATAATAGACATGAGTGCCTTAGTCAGTCTATGTATTTTTTCCATTCGATACTACGTTTTGATATTGTTTATGTCATTATCAGGTGAATGATTATAATTTAAGTTATTCTTTTATTATTGTCTATTGTGTCAACGTTCATTCCATGAACACGAAATAATGAAAGAATAACTAAATTATAATCATTTACCGAAGATGACATAAACAATGTCAAAACGTAGTATCGAATAAAAAATTACATAGACTGACTATCTTATTCCGAGAAAATAAAGAGAATAAACATATGTTGTCAAGAAATTGAGAAATATATAAAAGTATATATATATATATATATATATATATATATATATATATATACCGAGTGTTAACAAATCTTTCAATATGGCCATGATCGGACGTAAACTAATCTGAGGACCTCAGGTGATGTCAGAAAATTAAATCGCAAAGTTTTAGTGACTAGTATGATAGATAAAATAAAATTGGCATAATTTTTCCTTAATTTTTAAATTTTTTTAAAAATAAAAACAAATTAAATATTTATATTTTTTTTTTAATTTTGTATTGATACATGTTTTCTATATTGAAAACTCCTCTCAACATTTCCTTATGAGAATTTATTACTCTATAACTATTTCTAGCATTTTCATTTTCTACTTCATAAATGGAAGTTGTAGTCTCGCACAAATACTTTCTGATATTAGGTACCCTCAAGGCTTTGATCATTACTAAATCTCCTCTTTTAAATCTTGTTCGCTTTGTACCTCGTTTATTTTCCTTTTTTATATATTTTATGGCATTTCTTAAAATTTTTAAATTTACTTTTTCCATTACATCATTCAAAACTCTTTCTCTCTTTATCCATTCTCTATCAGGCATTCTCCCAGCCATAATATACATTGGACACTCTTCTGTTACTGTACTAGGAACCTCATTAAAATATTCCTAATTTTTCCCATAGTTTATGATTTTATTGTGACGTTAGTCTTAAATATTTTATCACCTCTCTCATGTATCTCTCTGAAGGATGTCTGATACTAGTAAAGTTTAATTGTATACCAATATCCTGATTGAACTTGGTTTACCTATTTCTACTATAAATTTTGTTCAAAACTTTTTGACAGTTTTAAAATTGGTTTTCTCAGTAGGGTATCATTCAATAAATTTTGAAAAATGATCCACATTTACATAAATATGTTTATTATTGTTATGACTCTGTATCAAATTGCTGACAAAATCAATCGAAATAATTGGTGTCTGAAATATTAATAAACGTAGATAGTGCTTTCCACAAATTGAACGTTGAATCTTTCGTCTAAATCAAGATTACAATTGAAGACACGAGTGGATGAAGGTGTTATGTAACAATCTTCAAAAATCTGTTTCTTTTTGCATGAATCAATGTTTTTTCGTATGTGCTCATCTTTCACATTAATTAATCGTTAGTGAGTGAAATTGTATGATCTTTGATGACCACTTGGACACACCCTTGCTCAGCTAAGCCGGAATGGAAAAAACATTGGATAAAAAAACTTTGACTTTACTTTACTTTACTCAACAATTTTATAACGATAGCTTCATCCACTCGCGTCTTCAATTATGATTGACAACTCAGCGTTATAAGTATGCGTAATGAACCGAGTACGGAAAATACTTGGAATATTTGAATTTGGTGAACACTCGGGAGAAAAATATTACTAAATAGAAGTATATAAGCAATAGAATAACCCGTAATATATGGGAAAAACGACAAGACAAATTAATTTGTAAACGGAAATACAAAAATTCTAACCTAAATCACTGGCCCGAATGGAAATTTGTCAAAAACTATAAGGATAAAAAAATATATGTTAATAGATAATCGATTTGGGAAGATATGGAACAAACAAGTACCTCGGATTTCAACGACGACCAATTATTCTGCAAGAATTTGACCATCAACCAGGGAGGGATGGCATAGTGGTTTAGCGTCCGACTCGAGACTGAGAGGTCCCGGGTTCGATTCTCATCCAGGGCAGATATTTTCAATTGATATAGTGAGAATTCAAATCATAAATCTTGTAGCCGGGCTGAGGGTGTCCTTAGACGATTCGCTGTTGCGGTCAAATTAACACTGCTGCTCCTAGGTGGCGTATGGAGTTAGTACCAAGGCCTACTCAAAACACTGTGTGAATGATATATTCTATGTAGTGATTGTCCTGCCGTCATAGACGTGCAATCGAAAATAGTTAGGGATGCAGTATTGCCTAGAGCAAGACTATCTGCATCCCCTCGATACACCTTCCCTGACTACGCCGGTTGAAGGCCGGATGAGAACGAATTTTCCGCAGGGGAGATGTCCATATTGCGCCATATTGGAAGCAGATGATGTGAGATGAGACCATTAACCATGTTCTAACTTCGTACTATCAGAAAGATTTTGCTGGGTCTCAACACCAACAAAGCCTGTGGATCTGACGGAATCCCGCCGATTGTTCTCAAGAAATGTGCCCCCGAACTAACACCTGTTCTTTGCAAGTTGTTCAACCACTCTTACAATTTGGGGGTATTTCCGTCCAATTGGAAAATTGCAAGAGTACAGCCAGTCCCTAAAAAAGGCAAGAAGGCCCTACCTAGCGACTACAGGCCTATCGCACTGCTATCTATTATTTTAAAGGTCATGGAAAAAGCCATCAACATCGAGCTCATGAAATATCTGGAAGACTCAGGAATTGTCAACGATAGTCAATATGGCTTCCGCCATCAGAGATCAACTGGTGACCTGCTCGCTTACGTCTCACATATATGGCAGCTATCTATTGAAGAGTATGGAGAAACTTCAGCTGTGGCATTAGATATCTCCAAGGCGTTCGATCGAGTTTGGCACCAGGGACTCCTCGCCAAGCTTCCGTCTTATGGCTTGCCCCCTCAGCTGTGTTCTCTGCTTGCTAGTTTTCTCTCAAACAGGTCTCTCCATGTAGTGGTCGATGGAGTTCCATCTGACACTCTACTCATAAATGCTGGTGTTCCGCAAGGATCCATTCTCGCACCAACACTATTTCTACTTCACATCAACGACCTGTTGAAAGCAACTTCATGTCCAGTACACAGCTTTGCCGATGATAGTACCCTCCATACCGCTTTCTCTTCCAGGGCCCCTATATCAGCCCGTGAAACCAGAAATGAACGAGGAAGAAATGTTAATAATATAAATATGGACTTAGCAACAATTCTCTAATGGGGATCTAATAACTTGGTAGAATTCAATGCAAACATAACACAAGCATGTCTTTTCTCTAGAAAAGCCGATCTCACTGTGCCTAACATAACTTTGTCAGGAGTAACCATACCACTGAAGCCATCCATATCGATGCTTGGTATTACTATCAGCAATAACCTTTCCTGGGAAAATCACGTGAGGTCCATTGCCAAAAGTGCATCCCAAAAACTTGGTTTTCTGTTTCGTGCCAAGAGCTATTTCACCCCCAGTCAGCTGCTTATGATCTATAAGGCACAGATCCGACCTGTCCTGGAATACTGTTCCCATATTTGGAGTGCGGTACCTAAACATATCCTGAGGCTATTGGATTCTGTCCAAAAAAGGGCAATTCGTCTCGTCGGTGATGCCTCGCTTACAAACTCGCTCACTTGTCTGGAACACCGTAGAAAAGTTGGCGATTTGTCTCTATTTTACAGATATTTTCATGGGCGATGCTCTTCTGAAATATGAACAATCGTTCCTGCTTTGGCAGTCTCTTCGAGATTAACCCGTCAAGTTCAGTCATCACACCCCTTCGTGGTCACTTTGGAGACCTGCAGAACATCACTTTCCAAAGACTCGTTCATCCAACGAACAGCGAGGCTTTGGAACTCATTGCCTAGGGAGGTGTTCCCCGAGGCATACAACCTTCAGAAATTTAAGAAGAACACCAACTCCTACCTTCTTTCCCTAGGTTCCCACGATGTTCTCTGAACATTACAGGATATCCCTTTTTGTGGGAACCAGAACATAAAAAAAAAAAACCACATGCAGTATGATTATGTGCATATAACGATTCTAAACTTGACAAAAATACATTGAGAAATAATTAATTCAATAACGGAGGACAAAATACTCGACCAATTATCAACAATGAATAGCGATTGCATTCGAAATATTTCACCCTTCACTCTCGATCCGTCCTCTACCGCGGGTCGATCGCAAGAGGAACAGGAATCCTGCCTTCCCAGAGAACTTTAGGTTATAGCGAGCTTCTAGCCAAAAATTCACGCGTGCGAAACCGATTTGTCTTAGTTCCGCTAGACGCAGTCAAAGAGTAGAGGGCAAGAGAAATCACTAACCCTATTCATGAATAAAATAGTAAAATCGTTCCAAAATCCTCCAAATGCTGTTACTTTTGATTTCATTCATAAAAGGATCGCTACAATTGCAGATCCTATGTGTGTATGAATTATGTAAATGTGCTTGATTGGAAATCATGAAAACCCATTTGATGATTGTAATAAAATCCAAACAGTGTTTTCAAGCGTATTCATTATCAACACAAATCATATTTTAAAATTGTCCATCATAGAACATGCACCTCATATGCGAAAATTAAAAGAGATGCATTACAAAATACCCTGAAGGTGTTTTTCAATAATTGGGTATTACCCTTGCCATCAACAAAACAGCCTTTTTTTCTGAAACAAACTTCTTGACTCCACACCTGGAAAATAAATTTTTATTTGAAAAAAATTGAGAATACAATAGACATCACAAGATTGAGAAAATAAAAGTTGAGGTATTATGTAAATAAATCTAAAATTCAAACTATACGTACTAATTTAATTGTTTTTTGGATCGTACTGCATCCTACATTCCACAGAAACCTCATAAAACCAGTTTTCTATAATTAAAATAGTTGGAAATCTAAGTAGCCCAAAACTGAGAAAGGAACTTAGCATGTGCTCTTTCCTAAACATTTTTTAGAAATATATGCATTATTCTTTCAATTGAACTTCCGCATCTTATATAATATATCCAGACTGAAAATTATAAGATATGATAAGAACATCAAACATATACTCAATCTTTATGTCCTTCAAAAATCAGCATACCTCAATTTCCCTCTTATCGGGAAAATCAATTTGTACATTGATACTTCTGTCTTGTGGGCCAATGTCAAAACTTTAAGAAATTTGATGTAAGGACTGTGCAGGAATACATTCTTGTGAGCAATACATGTAACAGAAAACATGGGGTGGAACAAAATCATATGCTATTGTAAAAAAAGTAATATACCCAGACGTATCCTGACAATCCTGTCAGTAATCCTGAATTTGAAGTTTCTGAAGAATCCAAAAATGTTTTTACCTCATCTTTATATTTGTGCTATACACTTTCAATGATGTAATTATTCATTTTTGGTAGGAATATATCATGGAAAAATTTGTTTCTAATATAACAAACTTACATTTGAATTAGTTGTGCTTTTTCGATTTCTTAGTCCTTCTATTACTAGTTTCTTCACTTTTGAAATATCGGTTGGCATTCTTCACAATATAATATATTCTAATTCCAATGAATAATTTCAATAAATGTATTTGCTTTCTGAAAAATCTATATTCTAGTCTGAAGGAAATGAGCGATGCAGTGTTTTGTGATATATCTAAACCTTTTGACTGTCACGTAAGCTCCATCTCTACAGCTTCAGAGGACGGAGCTTCAATTGGTTCAAGATATATCTGAGTGAAAGAACCCAAATTGTGGAAACTGATAGTCTCTCAGCTTTTGGGCAAATTAGGAGATGTTCACGATTTTGGCAGACAACACGACTAACTTATCGCAAGAATTTAAATTATCTAGTAGTAAAATGACTCGTATATGTATAAATTAATTTATATATTCTCTGAAGTACCTTTGCGCATTGTAATAATTTTTCAACTCGTGATTGTAATTCATCTATCAACTAGCCAGTTCAAATATGGCAATCTTCTGACTATAAGTATATATGATTTGGAGATGGAAAATTCTAAATATGGTGGATATTTTCTTCTAAGGAGCCATGGAACTCTCTGTGATGGTTCGGAATTTACCAGCCAAAATCAAGATATCTTCATAGAATGAAAAGTCCACGACTACTTGTGAAATCATATGTTTATTGAAAAGTGATAATTATACTATTGATAGTCATTAGCCTTATCGATCTTGAGAGTGGGCTTTGTTCTTCCGACCAACTGCTTGGTTTAGATAGCCCTCCTCCGATTATATCATGGCGGTGTTACCGAAATTGAAAGAAAAGCTGATTAAGGTTTTTTCTCTCCTCGCCTCTGTTAGTAGGGCTGACCTCTTCCGGATAAGTAATTCTAAGATAGCTGGAAGCAGACTAGACTGTCGCAGACCAGGATTAATCGATTTCTCAACTTCACATTTTGATATCTACAATGACCTCTCTGATTTTGTTCAGGTCAGAAGTTTGTTAGAGAGGTGATAGTCCGGCAGATATGCGCGGTGAATGGCTTGGTATAAAAAAATAGTTTGTATCGGAAAAATTAATGAAACAATGTCATCGGGGACATTTTCCAATGCCCTCAATTTTCAAGTCAATTCATCGTCTAGATACATCAGTCCACTTTCCTACCTTTTCTTTTTCCTTCATGTAGGTTTCTATGATTCCAAAAAGGCTGTTTAAGAAAAATCACTTTGGAAAAATCGCCAGATAGACGTCAAGGAAAATCGAGCAGTCATCTCATTTTTGACAGACAGTTGTAAACATTGTAGTAAATTTTAAGGATTTCATCTCATTTTCGCGCCAATTGTTCTGTGCGGTATCTTGTTCGTTGAACTATAATCTTTGACGCGGTGCCTAATGACTCAGTACCGGTTCATTAGTCGAGAGAAAAATGTCGCGGAGTTAGAAAAATGATTTGTTCAATAATTATTTTTGAATGAAAAAGCATGGAGCGAAATGTTCGTTATACAAGTCGATAGTCAACATACTCTGTTCAATTTCCGTGCTCACTAATGATTTTTTAATAATTGTGGTTTGTGAAGTGCTTTAAAGTATGCTGAATTCATCTACCACTTTGGATATGATGAGTTTCATCTGTTTAACTTGGTATAAAATTGACGTTATTGCAGGGGGACAGTTTGAATATGTATCGCCGGTAGCGTGCAACGGATGTCAATGAGGATTCTCAGACTATTTTTCCATATGTCTCAAATAATCAGTTCAAAATTCTTCATATTCACATGTTCATTGCATCCGTTAATTGCCAGTGCTCCGAGCAGCAGGTCAGGTTAGGCAGACAATGGTAACCAAAATATTGTTGAATTTGCCAAACATTTTTGAATTCTATCAAGAATTTTTTTTTATTTGCAATCACTGTACTCTGCTGAATGACGTTAATCATGTCAGTGCCATGTCCAACATAATCAAGGAAAATTTGAAATGAATACCATATTACCAATGGAGTTGGATTTTTTGCAGAAATTTGCCGCTTATATCCCAACTATTCCAACAACAACGCGATGGACTACTACCTTTACTTCCTCCATTCAGTAGGTTGAGTTCCTCTCCATTAACTGCAATAGGACGATTAACTGCATGTTTTTTGTGTCTGGGAAAAAACACTCATTGTTACTAAACTGCTGATTATGCTCTAGGATGGAATTCTCAAGAAGTTTCCTAATATGATAAATCATTGGATTTTCATTCCATTAAACGGGTAATCTTGAAGCTTTTATACAAATCCACTAAAAAGGAAAAAGTAATTTTATTAATTGTTTGACCTGTGAGTAATATATTCGAAATCTTACCGCACAAGAATACCTATTTTTCATTCCATGAAACGGTAATCTTGAAGCTTTCATACAAATGCACTAAAAAGGAGAAATTAATTTCTTTGATTGTTTGACCTGCGAGTGATAGATTCAAAATCTTACCGGACAAGAATACCTATTTTATATTCGCGGCAAGCTCTTGCATCTGGTACTCACAGGAAAATCTAGGTCAAACAATTAAAGTTTTTTTTTAAACATTTTTATTCAATTCTCTTTAGTCATTCACGATATCCGGCATCTTATTGAATTCTGACAAAAATTGATAATCTCCGACTCCAAAAAATTAACATACCAATTTTGAGTGGAATCGGGCCATAATAAAAAACACGTCACCATTTTGGAGCGCCATCTTGAATCCAGGGATTTGGCAAAAAAATCATGATCTCCGGCCCCAAAACCGCCACATACCAATTTTTATTGGACTCGGTCTATAACCACAAAACTCGTCGCTATATTGGTTCAAAAACTTTTGAACTTGGTCAGAGATGATCGTCAAAAATGCTGAAGAAATCAACCACATGAAAGTTTCTAAGGAGGAATCCGAATTCAATCGAGCTTCTGTAATGCTACATGCTTTATGGAAGACTGAACCTGAATTGTGGTTTGATGCTGTTGGTCAGTCAGAAAACAATATAAAGGATCAATTCCAATTTATTAAAATTGGATTCGCCTTGATGTAAAGTATGGGTATAGCACTCTCGATGCATTTTGTCTCATTGAAATAATATCTAGGTAAATTTTGCTGAAAACAGTGAAAACTTCATGGGAATATATACCTAAATATTTCAAAATTCAAAATATGTAGATCTCCATAGTTACAAATCTTATTTTCGCGAAATAAATTGAGAATAACTATTTATCCTCTTCATACAAACACAACATTTTTGTGAGAGTTTTGTTGAAAGTTAACAATTTCTTACAATAATTCACCATATGTTTAGAAATATTCTTGTACAAACTCCGTTTGTTTTTATCAGATTTGGATGAGTTATAGAATTTTCCGCCGATTAGTTCCATTTCAGATAAAGTGTGTATATAAATAAAAAACTAATCAGAGCCACTGAAACTCAATATAACTCGATGAAATTAATCCAATTTTTGAATATATTTGAAAGTAATTAGTTCGATTTCTACTCTATTTACCATTTCCCGACCAGTCATCAATATCTTTCACAAGTTGCGGGACTGAACGGAATCATTTTCCGCTTTCCAACTCACAATGCTTGGGCAAATATACCTCCGATGCTGTTTTCAATTCCCTTAATGCCCCGACATTTCCTAATTAAGTGAGCAAACCAAAAACGTCCGCATCTCCGAGCTGAGAAAGATGCTCCAAAGACAAAAGACTTTTTGCTTTTTGCTAAACACTTCAACTGGAAGAAGTTAACACCCTATTGTTTCCGTTTGTTTTGAATTTTCTTTGTTTCAAGCACGACAAAGATGTGAAAGTAAAATGGTAGCGTCGGTGTTGGCTTCATGTTGAAATGGTTTTCTCTTTTGAGGTACAATCACAGAGAGAGTTGGGCCTGAAGCAGACTTGCAAATCAATATAGGTTCTTGAACACTAATTATGGAATAATGAAATTTCCATCGTTGAACCAAGATTAGTGGATTTTGTTATGGGGATATATTAGATGACTCCAAACTATTTCAGGAATAGAATTAATGATATTAAAAAAAATCCCAAAGTGTGGGAGAACTGAAGCTGTAAACGAATTTAATTTTCTTCATGCTACATTACTCAGACAGCTCATTTGTTATTGGAACATGAGGGAAATGGACAAGGATTCATTAGTGGTTGTACTTTTCGAAACAGATTTGTCTTTCTTGAATTTGATAGAGATTAGTGTGAGTTACCTCTACCGGGTGATTCTCTAAGGTGGCTCTCCCCCATAACTTTTTTATTATTGAAGATACAAAAGGGAAGTTTGGGGGTTGTGTATTATAGTTCAATTAACATTTTTTGACACATTTACTTGCTTTGCCGTACTTCCGGTTTGCCGGAAACGACCCTAATTTTCGATTTTTAATTGGATCATCCTAGGTATTTTCACTTATTTCGATCGAGAATGACATTCTAAATCCAACAACACCTCACTCGTCAATATTTGACAAATACAGTCATTTTTGTTTCAATTTTTATTTTTTGATTTAGAATGCCATGGATCGTGTAAATCGCTTTATTCTTGATCAAGTAACATGAGAAAAATACGACTTTGAGGCTTATGACTTGACAGCCGTTTTAAGAATTATTTAAGAGTCGCAAATATGATTTTTTTCAGTTAACTTGATTTTTTCAAACGGAAATGGGGTGGCTCGTCGGCTTTTTGTGAATAATCATTTCCTTACGAATAATTTGATACCACACACTATCACTTTATTTTCATATTTTTCTGAATAATTGCAAGAAGCGATCATACCTAATAACAAATGATACGTATTCGGTAAACTTATGCACTAAGTCCTGTTATTCTAGTTATCCGTGACAAACAATTGAAGCTGTTGCTAGGATTACCTAAACAAATAGGCTAATGAATATGGTGTCTCTTTAAAAATTCATTTGTTGCGTAGTTTCTAATTTGAAAATTATACTAGAAACGAGAAAGTTCACATGTTGCTAATTTACGGAGAAGCAAAAAAGAAGGTAACTGATGCAGCTCGAATTTATGCTCAGAGATTCCCTAATGGTCGCCATCCCACTCGGTATTATTTTCCAAAACTGGAAAGGAAAATGCGAAATGAACCAGAAGGAAATGCCAATAACTTCATCGTCAGTGAAGAAAGAGAAGTAGACGTGTTGACCTATGTTGAAGTGAATTGTACGGCGTCAATTCGTGTGTAATATGAGTTATTCGTTCGTTTGGAGAATTCTTCACAAATATAATTATTTATCATTCAAGTACCAACTGCACCAACATCTTTACGATAACGACCACAACCGAAGATTAACTTATTGCAACTGGTTTTTGACTAAAAACAGAGATGTACGTTTTCCATTTAAAATTATTCATTCAGATGAAACTCGATTCACCAACTTGGGTATGTTCAATCGGAATAATAAAAGGTACTGGTCTCAAAGAAATTTATATCTGATGCAAGAAAGAAATTTTCAAGAGCGATTTGGTTTCAATTGCTAGATGGGTATTATCGGAGGAAAACTTTTGGGGCCAATAATTTTCAACGGATAACTTACCGCGGAAAGATATCTACAGTTACTTAGAAATCAAATTGATGATTTCATTGAAGATTTGCCACTGGCTAACCAAGTTGATATTTATTCTCAACGAGATGGAGCGCCATCTCACAATTCTCAAGTCGTAAGAGAACATCTGAGTGACATCTTCCCAGAAAGTGGATTGGCACTTATCGACCTATTCAGTGGCCTGCAAGGTACATTCTTAAGTTGTCATAGTTTTTCATAATGTATTATTTCTTTTTCATATTCTAGATCACCAGATCTTACTCCGCTAGATTTTTTTCTCTGGGGAACAATTGAAAATCAGGTGTATAACACAGCTCAGCTACTCTTGAAGAACTGGAGTATGAAGTAAGGGTGGCATTCCAGAACATCACTGCGAAACAGCTTATCAATGTGGTGCGCGCAACAATTGAAAAAGTTGAACTTTGCCGTGATCAAGGAGGAGGTTATTTTGAAAATTAAGAACCTTGATGGACCAATTCGCGACTTTTGAATAATTCTTAAAACGACTAAAAGTCGTATTTTTTCATGTAACTGGATCAAGAATGTAGCGATTCACACGATCCATGGCATTCTAGATCGAAAAATAAAAAGTGGAATAAAAATAACTTTTTTCGTCAGGTGAGGTGTTGTTGGATTTAGAATGTCATTCTCGATCGAAATAGGTGACAATATATAGGATGTCCCATTTAAAAATTGAAAGTTGGGGTCATTTCTGGTCAAACCGGAAGTAAATATGTCCAAGAATGTGAATTGAACTATTATACACAACCCCCAAACTTTATTTTTCTATCTTCAATAACAAAGAAGTTATAGGGGTGAGCCACCTTGGAAAATCACCCGGTATGTGAATCTATACGCCATTGGGATTTTTTTTTCATAACCTAGCTTTTATTGAAATTACTCTCTTCCAGCAGAATTCACATGAATAATATTGTGTTTGTTAACTATGGAGAAATAAATAACGGGAAATCATTTTTTTTTGGTGGATAAAATCTCTTGTGGACCCCTGGCAGTCCCTGAGTTCTGGAGTCTGTGTACCCTCTGCAACTACGATTTACCCACTGAAAACCCCACCCAGTTGGCTTGTCTGGTCATGACATCCGATAACACTTGAGCCTACTAGCCCATTGTATCTTGCCTGTTGTTCACATTTACATCACCTCTTCCAGTAATTTCATCCCTTGCACAAGTTTGTACAAGTCCTTCACTGGGTGTGTTCACCAATTGGTTGCACGAAAATTGACTGTCTTGCGCGATCCAAGACTCCGCAGTTGCACAGTATGTGTGACACTGTTTATAGTTCCTTACCGCATAATCTGCATGTTAGATCGCCATTGAACAGGCCCATTTTATTGAGGTGCTCTTTCACTGGCACATGTCCAGTTTTGAGCTCCGTAATTATTTTCGGTAGTTCAGTTGTTAACAGATCTGCTGTTTATTTATCGGCACGGGTCTTTGACATATTCTTTCGCGTGTCTGTTTCCCTGAATATTATTCCAGTATCGTTTGTGTTTTTCCTTGATTCATTCTTTTACAGGCGCTCGTGCCGTGCGCTTCGGTACCCCCCTGAACCGATCATCTTCTAGCGAGTTCGTCGGTGGCTTTTTCATTTCGTGCAAATACCTGATGTCCGGGCACCCAAATCAGCTTGACGTGGTTTTGTCCTGCCAGTATTGTCATTTCCTCTTCTATGTCCATACTAGTTGAGATGTTACTTTCTGGCTGCTCAAAGCCTTCAGTGCCACCTGACTGTCTGAGAGAATGTGGATCTGCTCCTCTACTATTGCTCTTCGGTTATTTTCCTCCGCACATTGGGGGATTGCGTAGACCTCTGCCTGCAATAGAAGTAAGTAGCTGAACTCGGTCCTTAGGTTTCTAGAAAATACTCCAGCTCCCGCAACATTCTCCATCTCAGCCTCGTCTATGTACCAGAACTTGCCCTGTATAATGGTGTTCAGTTCTGTGGTATTCCATACAGTCCTATCTGGAATAGATACCCTGTATGACTAGTCAAAGGAGAATCGGTTCGCAATGTGGTCTGATCTCAACCCTAGTTGCAATGCTTACGGAGCACATGTATCCTGTCCCAACGTTTATTTTGTCAAATGTGTTCCTCAATCTGAAGGCACCCAGCCTTGCTTCTCCTTGTATCACCAAGTGAAGGTGAGGCAAACACAACAATGTCTTCATGGCTGCAATGGGCATTGGTTGCATTGCCCCTTCAATACCTACGCAGACGTCTTTGATCTTGCCTAGTTTAGTTTCAGCGCTCCGTTGCTGTGCCTTTGGCCACCACACCAGGAGGGTGTACGTTATGACTGGTTCTATAACGGTTTAAGCTCCCACAATTAATGTAATCTCCGCTTTTCTGGTCACTTTCATCAGATGTTGGTTCCAGTTCAGTTTTGAGTCCCGTATCACCCCAAGATATTTGACCTCTTCCTTGATTTGTATAGTTTTTCCTCGAAGTTTTATGGGTCCCAGTCCCTCTAGTTCACATCTCCGAGTGAATATTACCATGGTGGCTTTTTGATAGTTGATGTTCAAGTCTGTCCATCTGGTAACCAAGTTTAGGGCCTCTTGCATGCGATCCTCAATTATGGTGTTGAATTTTCCCTATTTCAGGATATCTATGTCGTCAGCGTACCCGACGGTTCCATGACTTTTTTTTTCAGTGACCTCAGTAGTCCGTCGGTTCCGCTCCACTGGACTGGAGAAAAAACTTTTCCATGCAGGCCTCCTCTGGCCACCCAGGCCACTTCAGTTTCCTCCAAAATGGTTTTGTGTATTATTCTGTTTCTTAGTTTCTCAGCATTGAGTCTATCCAGGCCACGCAAGGTTCCTTCTCATCTTATGATTCCAGTGATCTGCGATTGTGATTTGATTTGATTGTGAATAAAGATTATTATTATTATCTGAGAGACCTGATGATTGAGTCTATACAGGTGTTATTGAAAGCCCCTTCTATGTCTAGAAAGGCCTTCATTCTCGATGCAGTGGTCTTTCTACCAGTGCACCGCTCCTTGTATGCCTGTCCACCAGCTTCTCCAGAGTCTTCATTCGAAAGGACCTAATGTTTATTCATGCCTTTGGTATACATCCAAAAGCCAGGCTGTCTCTAAGTATTTCGCAGCTTCTGCTATGCATTAGTCTCGTTACCCTGCAATAGTACTGGGTAAATAATTGCCTATTGTACTTTGTCATAGGTTACCACCTCTTTCGCTAATGTCCAACTTCCCATGTAATCCCTTTTCAGAGCCTCCAGTCCATTCTCATCAGCAGGTGTCTGTACTATTTGAGCCCCAGGAAAGTGAACTCTAAAGGGCTCCTTTATAGTAATTTCTCCTAAAGAGGTGTACTCTCCTTGTTCACGGAACCCTAATACTGTAGAAGAGTGCATTGTCGTAACGTAAGATTATTACATAATCTCTCTCGACAATGTTTCCTGGGTTTCCCATTCCTTCTATACTCAAGTGGAAGGGCGAATGAATGAGTATGCCCTGATATGCCGCTCCAGTTTGTTCTTGAGTGATCAGCAGCTGCTATGTCGCGGGTAACCAATCAGAACACATCCCCTTTAACTATAGGTTTGTTCTTAAAGCAACGCGATACCCTGCTTCATTATTCAAGTTTGATTTTCCCATCGTCCGATCCAGCGACCATCGCCAACGCCCGCTTGGCCTGAGAGATCGTTTGAGGATCGTTCAGGATGTAGTACCTTCATCAGCTGGAAGTATTTTAATTTGAAGCATTTTAGCAATTAGGCCTATAATAACCAGATTTTTTGAGTGGTGAACGCTGAGCTGTTGTCTCTAAGGAAGTGAACATTCCAATAGAGAGCATAATTTTTATGAGCAACTGCGGTTCAATCCTTCCGCTAACACGAGTTTCTCATGCGTATCTAATATTCTAGAGGATATGTTATTCAAGGTACTCTCGGCGAAGGGTTCATTGTTTCTTGTGTTCTCTAATTGTTCTGTTCATTTATTTTACGATATTCTTTAAAATTTATTATTTATTTTCGAATGTGGTCTTTGGTGTGCACCAGTATTTTTACTGCCACCAGGTCTCTGGTACATAATCCTGGGACAGGGAAGACTTCTATGTCTTTTGTATATATACATGTGCAGGATAAATCGGCGGAGGCAGAGTAGTGATCTGTTTCTCCTCCCCCATTCCCATACCTCTAATCTTTTCCTGGTATACCCAAGGCTCCTGAATTAGTAGGATGTTCAGTTCCCATTCGAGGAGCCTCCGGCATAGCAGGGCAGTGGGAAATTTCCCGTGTTGTAGATTCACTTGTAGGAATTTGAAAGACATTGGATTAATTATGAGCTTACCTTCCTTTTGTGGCTCCTCCGATGTTGGGCCATTTCTTTGCCTCCCCTAGGTGGCTTGCTAGATTCGGCTTCAATCTGATAGAAGTCCCCCTTCCGGTTCCTCCATCATTTCTTCGGGGTATTCCGCGTCTTGTCCCTCTTCGCTCATCGGTGATGGTGTTCTTTCGATGATAGTTTTGTCAGAGGTCCCTTCTGAGGTTCCTCCGCCCTACTTCGGATCCTCTGATTCCTTTCCCCGAGGTTTCAGCCTCTGCCTCCCCGCCCCCTGCATCAGAGGCATCTTTCGAGATTCCTGTGATTAGGTGGCCCAGAGCAACTGGTCTGACGACCCTAGTTTGGGTTCCAGAGGTCCCTGGTTTGGCACCCCTGGATATTCTTTGTTGGGCCATTTTCCCTTCAAGAACAGTTACAATTGCCTGTGAGTTGCTGTAGTAGGTTCATCATTCAACCCTACAACGAGTCGAAGACCATGCTTCTCCCCTTCTCTTACCCTGATCGTCCAAGTGTAGCCTGCGAGTCCTGGGTTATGCCTTTCCAGTCTCTTTATGATGTCCTGGTTGGTCAAGAATCTTGAACCTGGAATCCAGATCAAAGCTCGGTGAAGCCTTAGCCTTGATATATCCATCACTACCAAAGTGTCATCTTTCCAGGGCTTAATGTTTTTGAATTTCCTGGCGAGACACTTTTGAGATTTCGTTGGCTGCTGTTACCAACAGCCTGCCTACGCCACAGTTTGGTTGACTGAAACTGTGAGGGTACGGTTCCCATTTCGGTTTCCGCAATTGCATATTCCACACCATATAAAAAATCCAGCAGTTAGTCCTCACTGAAGCCAGCCTTAGCTTGGTTTCCACGGGTGATGACCAGTTGCAGGGATTCTTCCCCAGTGGCTATTTGTGGGTGGTAAGTCCTCCATTGACCGGGGTTGCCGGTCCCCGGACGTTTGACCTTCCTTCTGGAGTCCACTGGGGTTGTTTCTGGAGTCCTTCCCCTTTTGGATGCGGGATTCCTTGTCTTTCGGAAAAACCTCCTTGGGAGGCAGAAGGTCCAGCTCTTTGTAGGTCCGGGGCCTCTGTTGAGGGGGCTGCCAGCCTTTTAAGCTGTTACCTCTTCCTCTTCCTTGCGGCCTCACATAAGTTGGGCCTCTTTACCCTTGTCCACGCTATGGATTGGGCTTGGTCTATTACTGAGGTCCGTTGCTGTTCCTCGGCTTCATTCAAAGGGTTCTGAGAGGGTAGGTTTGTATAACTAAACACTGGTTTCAAAACAATGACTTAGAATGTATTTCTGTACCAAATTATAAATTTATTTCACATTTTCCAAGATCTCGCCTTATACATGGTGGCTCTCCCATATTTGCATAAAACGACATCTTTTCTGATATTGAAATCTTTTTCTGATGAATGTTACATAGAGATATGTGGAGCAAAATATAAAATTAGTGATATGGAATTTCTGATAATCTGTCTGTATAGACCCGGAAATGGAAATTTTGACGTTTTGAAAAATGTCTAATATCAGCCTTAAACTTCTCTTTCACCAAAAGTAAATATGTTATTTTAGCAGGTGACCATTTAGAAAAAACACACTCTCACGATACAAAAATCCTGAAGGATTTATTGGACTCGTTTCAATTGAACGTTACGTCTTGTAAACCAACTCGCTTTTTCACAAATGTCAATGGAATAACTTCAAGTAGTACCATAGACTACATGGTGACAAATATCCCGTCTGAAAACTATAAATGTTCGGTTGTTGACCCAAATTTGGGTGACCATATGGGTCACATCCTCACAATAAATTATAGCTGTGAAAAGTCGACACACATCATTGATAGTTATAATAATAATAATAATAATGTTTATTGACATAAATAAAACATTTTTACACTCAGGTGAAATGCAATAAACATGGTTGAGTCACAGAAGTATATAACAACTATGAGTTGTTATACTACTTGTGCGTGACTATATATGCTACTACACATTGAAATATTATTACAAAAAGAATGATGAAGGTTATTGTTAGTTGAGGAATAACATAATATATAAATTAACAAAATAAATATATATAAATGAACGAACAATATAGAATACAGTTAATAAAATAATTAATAAAAAAAATCTTTCTTAAAAACAAGCTTTTATTCAAATACCCTAAAAAGTACAAAATAATTGCTTTGGGTGTGTGACGTAGGATATTCCGTGAGTTCTAGATTCAAGAGCTTGTCGCGCAAAGTTTTCATTTCGAATATAGATGCGACAAGCTTTTGAATGTATAACTCACGGAATAACCTACGTCACACATCCTAAGCTATTATTCTGTACTTTCTAGGGTATTTGAATAAAAGTTTGTTTTTAAAAAAGTTTTTTCCATCGATTATTTTATTTTGTGCTTTTTAGTAAGTACCCCTAACACCCACAAACCAATTTTGAAACGAATCGGACCATAATTACAAAACTCGTTCGCCATCTTGGAGCCGCCATCTTGAATTTGTGAATCAATGAATATTGAATTAAAAAATATCTGAAAATATATATAACAAATGCAATGAAATTTCTAAAACGAAGGTAAAATTATATGAAATAATCCAACAATAAATGTAGAATTTCTGTTGAGAACGAAGGTAAAATTATATAAAATAATCCAACAATAAATTGTAGAATTTCAGTTACAAATGGATACATTTATTCAAAATACAATCACCATGTTGGAATTGTGTTAATATACATTTACTAAGTTTTGCGGAAAAAAAATAATAAAAACCAAACTAGCACAATTGATGAGTAACTGAGACATATGCATCATGACGAGACAAATATTGTTATCAATGGTGTGAATGATGTTTCATTCATGAGTACATTTTTTGATTGACAAGTTCATGAGAAAGTGATCTCTCATTTTCCACAATCCACATTTTTACTTCTTTTGATTGGTTAAAGTCATTCTTCAGGTAATCCGGTACCATATTATATAACCTATGTCCTAGGTATGTTGCATTCCGCTGATCTATGGTTTTGTTACAGCACGGTATTACGCTTTTATTTTCATTTCTTGTGTTATGGCTGTGGTTTTAATGTTCTAGGATAATATTTCCTTTTTTGACATTTTTTCAAAATATTTCAACAGAAGAGTTGTCTGATATCGAGAAAACTGGATTCTTTGAAAAAGTCAACACTTGGGTAAGTGTGAGCCTTATGATAAATAATTTTTATTATATATTTTTGTAAGATATTCAATTTTTACTTAATCCACCCCATCCCACTATACCGTATTGTAATTGCGATTCAACTAATGCAAATTGAAATATTCTCAAATTTGGGGTATCCAGAAAATCTCTCATTTATTTGAATTTGTATAGCATTCCCCTCAATTTTTTTACTATATTGTCAATTTATAGGTTCCTCCTCAACTTAAAATTCGTGACATGAGACAAGAAACTTTAAATATACTAACTTTTCATTTAAACAAAACTGACTGGTCAAATCTCTTCTCAATAACAGATGTAACTGAGGCCTTCAAATAATTCATTTCGACAATGGAATGGTGTCTCGATGTGAGCTGCCCAATGAAAATTAAAAAAAAATATATTGTCACGTGTAATACAAAAAAGTGGTTCACAAACGAAGTCGCCACAGTCCAAAATCGTCTCAGGGTGCATGATGATTTCAAACTCACTTGATTTAAAAATGAAGTATCTGGAAGAGAGAAAAATCTTCGAATCAGAAATCAGAAAAGCTAAACAACACAACTACAAAAACAGAATTGATTCCGCTTCAAATGAAGTGAAAGAGTCTTGGAAGATAATCAACGAAAATTTGGGTAGGAAGCAGAAATAAAAACAACAAGATCATAAATGACAGTAACGAGATTTGCAATTTTTTTGCAACTCACTTTTCAACTATCTGTAGAGTCAAACTGATTGAACATTTTGGGCAGAATGTCTCCCTGCCATGCACAACTGGAAACCTTTTACAAAATTAGATTTTCATTCCTCATATTACGAAACACGATGTTTCAGTACTATTAGCTACAAAAAAAACTACTGTGGTGTCGATGAACTATCTCCAAAACTTCTGAAAACGTCGAAACAACTTGAGAAATCAGTTTCTAATACAATATCCGAATTCGCTGAAAAATATAATATAATAACAGTGAGCCAACATGGTTTCAGAAAAAAAAAATCGGTTGAAACTTACCAATTATTCAAATATCGACAAAGGTCATCATATTATTTCTCTGATGTTCGATTTGTCGAAAGCTTCCGACAGCTCAAATAGTGACAACATAATTGAGAAATGATCTACTCTTGGAATGAGGGGTATTCTTTCTGACTGGATAAAATCTTATATCTCAAACAGAAATATAATCGTTGCAACACCCCTTACTTTTGAACCCCAGATTTTAAATTATATGATTCAAATTCAAGAAGGTGAAATCACTTTGCCGATAGGCTGCTCAGATGGATACGGTTAGGCCGTGAGTAAGGTTCAATTAATGACTTTTCCTAGTTAATCAAATTTGTCCACTAAAAAAATTATACATTAATTAACTTGACTAGTTCCAGAGTTGGGCGCCAGACTTGCTAAAGACAAAAGTCAAAGATAAATAAAATTAAATAAATGTTACCTAGCTTGTATGGGAAGGCAAATAAATATGCAATAAATCAACTTAACAAATTTATTCCAGTTGGAATTAAAATTATTGAACAAGATAAATATAAAAAAATTAACAAATACTAGAAGAGTATTGAACTTCTCTTAAAAGAATGGAAAAATTACATGAAAAGAAACCAGTAATTTTGACTCTGATCAAAATTCGAACATTTACACCTATGATTCCTCCAGTTGTTGGTACCACGAATATACCTTCGGAGATCTTGAATGAAAGAGATGAAGGCTAGTTTCTTGAAGCTGGTCTCAGCGGTTCTAGCAGGAACTTGGTTTCAGCGGTTACGATGAAGATGGTATTGGGTGGTTGGATAGTTGATTTCAGACCCCCTTATCGGCGTGAATTTAGTTGATCTTCACGGACCAGTGCTGATATTGATGTGCTGTAAGACCTCCCAGGCTACTAGTCCTTCCGTCTCCGTAGATGGGTTCCCTCCGTGGTATATATCATGCGAAGAAGATGATAGGAATCAAAATATGTACAAAAAGGGGAGAACGAAGGATATCCTTTGAACCTCAAGTTTTATGTTTCAAATTTTAATCGAGAGTCAAAAGATAGATGCAAATGATAGCATACAATAAAAATCTCAGTCTATATAAAAGACTGGAAGTTACAGTGAAAGAACAAAGATAATAGATAGCAATCCAATCTGCTATTCTGGAATTAAATTTATAAGTTAATTTTAATAATTTAAAAAAATATTAAAAATGAACAAAATTTAAAACCAAACAAAACAAACCTCACCCAAAACGTTATGTTCAAATTCAGTTAAGTTTTGAAACAAGTAAGTTTTGATAAGGTGATTTTATGTACCAGAAGGGTAAAAAAATTTAATAAGGAAAGGTATTCCAAAAGAAATATAAAAATTTCCTTGAAATTTTACCAGAGAAAAAATATAGTATTTTAAAGCAAAATACTATAAAATTGCCAGAGAAAAAATCTACTATTTTAAAGCAAAATATTTAAAGGTTGCCAGTACAAAAATATACTATTTTAAAGCAAATGCCAAAGGAAAATATAGCGTTATAACCAAAATACCCTAGTAGGCTACAAAAATATAGGGTTTCTGAACCAAGATAATAGTCAGAGTAAAAGTATACTCTTCAGCCAAGATAAGAAGAGAGAGACACACGTCTTTCAGTGGGCACGACTCTCTTAGATGAAGATAATGTTAAATAATTCTTTTAATTGAAGAATTTTTAAAGATAACTGAAGAGGGAGACCTCACGTCTTTCAGTGGGCACAACTCTCTTAGATAAAGATAATTTTGAAATAGGGCGGCAATTCCCTTTTCAAATCGATAAACAGGTAATTCTCAAAATTAGAATGAATCTCCCTGCTCTTGGCGACAAGGTAGTAACTGAAGTGAATTGACTCTGCAACGATCAAAAATCAAATAAGCTACACTGGGAATTGAATGGAGTAATAGATAAAATAAATTCATTAAACGGAAATCAACTTTACGCTTGAGGCATATATTGAATCGAATCGAGTGTTCTGAGACTGTTAGGCCAGAGGTACAACTCTCTCCATAAGCAATTCTTTCTCAAGAGAAAAGAAAATTACACTCATAAACATATAGTTATGAAATAAAGAAAATTGCTTACCAGAGAGCCGTCCTATTAGGTCACTCCAAACTGTGTCCCAGAACAATCAAATACGCCCTTTGCTTCAATTGGAATCCTTGGAACAAACCGGTGGTCGTGTGAGGTAGGTAAGCTCTAGTCCCTTCGAGATTACCAATTACTTGGTACCTAAAAAAGGCAGAAGCGTAGAACTGATTTCCAATGAAAAAAAAATCAGTTCCCAATATTCGGAACAGATGTTACGTTAGCCACAATATGTAATATGAATGATTTGTCAAAATGGCCGAAATATCTATATTTAACCTTCAAAAATTACCATGCGGTATATCCAAGAATTCTAATATTACAAGCCTAAGGAAAAAGAAGAAAATGCTAATCAGCTACAACATTAATTGAAAGATAAAGAGAATAATATTACTCAATTAAACTCCAGCAGTGAAACTTATTCAACTTATAGATCGTACGTACCAAAATCAATTTACTCAGTCCATCTGCCTATCTCGACGTTCAAATCAAGAAAGAGATCGATTATTCCTTCGGTTCGAACAAATCACCAATTCTACCTGGGTTTTTTCACAAACTGTTCTTGGTTTTTATCTATTGAAAAACACTTGGAAAAAACACAGCTTGACGACATGAATACAACTGTCACGATAACAAAACTCGTCCAACTTGACAGAATACGAACTCATGATGATGGCGCTGTCCCATAGTTCACGATCGGCCGTGACTAATGACCCGTTCCACCGTAAGATAACCGGAATAGTTATGAGAAATTGATTATGTATAAGGAAGTAACGAAAAATTCGTTACATCGTACAAATTGAAAACGACCTCTCCGATATTCATCCCGTGTCTTTTGGAGTTTCTCAGGGTGTTAGGTCCATTGCTATCCCTACTTTATGTCAACGACGTTTCTCAATTCATTACAAACGGAAAAGTTACGCCATTCTGTTCAAAAATCTTCCAAAGAAGTCACTGGTCCAGCTGCTCTACATCATAAACGCTATCTTAAAGTGGCAGTACTACCCAGACTGCCTTAAGAAAGCCGAAGTCATCCCCCTACATAAACCGGGGAAAAACAAAAATAATCTAGAAAGCTACAGGCCCATCTCGCTTCTAAGCGTGGTGGCCAAGGTGGTGGATAAAATCCTTCTGAAACGTATTGTCGATTTCGAAGAGGAGCTAAAAATCATCCCACCTGAGCAGTTCGGGTTTAGGAGGGGTCATTCCACGACCTCTCAAATAGCCCGAGTTGTTCACGGGGTGGAAGAAGCCTTCAGCAGAGATCATAATACGGTTATGGTCCTGTTGGACATGCAAAAAGCCTTCGATACTGTCTGGACAGAGGAGCTTATCACGAAAATGGCAGAAGCAGGCATGCCTTTCTATCTCCTGAAACTCATTGAATCTTATCTTAAAGACCGGACTTTTAGGGTAGAAGTCAACGGAAATAGTTCGCCAGAATATACGGTCGGAGCGGGGGTCCCGCAGGGGTCTTCGCTGTCACCAATCTTATATTCACTGTATACACATGATTTTCCTACCTTCGCTCGGACGAATACGGCAATGTTCGCGGATGATACCGCGATCTATGCCCATTCGTTCTACAGCGAAGTGGCAAACAGCTCCAGATTCATCTGGATAGGTTGGTCATACCCTATATAGGGAACAATAAGATAAAGCTAAACTCGAGCAAAACAGAGGTCGTTAATTTCACGAGGAAACGAACTAACGTGAAGATCCTCGGGAAATTAAAGATTGATAATAGCAAAGTGATGAAAAAGCCCTCAACGAGATACTTGAGGGTCATATTGGACAAACGTATGAATCTGCATAGTCACATAACGTTTGCGTTGCAGAGGGGGGCGGCCGCAATTAGGCGAACCTACCCCCTCATAGCACGCAACTCTAACTTATCTAATGACAATAAAATCCGCATTTATAAGCAGATAATTAGGCCATCGATGACATACGCTTGTCCGGTGTTCTGTAGCCTCTCCAAAACTCAATTGTTGAGACTGGAGAGAATGCAGAATAAAGCGCTCCGTATAGCCACTATAGCAGTAGATACATCCGACTTGATGATCTGCGCGAACTAGCGGGAGTAGAAAAGCTACATGACTTCATCATGAGAATATCAGATAAGTTCTATAGAACGCACATCCCTGAAAGTCCGCTTACAGCGAACATAACAAGAATTAGAGTGAATCACCACCGTGAACATGGCGTAATATACCAAAATTTGGACCTGTACAATGAGATTGGAGACCAATAACAAACGAAGCCTGAAAGGTAACAAATAGACAAGCACTAATTTTTTGAAACTGGGTTTTTTATCTTCTTTTCCCAGCATGATGAGCGACTAATTAATAGTACAAGGGAAAAACAAACAACGGTAATTTTTTAAATATAACAGAAACAGCTAGCGAACGCATAAGCTCAGGCAGGAGGCGTTTTGAACATAAATTAACTATTAAAACAGGTATAAACTAGTATATCAACGAGCTCACCTGCTAACAACAGCCGGGGCTGCCACTTCGCCCCCATAGGAGGGCAAGAGGGCAGTCAAAAATCCCCTAACAACAGAGCAAAGTCCCTTCCTTCCTCTCCTATCCCCAACAAGAAGAGAACAAGAAGAAAGACCAACTGTGATATGTATATATTAGTTTTAGTTTGCAATGTATCGTAGTATAATGAAATAAATATTTTTGGATTTGGAAAAGTTACCATGTTTGCTGACGATACCACAATAACAATATTCGGAAAATTCCCTGAGCAGCTTTAAGAGAGAGTTAGATGCACGCTAGATGAGATGGAATCTTGGTGCCAGAGGAATTCTTTGATCTTAAACAAAAATAAAACAGTTTGCTTGAATTGTCATCTAAAAAAATTTGTTCCGAATTCATTCATGTTGGAGCTGAATCTAAACATGACTTCACATTCTAAACTCCTTGGAACCTGGCACGATTCAAACATGACCTTTGATCACCATAGTAATCACGTCTGTGGAAATTTAAACAAAGCCTTCTATGCAATTTTCCAAATGAAGCCTAACTTGGATGAAAACGGGTTGATGAGTCTCTATTTCGCATTCGTGTTCAGCCATTTATCTTACAAGATGATGGCCTGGGGCTCAGCTTCAGGGATAAATAGTGTTTTCATATCACAGAAACGAATCATTAGAAAAATCTTTGACCTTAGCTACAACCAAAGCTGTCGTGATATCTTCATAGAAAAACATATTCATACCTTTATTTCTATCTACATCTTGAAATGTGTTACTTTCACAAAAAACATCTACCAAATTTCATTACCCGGGGGAGCCACCATAGATATGGCAAGAGAACAAATAACTCAGAACTACCCGAATACAAAACATCCACTTTCAAAAAAATTTCTTTTTACAACTGTAATTATTCACGATTTGATTCTTCGTTCGGTTCGGTCGATTTGTTACGTTGATATACTTACATAGAGAACAAACGACTTCATTTTCTGCACAAGACAGACGTAAAATAATGAAAACTTGAACAATAAAAACAGTAAAAAAAGTTCTGTGTACAGAACGGAGATGCGTGTGTCCTCTCAAGTCTATTATATCGTCTCTTCCCCGGGGGTGGTATTTCTCCTTTTTTGTCCCCAATACCCGTATCGTCCAACACTAAGCAGCACATGTGGTGACAGTTTCAATATTATGAGGCGCACTTGAATATTGGGGTAACGTTCATAAACAAAAGATAAGTCACACCATGCCGCCACCCTTGAAAGCACCAAGTCTTTCAATACAACGATTTCTAATTATATATAGTTGGTGGATTTACACTGAGCGTTCATTTCCTGTATGAAAATCGATTGGCAAAATACATAGTTTCTGCACAGCGCGTTTGGTAACTCCCGTAGATGCCTTTACACTAACCACTCGAGTAACTCCATCTGAGCCTGGATGGAGCTCCTGTATCCTTCCCAGGCGCCAATGTTGTAGAGGAGCACAGTCGTCTATTAGGATAAACATGGATCCGACCTTGAGAGAGTCCAGGTAGTTTTCCCTCCATATAGAACGCTGTTGAATATGACTGAGGTACTCCTGAGACCAACGATTCCAGAAATGTTGAGCGATTTGTTGGAGACGTTCATATTGCGATAATCGATTCGGTGGAAGTTCCGTGAGGTCTGTTTGAGGAATGGACGTGAGGAGATCACCGTTGAGGAGGTGACCTGGTGTTAGGGCGCTAAGGTCATTTGGGTCACTGGACGTAGGAGTGAGGGGACGGGAATTCATTATCGCTTCGACTTGGGCAAAAATAGTTGCTAATTCCTCGAAAGTTGAGCTATAGTTTCCTTCTACCCGAGTAACGTGATATTTCACTATTTTAACAGCGGCTTCCCACAACCCACCGTGATGAGGACTGCGAGGAGGAATAAAATTCCATTATTTTCCAATAGAAAACTCGAAGTTTTTCGTTCAGCGATGAATTGATCCAAAGATTCATAAACGCGTTTTATCTCGTTATGAGCTCCAACAAAATTGGTTGCATTGTTGGAGTATATAATTTTGCAGATATCTCGACGAGAAACAAATCTTTTCAGAACATTGAGAAAATCCGCACTGCTAAGGCACCTACCATCTCTAAATGGACGGCCTTCGTTGTAAAACAAATGAAAATACATAGGTATGCCTTTATAATTTTACGATTTCTCAGTTTTCCAATTTTTTATGTTGAAAAGACCTGCAAAGTCTTTGCCCGTGATACAAAAAGGACGATTTTGAGTGATTCTGTTTGTGGGAAAATCTCCCATAATACGAGTCATGCTAGTCGGATTCGCTCTGAAGCAAACTAAACATTTCCTTAGCACGCTTCGCACAGACATTTTTCCATCAATGGGCCAATAACGCTGACGCAAAGAAGTTAAAATTGCCTGAGGTCCAGTATGTAGGTGTCGATAATGCTCGTTTAGAATAATGAGCCCAGTTAAAGCATGTTTGTGAGATAACACAACTGGAAATTTTGTATCATATGGCAAATCCGATTTTTGAGACTACCCCCAACCCTCATCAGATGATCTGCATCTAGAAACGGATTGAGCGATGCTAACCTCGAATTCCGTGGTAGCGATTTATTTATCTCGAATGTGAGGATTTCTTCTGGAAACATTTCCCGTTGAGCTAGTCGTAATAACCTAACCGTTGCATCGTTTATTCTTTCCCTAGAAATAGCTCCCGTTATCCGATATTTCAGATCGGTTTGTATATTTTATAGAATCTTAAAATTAGATCTACTACGCGCTGTTACCGGAAAAGCGATGAAAATTTATTGAAAATGTTAAAATCGGCGTTTATAGTCAAAAATGACAATTTCACCGTGCGCCTTTCGGGTGAACATTGGAGATCAACCCTCTTACAAGGACTTCAAAAGGAGTGTCAAATATTTTTTGATATCCAAGTGTTTTTATAATCTGGATGAATACTTCTCGCTACAGTTGTTACTGACCACGTCTTCAATCAACCAACATATCCGTGATTATGAACAAAGTATTGTAAAAAGTAATATTCGAGTTTATGTATTTGCGTTTGTCTACTCAATATTTCTTTTATTTGTGTTTATAATTTTCAGTTTGCTCATTGTCATTTCACACAATTTGTATTTTTACATGATATATGTTGTGTACTGTATTTTTGACTTGCCTTTTGTACTATGTATGTAATTCAAGGCCACTTACTTACTCACTTACTATTGGTAAGTGAGTCCCTCGTCATTGAAATGTTTTCTGAGGTCAAGAGGTGTGGCGAAAGAGAGGTCCGAAAAGCTACTCTGGTCCTTATTCCGTTCCAGAGGGAGTTGGGGGTCTCTAGGAGCCCCCTCCGTTGGGATTGAGGCTCCCTGGTTGGTTTCGTCAATTGCGGGTTGGGGTGTTTTTTCCTCAGTCCACCTACTTGTTTTTTTCATGTTGTTTCCACGAGTGTTGGGGTCTTAGCTGTCGCCCCCTGAAGGCCCTCTAATTATGGGAGGCGGCCTGGTGTCCCAGATAACTGGCGGCTTTGGTGGAATGATTTTCATCTTTTCAGTCTAGATCCGCCGTGTTCTGTCCAAATTGGGGTCCCCTCGTGAAGGATACGGCTCTTTACCGCGCACGGACGGTCTTAGTTCATTCGTCCCCGGACCAGTCATCAAAAGATTCGAAAGTTAATACTTGGGTTAGAAGAATTTCTTTAACCGTATTTGTATTTGTACGTTGTTATCGTTGATTGTCAACTAGTCCGCTTAGGGCAGCTATGAGCGCTGCTAAATCTTGCGCCATTTTCTGTACTTGCAGCATATATCACTGGTTTGTCTTTTTTTTCGAAAATAACTTTCTCTTTTCTTTTTGTCGCCAAATTATTATGTTTTATGACTAATTTCAGGAAAGGAATTCCTGTGACTTTCGAATATTTATTGACACTGTCAAAGATTTCTGATATACATGGTCTGATCATTATGCTAATATTTAACACCATCCCTTAGAGAATGTGCGTTGTCAGAACTACCCAGCATGATGGTAGTTGCGGAGCAGTGTAGGTAAGGTGACAAGAACCCATCTGGCTATTGACCCCTGACAATTCAAACATTTTATTTGATTTTTTTCCAGCAAATTGAATATTTTCTGGGTTCCATTTCTTTAACATTAGTAAAAATCAAAGGTATCGCAGAAAAGTTTGTATCGCAACTATAATATTAAAAGTAACTTCATCCATATTTATCTTTCTATATATTCTATGTTTATTCTGACACTTATTTTCCAAACGCCATGTTTAAATTATCATTCGCATTGCTCTCACGAATACCACAGTAACAGGTAGTAAGTATATTGAGATAAAATACACAGTAAACTTCATAGTTATCTTTAGGTCTTCAATAGGTCAGAAGGACTAGGAAAATTTATTTATAGCTATTGGGCAATGTTTCTTGATATCTCAATTTTCGACTTATAAATAACTTCCATATTTCCCAGCATACTGGTAAATCTTACGTAAACATTACATCAAAAGTACCTTCGCAAAATTGGGCGCCGATTCACAATCGAGCATACGTTATTTACGGTTTTGATCAAGTCCTGAAAGAAGAAATTGGTGCAAATCCAGATAATCTCGTCGAACAAACCATAGATGAAATTTAAAACGGAAATTCACCAAACAACCGACACCCCAACCACATACACATCTGACAACCAACATAATACCTTATGTCCCTGTATTTTATTTTTCTTATAACAATAGTCCTTTGGTATTGGGGCAAAATTAATTCATTTGACCTTCTACACTTGTATTGGATTCATTTCCAGATTGTGAAAGGTGAATTATTCAAAACACCATACCGAGAATAATTCATGACAACTAGCTGAACCCAAATTGCAATTTTCCACAGGTCCTATGTCAATATTTTCTCGAAATTCTTCTCTACTGCATCCAATATCCAATGAGTTCGCGTGTGGAATATTTGTGAAGTAATCGCAACGTATAGTTTTTCTAGAGTCAAAGAAAACTGCATCATATTCCAATTCAATATATATATTTCAGAATTATGGGAAAAAGAGGTTCACAAATATGCGGTTGGAACCTATGTCAATAGCTCAGTTGGTAGAGCATCTGAGATTTAGAGGTCCTGGGTTCGAATCACAGACGCAATTTTCCACTTCATATTATATATTTGGCAAAATCTTGTCGGGTTGGAGATCATCTTCCTGAACTTCGATTGAAACCGTTACGTCGATGGTGATGTTAGGGTGAAAGGTTAATTGGTCTTGATGGCCACTGATGAGTACTCGAGATCTTTTTCACCTTCCTAACACAAACATTAAATAATGGGAAAAAGCGGTTCATAAATATGCGGACGGAACCTATGTCTTCAATAGCTCAGTTGTTAGAGATTTAGAGGTCGTCGATTTGGATCCTACTTGTGGACGGTTTTTTCTTCAATTTAATAATTTGTCTGATATGTTATTCGGAAATAAATCAAAAAGTGAGCAACTGAAAACATTTTTCTGGAGCAATTATTTATATTATATTCCTAACTTCCTATCGAAGAGTTCATGGTCTTCACTAAAATAAAAAAGCTGTTCGTATTTCTCAATGCAAATATATCCCATTTCTTCTTTAGCTTGATGGCAATTTCAAAATAAATATCAAAAAATCTGAAATCTACCTTTCCGACTAACCTATATATTTTCTGTGAAATGTTTATTACAAACACACGTGATAATTTTCTGATCGTTTCATGATTTCCATTTTGAATGTCCATTCTTCAGGTCCATTCTTCAGCTTCTTGCTATTGTGGAAAGAAGTGCATTAACACATTTTTTTAGTACATAAAGACATTTCTTCACACCGTTATGGCATTAAATGAACTCAAACTGGCCGGGCTTAATGGAAATCTGAATTCAACATTCTCGCACGCCATATGTTGATGAATTCTGAAAAACATCGATATTCCAAAGATAATCATAATAATCAGTCTGCCAAACTTTTTGACATTCAAATCATAAAAGCTAGATGACGCCCACATCGTGGTTTCCAGTAATAGCAACATAGTTAAGAATAGGTGAAGAAGAATAAGTTGAAGAACAACTAGAAAATGAAATTTTAACTTCAATTTTTCTATCTGCGTATATCCTAATGCGTTTCATTTCAGTTGTGGTTTCTCGTGAATACATAATCTTCATACAGGGTGTAATCTTACTTTTCGCACAACCGCCAGCAGTGGATAGTCCATCAAAAAATAAAAAGATTTTTTTCGGCAACCGTCCGGGATGTACCCACTTCCCGGAAGATTTTTCTTTGAGGAAGTAGCATTTTCCGGCCTAGTCCGGGAAGTACGTACTTCCCGGACTAGGCCGGGAAGAATCGTCGTTGTTGTCATTGTAAATATGAAAATATTGGCAGGTATGGTTTTGATAAATGCAGTTGATCATTACCATAGTAACTAAATAACGGCTGACAGTTCATATGGAATTAGTTGTCAAAAGTTTACATGTTTTTTGATCGCAATTCGTAATAAAATATGGAAAGCAGCAGCGATAGTGACTTTGAAAATGTGCTTTGGGAAATTTCCAATATAGCAGCTGCTGCTACAGCACAATTATTGCCTGAAAAATCAAAATCCAGGTACGAAAACGTTTATGATTTGTTCACGAAATGGATGGATATGAAGAAATGCAAAACTGTTACAGAGGATGTAATTTTGGCTTATTTGGCGCAAAAATCTGAAACTGTCAAATCCTCTACTCTGAGCAGCATGTACTCTATGTTAAAAAGTACCATTTTAGTGAAGAAAAATGTAAACATAGCCACTTTCCCAAAGGTTATCGCATTTCTCAAAAGGAAGAATATTGGTTACAAAGCCAAAAAATCAGAAGTCTTCAGCAGTGAGCAGATCAACAAATTCATTAGGCAAGCGGATAATGAACATATCTAATGCTGAAGGTAATTTTAACAAAATATTACGATTGTATAGGATATAAAAGTATCAACTTAATTTTCAGGTAGCAACAATTATTGGGTAAGCCGGTGCGTGTACACGAGAAGAACTAACAAAAATGTCAATTGATTTAATAAACGACATGGAAGACATGTTGCTTGTGAAAATACCGGATTCCAAATCACATATTGAGAGAACTCTTGTTGTAATTGGGCAAGAAAACCTGCTGTTGTATAGGCAATATTTATCTTCAAGGCCATCCCATACTCCACATAACAGATTATTCGTGAATTACAAAAAAGGAAAATGTTCGATCCAGCCTGTTGGTATCCACAGTTTGGGGAGTCTCGGAATAAAAATCGCAGAATTTTTACATTTACCCATTCCTAAAAATTACACAGGCCATAGCATCCGTCGAACTTCGGCGACGTTATTTGCTGATAATGGTGGAAACATCACAAATTTGGAGAGACACGGTGGCTGGAAGTCTACCAATGTGGCTGAAGGGTATATAGATAATTCACTTACAAACAAAATTAAAATTGCCAAGACCATTCAAAAATCATCAGATGAAAACAATCAATGTGAAACGGAAACTTTGCCTTCTTGTTCTGGCTTCAACAAAAGGAATTTAAATATACCAAGCATTTCAAACAAATTGAATCCCTTCAATATTAGCAATTGCTCGAATTTTAATATAAATAAGAATTAGAATGTTTCTGTTAATATGTAGTATTTTCTGTTCTGTTCTGTTTAATTCAAATAAGAATTAAAATGTATAATAAAGAAAAAAAGAAATATGTCGTCTCATTGATTTGTTATTCTACACGGTTGCCGAAAAAATATTGTACGCAACACGCCCGAAAATAGTTTTTTTCTGACTCACAGACTTCCAGGACTCGCCTACGGCTCGTCCTAGAATTTTGTCTATTCGTCCAAAAAACCCTATTTTCCGGACTTGTTACGTAAATTACTATTCCTTTGAAATTTTCATGATAATTCCTTAATATTGTCGTGAATTGGGGTTTGTTCACGACTAACTTGGTAGGTTCTGACCCTTTGATGATTAGAAACACTTTGTAAAAAAAATATAGAAACATATTTATTAAAATGAAACAATGAATCCCTTCTAGAACCTAGTTATAAATTTCAAATGTATATAGCAGATATGTTTTACTTACACAAATAACTGTGGACTAATTCCAAAAATCATACTCTTCCAATTGATAATACGGCTTCTTAACCTTTCAAGTCTCTAAGTGCCCCCATTTCCCAATCTCTTTGGGCACGGCCAAAGCCCAATGTCGACTCCCCGATCAAACCATCAGTCATCACTTTTAAAACCTCTTGTTTATGTTTGACACTAATTCGTGTTTTGCAGAATAACAACATTGTGACTCACTTGGAAATTATACTCATTGATTTACTCTACGGGGTGTTCGATACATTTTTGACCATATGCAAGAAAAAAAAGTATTATCTAGCAAAACCGCTGTTTTGGGTCCCCAGAATTTGGAGGTGTGCAACAAGTTAAAATTCACCATTGAAATTTGTTAATTATTGTTTTTCTTTGTTCCAGTACCATAAAATTGATATGTAAACGAAGTTGTTTCTCACCAGGTGCCACGCCACGGTGAATTATAGCCCTGAATAGGCTAGCCGACCCATCACGGATAATATTGTTTTCAGAGAGAATGACGTGGATTATGGTTAGACGCACGATGTTGGTGGTAGCGAATAAGGATTAATATGTATCATTGAGGTATTTAGTGACATGCACCGTGCCTGTGTGATGTTACTCGTCTTCATCAGATCTGCTGGCCTGTTACGTGCCTAGGTGTGGAGAAAAATAGCAATGCGGTATTTTTGAATATATCAGTGACCCATAACGTCCCTTTGTGTAACTATGTCATTGAGGTGTTCAGTGACCTGTAAAGTGCCTTTGTGTGAAGTTGCACGTCTTTATTAGCTCTGATGGCTTGTAAGGTGTCTGTGTGTAAAGTTACATGGCACTGTAGTAATTTTTAGTGTCTCAATGATCTATAACGTGCCTATGTGTAAAATTATACGTCATTGAGGTATTAAGTTTCCTTCAACATGCCTGTGTGAGAAGTTACATAGCGATGCTGTGTTTCAGTGACCTGCAACGTGCCTGTGCAGGAAGTTGCTCATTATCATGCTTTCAAGACACTCTAAATAGGAGATGTGTGTCCAGTCTTCGGATCGCACTGAACGTGTCTGGGCTCGTGATATGTCAAGAGAATTTCTTTGAATGTAATTGATCAATTAGTCTGCCTGCATATTATTGGATGACTTTGAGGTTTAGTGCCGTATAGAGTCACTAATACAGCCTACACAGAACATATATAGCCGTCATAAGTACGTGCAATCGCCAACAATATGTAGAACAAACACACAGC
This sequence comes from Gonioctena quinquepunctata, assembly GCA_018342105.1. Lineage (NCBI taxonomy): Eukaryota > Metazoa > Arthropoda > Insecta > Coleoptera > Chrysomelidae > Gonioctena > Gonioctena quinquepunctata. Next base: position 436,940 of record JAFIRS010001078.1, read on the forward strand.
CGTCATAAGTACGCGCAATCATCAACAATAAATGGTATATATTATCATAGTAACACTGTTGGTGCAACACGACTGCACCCATCGGACGAAGCCTATAATTGCGGGGTTCGCAGTATGGGGGGAGCTGGACAAGTGCGCCGGAAAGGAAGCAAGGTCGAAGGAACAGAGATACATTGATGTTTTTGGATAACGAAAATAATGTTTATATACAAAATTGTAACATGTTTGTTCATTACGTTTCTCTATACATAATAGACGAGATCACAATTTTTTGGAAAAAATACCACAATGTCCGGAACGATGAGAGAAGTGGTTAGATTTTTTTTCAAAGATGTTTCTCCAAAACAAAATCTCAAAGAAATGTTCCTGTTTGAACACTGCGGAAACCGCGCCAGGATGTAGTATATATTTTTTATAGTAGTATATATTTTTCATTATTTCATAACATTGGTATTATGAACTAATTTTTACAAATGGAGTGCACCTGATCTCAGGATGAAATCGTTTCGTGCCTGAATATTAGTAATTAACTAGTAGTGTTTGAACATTTGGTAGATAATATTAATAATGATACTAAATAATACAGTGCTAGTCAAAAGTCCCCTCCCCCCCTCGTATCTTTTGAACGGGTATACTTATAATAATGAAATTTGGAGGGTGGAAATAAACGGATGTAGGCTTCTCAACTGGTCATAACAGGTGACGCAATAGTCATAAATGACGTCACAAGGCCACTGTGACCAGTAATTTTCAATGGGACCCTATGGCAAGTGACAGCTCGTTTGAAAGGTATTGAAAATACCTATTCAGTCATACCGATTTTGTTTGGGTTTCGGCTGATTTTGATTGATAAATTGAAGAAATACGAAAATTATAGTTTCGCATTTAATTAATAAAGATTTAAGAACCAGTTCTTATAATAAGTGTTCAAAATGTGCTCCATCTACTTCCTGGCAGTAATGCATCCTATTGCTAAACTCTTGTCGTACTCGTCCCAGTGTGTCAGCGGAAATTGCCCTACATTCTTCAACAATTCGTTGTTTCAGAATGGCAATACTGTCAGGTGCTAGTAGGAGATTTAAGCCGGTTCTGGGTCTCCCCCCACCACTATGACGTCACGTGTGACCTTGAATAGTTGCAGGTGTGCAGTGTGTGTGTGTTTGACCTTGAGATTTGACTTTGAGATTTGTCATTGAGTTTTGATATTGGGTTTGGTCGACTTTGAGATTCGACTTGACCTTGAATATGACCTTGAGATTCATAACATTAAGTTTTGATGTTGGGATTGTTTCGGCAACCTCAAGATTTGATCTCGATGTTTGTTTGACCTTGACTAATGTTGTGGTGTAGGCATACATATTCTGTGCAGTCATGACCTTCATGAATCCTTGTACTTTCCACGAGGAGGCGTTTGTCCTGTGAGAGAGCTAAGAATGAACTGCGATTATTGATGAGTGCGCTGAATGTCAAGAGAATCCCCTCAAATCCATACAGATTGCGCATCGCATCGGACTTGTTGTATGGTGGGGGTATTTCACTGAAATATTCCAGGAGAAGAGTATTTCGAATCAGTGTCTCCTCCAGTGATCTATTGAAAACAAGTCGGTGAAATGTATTCGTGTGATTGTGGTAAAGATTTCACTCGAAGTGATAATCTACGTCGACATCAACGGGAAACTTGCCAGGGAGGTCCTTCAGTGAAACGAGTTAAATTGAACAATGGCGATGACTCACCACCTGCACTACTCTATACATGTAATTGTTGTAATGTGACATGTCCATATTGTCAAGTCAACTCACAATAGAACACTCTGCACACAGGACGAATTCATGTGTTCACTTGGGTGGTGGTGTAAACCTAATTAAAAATGCATTCAAATGTCGAATTTCCAGCTACAGAGTATCTAGTGAGAATATGTATACAGAGTATGCACCTTTTTTCAATGATATCAAGCATAAAGTACTCGAGCTATTGGAAAAAAACATTAAACTACAACTCCATCAAGGTCAACATGGAAGTGTTTGGAAGTTATGTCATTCAAACACAGGAATTGACAGACATCAAATCGTTCAATTCTCCCAATCGTATAGCAGATCGATCAACTGATTTGAATGGATTATTCGATGCATTTCGTGACATTATAATTGCCCAAAGTACGGAGTTTGAGGAGCGTGATTCAGGTTTGTAGTTATAATTGTTGCAAATGATGAAAGGTTTAATAAAGTAATTTTCAGGATGGAGTTGTGAGAAAATTATGTTCCTTGAGTGAACATAAACAAATACAGTCCACTTGGCGGATCATCATACATGAAACTTCCCGAATTCATTGAGAGAAGAAAAGGTGTTGTCAACATAAAAATGAAGACCAATGCTGCTTTGATGGGCCGTGACATCTGCATTATTCCCCACTAATAATAAAGTGTCGGAGGTGTCATCCTATCCACATTATGAGACTGTCTTGAATGTAACAGGTATGGATTTTCCAGTAAAATTACGTGATATAAAAATGTTTGAGTATTTGAATGATATTTCAGTCAATGTTTATGGTTTGGAATCTAAGATTGAGAATAAGAGAGTCAAATATGAGGTGATTGGGCCCTTGCGATACCTCAGAGAAAACTCAGAAGACATGTCAATTTATTGCTTATCACAGATGAGGTGGGAAATAGATGTACAACAGTACCGCAATCTGATCTCGTAATTGTAATCATGTATGTACAACAGTACCGCAAACTGATTTCAGAATAAATAAATTTGGGAAAATGGTTGCCGGTAATACATTAATGTTTGAAAATTTCGAAAGACAAATGAATGTACCTTTTGTAGTATATGCAGATTTTGAATCGATTCTGAAGCCTATACAAACCACCGAACCGAATCCAGAACTCGCGTACACGAATAGAACCTTCCAACACGAAGCTTACTCATTTGCTTATCTGATAAAATGTTCCTTTGATGATAAATTAACAAAATTTGTTTCATATAGAGGTGCTGATGCGGCAAAGGTTTTCTACAATGCGAATAGAAGAAGATTTAAGAAATATATATAATAATCATTTGAGGTATGTCAAACCAATGACTAAACAAACCCCAGAAGAGGAAAGGGAATTTAATAATGCAACCACATGTGGTATATGTGAAAAGCATTTCACAGAAGGGAAGTTAAAAGTCAGAAATCACTGCCACTCTCACGGGGAGAAAAAGATATCCAGCAGCCACTCTGCCTGTAATTTGAATTTAAAATACCAAATTTCATCCCCTTTATATGTCATAATATGAGTGGTTATGATTGCCATATGTTCATTAGAAAAGTTGGGTGCAAATTTGAGTGATAAGCAATGTATAGAGATGTTAAAATGTTTTCCCGATAAAGAAAAATTCAATTTAATGAGGCAGAAAGGTGTTTTCCCATATAGTTTTGTGGACAACATCAATAAATTGGATCATCCTAATTTACCGACAAAAAATCAGTTTTATGACAATTTGAATGAGGAACATGTATCAGAGAAAGATTATATGAGAGCCGAACGTGTTTGGGCACTATTTGAATGTAAGAGTCTTGGAGAATATTCGGATTTATATTTAAAATCTGATGTCCTACTACTATGTGATATTTTCGAGAATTTTAGACGGATTTGTTTAGATACATATAAGTTGGATCCAGCTCAATATTATACTGCACCTGGATTATCTTGGGATGCAATGTTGAAATATACAAATATTGAACTTGAACTGCTAACTGACATTGATATGATAATTTTTTTTTCAAAAAAGGTATCCGTGGAGGTATTAGTCAATGTAGCGATAGGAAGCATATAGCAAATAATAAGTTCATGCCTGATTTCGATCCCAATGAGCAATCATCATTCATTTCATATTTGGATGCTACAAATTTATATAGGATAGTATGTCACAACCATTACCTACATCTGATTTCCTTGGTTAACTCGAGAAGAAATCACAAATTTAGACATTATGGCTGTGGCAGACAATGATCCATATGGATATAGTCCTTAAGTTGACATACATTATCCTCAAAACAGGCTGTCAATAATGGTTTGATTGTTATGCATACTCACAGAATCCTAAGATTCAAGCAGTCATGTTGGATGAAGCCTTACATCGATCTCAACACTCAAATGCGTAATAGATCTAATAATAAGTCTGAGAAAGATTTCTATAAGCTAATGAACAATGCAGTTTATGGCAAAACGATGGAAAATGTTGACAATAGGATTGATGTAAGGCTTGTCACACATTGGCAGAATGTTCACAGAAGTATGGGAGCAGGGGCTCTGATTGCACGACCAAACTTCAAAAGTTGCACAATTTTAATGAAAATTTCGTTGCGATTCAAATGGGTAAAGTGAAAGTGTATTACGACAAACCATTGTATTTGGGATTCTGTGTTTTGGAATTATCCAAGACTGTAATGTATGATTTTTACTATGGATGTATAAAGAAAGAATTTGGTCAGAATGCTTCTCTACACCGATACAGATTCTCTAATTCTGAAAGTAAATACCGACAATTTTTATGATTTCATCAGCACCAATATAAGCAGATTTGACACATCTAATTACATTGAACATAATAAATTCGGCATACCTGTAACAAATTTCAGTCTTGGGTAATTTCAAAGATGAGTTTCCCAATGATCCAATAATTAGTTTTATGGTACAGGTGCAAGGCATACTATGTACAATCTTTGCAACAGAAGTAAAGAGAGCCAAAGGGGAAAGAGATCTGTGATAAAGAATCAATTGACATTGGAGGATTACAAGAAAATAGTTGAGAATGGTGGTAAAATTTTTAGGAAGATGAATTCATTCAGAAGCATCTCACATGATATGTTTACGGAATTGAAAAATAAAGTAGCACTATCATATGATGATGATAAAGATTCATAATTCCCAATACAACACAAACCCTCCCTTGGGGTCACAATGACATTGAGTTCTATCAGTGCGATCCCAATGAAACTATTCGTATATGTATAACATAGCATTGACATAAGTAATGAGAAAATAAAAGTATTGAGGCATACTATTGTGTTTCATTTTGAATAGAAGTAGTGAATCCTCAAAATAATTCAATTTTCAATCTGCGCCTGCGAATCAGAAATTTGTGCAATTATCGTTTCGCGGATGCAAAAAACGGGTAAAAATTTATTCCAGAGATCACAGTTAATTTTTTCTTTCGCGGTCACCGAAACTACTCCGCGAAACCGCGGAACCGCGAAACCGAGAACCGCGAAACCGCGAACCGCGAAACCGAGAACCGCGAACCGCGAAACCGCGAACCGCGAAACCGAGAACCGCGAAACCGCGAAAATTTGTTAATTATTGTTTTTCTTTGTTCCAGTACCATAAAATTGATATGTAAACGAAGTTGTTTCTCACCAGGTGCCACGCCACGGTGAATTATAGCCCTGAATAGGCTAGCCGACCCATCACGGATAATATTGTTTTCAGAGAGAATGACGTGGATTATGGTTAGACGCACGATGTTGGTGGTAGCGAATAAGGATTAATATGTATCATTGAGGTATTTAGTGACATGCACCGTGCCTGTGTGATGTTACTCGTCTTCATCAGATCTGCTGGCCTGTTACGTGCCTAGGTGTGGAGAAAAATAGCAATGCGGTATTTTTGAATATATCAGTGACCCATAACGTCCCTTTGTGTAACTATGTCATTGAGGTGTTCAGTGACCTGTAAAGTGCCTTTGTGTGAAGTTGCACGTCTTTATTAGCTCTGATGGCTTGTAAGGTGTCTGTGTGTAAAGTTACATGGCACTGTAGTAATTTTTAGTGTCTCAATGATCTATAACGTGCCTATGTGTAAAATTATACGTCATTGAGGTATTAAGTTTCCTTCAACATGCCTGTGTGAGAAGTTACATAGCGATGCTGTGTTTCAGTGACCTGCAACGTGCCTGTGCAGGAAGTTGCTCATTATCATGCTTTCAAGACACTCTAAATAGGAGATGTGTGTCCAGTCTTCGGATCGCACTGAACGTGTCTGGGCTCGTGATATGTCAAGAGAATTTCTTTGAATGTAATTGATCAATTAGTCTGCCTGCATATTATTGGATGACTTTGAGGTTTAGTGCCGTATAGAGTCACTAATACAGCCTACACAGAACATATATAGCCGTCATAAGTACGTGCAATCGCCAACAATATGTAGAACAAACACACAGCCGTCATAAGTACGCGCAATCATCAACAATAAATGGTATATATTATCATAGTAACACTGTTGGTGCAACACGACTGCACCCATCGGACGAAGCCTATAATTGCGGGGTTCGCAGTATGGGGGGAGCTGGACAAGTGCGCCGGAAAGGAAGCAAGGTCGAAGGAACAGAGATACATTGATGTTTTTGGATAACGAAAATAATGTTTATATACAAAATTGTAACATGTTTGTTCATTACGTTTCTCTATACATAATAGACGAGATCACAATTTTTTGGAAAAAATACCACAATGTCCGGAACGATGAGAGAAGTGGTTAGATTTTTTTTCAAAGATGTTTCTCCAAAACAAAATCTCAAAGAAATGTTCCTGTTTGAACACTGCGGAAACCGCGCCAGGATGTAGTATATATTTTTTATAGTAGTATATATTTTTCATTATTTCATAACATTGGTATTATGAACTAATTTTTACAAATGGAGTGCACCTGATCTCAGGATGAAATCGTTTCGTGCCTGAATATTAGTAATTAACTAGTAGTGTTTGAACATTTGGTAGATAATATTAATAATGATACTAAATAATACAGTGCTAGTCAAAAGTCCCCTCCCCCCCTCGTATCTTTTGAACGGGTATACTTATAATAATGAAATTTGGAGGGTGGAAATAAACGGATGTAGGCTTCTCAACTGGTCATAACAGGTGACGCAATAGTCATAAATGACGTCACAAGGCCACTGTGACCAGTAATTTTCAATGGGACCCTATGGCAAGTGACAGCTCGTTTGAAAGGTATTGAAAATACCTATTCAGTCATACCGATTTTGTTTGGGTTTCGGCTGATTTTGATTGATAAATTGAAGAAATACGAAAATTATAGTTTCGCATTTAATTAATAAAGATTTAAGAACCAGTTCTTATAATAAGTGTTCAAAATGTGCTCCATCTACTTCCTGGCAGTAATGCATCCTATTGCTAAACTCTTGTCGTACTCGTCCCAGTGTGTCAGCGGAAATTGCCCTACATTCTTCAACAATTCGTTGTTTCAGAATGGCAATACTGTCAGGTGCTAGTAGGAGATTTAAGCCGGTTCTGGTCTCCCCACCACTATGACGTCACGTGTGACCTTGAATAGTTGCAGGTCAGTGTGTGTGTTTGACCTTGAGATTTGACTTTTGAGATTTGTCATTGAGTTTTGATATTGGTTTGGTCGATTTTGAGATTCGACTTGCCTTGAATATGACCTTGAGATTCATAACATTAAGTTTTGATGTTGGGATTGTTTCGGCAACCTCAAGATTTGATCTCGATGTTTGTTTGACCTTGACTAATGTTGTGGTGTAGGCATACATATTCTGTGCAGTCATGACCTTCATGAATCCTTGTACTCCAAGCGAGGAGGGCGTTTGTCCTGTGAGAGAGCTAAGAATGAACTGCGATTATTGATGAGTGCGCTGAATGTCAAGAGAATCCCTCAAATCCATACAGATTGCGCATCGCATCGGACTTGTTGTATGGTGGGGTATTTCACTGAAATATTCCAGGAGAAGAGTATTTCGAATCAGTGTCTCCTCCAGTGATCTATTGAAAACAAGTCGGTGAAATGTATTCGTGTGATTGTGGTAAAGATTTCACTCA